>CAJINV010000003.1:7611881-7702528 GCA_905178155.1 Amoebophrya sp. A120
CGCCGGTTTGCCGGGGCCGCCAGGTTGCTCGCAGTCCGCAGCCGAGTGTGGCGATTTGGGCACACGAGACGCCAACACAGACGCGGCGCGGTTGTGCACACAAACAGCAGCGGAGTCCATGCGCGCGCCGCGTTTTCGGTTGCATTGCAACACACTTTGGCACGAGCTACGCCGAAGGTTTCCCGGGAAACCTTAAACGACCCTGCCCGAGCGGAGTCCATTGATTTCTAGGTCTCACAGCGTCACTTTCTCGATTTCAAAGAGGAGGAGCACAGGCTATATGGAGCTCGACCGTCATGGCCAAAAAGCACAGATCGCGAAATGTCGCTCGTACTGGAGGAAATAACGACACCGACAAAATAGCTGCAACTGGCACGAAGCATCGTCGTGCCGTGGATACCAATGTGCGCGGCACGCACTTTTGAAGAAGAGCAGCTACCACACGCCCGGCCAACATGATGATCATGAATAATCAAACACACTTCGAAAAATGGGAGACATATCCGGCGGATGTTGCCAGCGCTACGGGTCACCTTATTGATCGCATCACTTCTTATGCTCTTCGCTTCGTGCTTATGGCGTAAGCACGGCGTACTCATTCGACTGTACTTACTTAATCGTAAAAACTGAAAATCGAACTGACCAAGGCGAGTGCGGCCTGGAGCCCATTTTTGCGAATGGGGACATGATAAGAAAGAAATACGGATGAGCTCGCTGGTAGGTATAGCGAAGAAACTTGTGCCGGGGCATGATCTTTCACAGAGGAACTTGGGCATGATCTTTCACAGAGCACGCCTTTTGTGGCGACAAACTCAAGGACTCAAGTTCGCAGTCTCAAGTTCGGAGTCGCTGCGTCTACTGGGACACAGTAAGCCCGTCGAGAATCAGCGAGATGTTCCGCACGCCGGTTTTTTCCTCGTCCTCCACTTCGTCGTCTCCGTCGTAGAACGGATCGAACTCTAGCACGTAGCCCAACTGGAGAAACTGGCGAATCAGTTCCGTCGCTTCCTCTACGTAGCGCCTTCCAGACGTCCCTTCGAAGACTATCTGTTTCGGCCTTGCTTCTGGGCCGTATGTTAAACAGTGCCGGCGCACGCTCCTCATTATGTCGAAGTCCAGGCCCTCACAGTCTAACTGGAGCAACTCCGGGCGCTGAACGTTGTAGACTGCCAGCAACTGCGTGTAGCTAACCGCAGGGACCGTTTTAGAACTCTCGGCGTCCACTATCCCGAGTCGCTGCAACCGCCCGTAGAAGTAGCTGTATCCTGTGTAAAAACGTCCCCACCCCAGAGTCGAGATGGGGATTTTGCAACATAAACCTAGAACTTTTGGGGGTCACGCATCACAAGTTGCAGTCCGTAGTGTAGTGCAGGTTCGCAAGGCCAGCTGCATCAGAAATCCATCTGCTCATCCTGGTCACAGCATTACAAATGCCGAAACACGATTGGAAATGCCTTTCATGGGGAAGCGCATTACAAGTGTTCCTGTCATTGCAAATCTGCATGACAACTCTGGGGTGGCTACGTTTTTACACGGGATAAGCTGGGTCGCTGGTTCACGCTGGCGCAAGCGGTTGCGAGCTGTCCCGTGTGGTAGCAGGTCCAGCATTTCGCTCGCTGATGGAGAGAGCACGCGCAGCCCGTTCGCCACGACTTTTCCAGTTCCACAATCTTGTCCTTTGGTACGAAGTAGACTGGTATGCATTGCAAATCCATCCGGGTCTGGATTATCATGCGAAGCGTGGTCATTCCCCCCGCAAGGATCTCTATTGAGAGAGTTACAACAATAAAAGCATTTGAAGTAAACTACCTAAGAATACCTAAAGCAAAAATTATACTACGCTAGGAAAAATAGATCCTGGTTTGAAAGCATGAATTTTCGTGCTTTGGAACTTGCTATCGTGAGTGCAATTCTGGAAGTGGATATTTAGGGCTTGAGCGAGAAGAAGGAGAGGGCAGTTGTGTGCAGAGAGGCAAATAAGCATGACAGATTTGCAGAATAGAAGAGGAGGTTAGGAGGAAGAAGAAAGAAAAGGTTAGGAGGAAGAAGGAACGAGCAGAGCACTTCATAACTTTTGCGTTCTTGTGGTCTGCTGGTGATGAACGTCTTCACCAACGCCTTAAGCGCCGGCCTAAACCTGCCGTTTGCCTACGGGAAGCAGACCGATCATGATCCGCGGCTCCAGCCTCGCGCAACCCTGCAGGAAAAGACACCGGTGGGCGCAGGCGCAGCTAGCTTTTCTCACTGCGCTCAATCTCTCATCATGAATTTAAATTAATGGTTAGAGCTAGAGCTAGAACAGGACACAGCGTATCTTTATGCCTGATCTTCGGCATTTTTCGCACATATTAATTGGGATAGGATGCATTTTACCACGTGGAGCCATGTGCTGCATTTTGAATTCGTTAATACATTTTTCTGAGTTTGTCATGCAAAAGATTCATATTGCATAAAGCGTCACTCTATCTGGACCCAGACAGATCCGCAGAGGATAACTGTGGCGGGCTTGGAATATTTCTCCAACGCCACGACATACGAAGCTTCGTGATCCGTGGCCGAACACTGCGGCGCTTTTTCCGTCTTGCCTGTCGGCAGACTGCCGGGCTGCTCTCCCCGCCGGTCTTCCTCTGCCGGCGACGCCTCGTGTACGTCCCGCCCCCGCGGAACCCCAACCATCGCCACATTGGCCAGGTTGAGGTTGCTATGCTGCGGTAGTTCCTGCAGGACCCAAGGGATCACGTCAACCGCCAGCCCATAGATATTCTCAGCCGGCTCCCGCATCCACCTGTGCCACTTTTTGTAGTAGTGATAGTTTCCAGCTTATCGTGAGAAAAAGTCTTACAGTTACACATTGTGTTGCGGGACAAGCTCAAGCAACAGAGATAAAACCTTTGTCATGTCGAAAATGCTTGCGATGCTCGTTCTGTGAAAGCTTTTTTTCGTGATTTCCGCATTACGCGTTTTCTTTGTCATGCAGGACAGCACTCACTGTGTTGCTGAAGCTGCAGCAAGTGTGTCACCGTAAAACTTTTTCCTTATCCTTGCATAAAGTGCTGCACGAAGAAAAGGACCCGTCTGCCAACGGAAACACCGCGTGGCTGATGGTGTTGTAGTTGCTCGTCCCTATTTCGCAGAAGTGGATCACTCGGCGCGGGCTCCCTGGCGACGGTTGATACTCCGTTGACAAAAAACGAGTCAGCTCGCACTCCTCCGCAGAACTTAGGGGCTCCATCCATGGTTTTTGCCCTGCGTCCCGTCGCAACCGCTTGGCATCAGGTACCGCTTCAGAACTCCCACCATCGCTAAGGACTTTCGAAAGATGATTCTCCGGCGGGCTGCTTCGACGCTTTCCCGTCGGTGATGCTTCCGGCACATCAGTCATGCACTTCTACCGGGCGGCGAGGTCCGAAGGAAACTGGCTCGGCGGGTAATCAGTAAAAGAAACGGAGCGGCATGCTTTTTTTGAGGGTGTGGCACACTTTCGGCTGTTCTGCAACGAGAACAATGGATTTGCTCTGACCACAACGATTGGCCCTTCGACTGTGTCTCTCACTCTCAGCAACACACTTCTCGCCCTCACAATAGATACAGTTCGAAACAGAAACACGTCTGCGCCGCGAGCAGTGCTCGCAGGTTGTAGGAAGGTTGCTACTTCGGCAACACACGCTTGTCGCTCTTTTTCACTACTCCAGACTCAAAAACTCCCTCGCCAATGCAGCTTCCAGCAAAATCAACACCACCACGATCTCCCCATTGCCCTACTTACAAGAACAGTTGATCGTCTTGCCGCTGTCGCCGCGGTCCATTCCGAGTCAGCGTCTTCCGTAAACTCAGTCAGCAGAGCTAGTGGGGAAGTGCCTTGTACGAGCGTCGCGCGTGAAAAATTGTAGTCAGAAATCAAGGTTGTCGCTATCGTTGGGGGTGTTCCGGGTTTTTGGGAGTAGGAAATGCAGACAACCGCAGTTCGGGTGAAGCAAGTACATCGATCCTGTTGGTCACATGAACCACCACATGAGGAAAAAGATGAACAACACGAAGAGGAGCATGTGGCACATATGATTTCCTGCGCCGCGCTTCATCATCCCGTTCAGGGAGGCTATGGTGCCCTTCAGGCCGCCCCCTGCGCGTTCAAAATCCTCCGAAAGTCCATCCAGAATGCGATTGCCGGCCGCCACGTCCTGTCCAATTCCCTGAGCCACGTTTTTCAAACTGGACACCTTCCCCAGCAGCGAGGAGATGTATTCGTCGTTTTCCTCCTGGAGTATCTGATTTCCCCCGGCCATGGCACCCTGACCACCCGGCTGCTGCGAGGACGAGGAAGAGGAGCCATTCATGCCCTCCATCACGTTGAGCGGACCCCGCTTGGACCGGGCCCCGATCAGCATGGCCTTTTGGTCAACCTCCATCCGCCGCGTGTAGTCGATTCGGCCGCGGCGCTCCATGTTGAGACCACTGCTGCTCGAGCTTGCAGAGGAGGCACCGCCGCCACCGGGGACGTTCGGGTTTGCTACCGCAGGAGCGCCCAGGCTAGCCATCCATGAGATCTATCGCGTAAACATGTACTGTTGAGCGAAGCGGAGCTAAATACAGGTACCCGTATAATTTTATGATTTTGTTGAGCAGAGGAAATACAGCAGTCTTTGAGGAACTTTTAATCTTTGACGAGGAGGGGAGAAGAAGATTGCCTCAATTATGTATGCCCAATGAAACTAACATGCACATGCTCTCTCAAGGTTCGTCTACGCACTTACTATGAATTAACACTTACACTTCTTCTTCCGTAAAAGATATTGCAGAGCTGGACGCTCACGGGACACAGCCGACGCCCTTCGCGTGCTTGCCTCGTCAACATCGAGGAGCTTAATTGATTCCGACTAAATGGGCCAAAGATCGCTGAGGTTTGCGTTTGCTTTTCTTTGTCGTGTCAGGAACAGGGAGAGAATCTTTTGACGGGTCGTATTATGCGACCACACGTCCAGCGGGAAACCTGTACAGTCAAGCGATAGCGATAGTCGCAAGAAATCGCCCTCGCGATTGCCGACAATCAATCCTATTTCGATCATTCGTACGAATTTCGTCTTGAAAACGAAACTCGATCGCCGTCTCATTCTGTTTTTCATCTTTCAAAAATTTGCATGCTATCCGTGCCATCTGTGCTCAGTGCCAAGTCGTGTCCGTGTGTGCAAGTGGAATAACGAAAAGATCTCTTTTCAAAAACTATGTACCATGTGACAGCAAGTACCCCAAAAGAAGCATTGTTCCTCTGAGGTCCCATGCATGCACACAACCAGTAGTCACGCGTGCAGCTGCAGCAAGTCGTCAAGACACTCTGATACCAAAAACTGCGCAAAAAATAGCGTTGCTCCTCTGACGACGGACTTAGAGGTCAAAGGTAAAGTACATTCTTATGCGCGGGGACAGAAGTGTTCATCCAAACATCGATCATGTATCAAAGAAAGTTCAGATCCATTAGCTGCTGCAGCAGGTCCTTTTTGCCGGTTGATCACGCAGCAACCCGCTCAAACTTAAGCTTGGCCCAAAATTCCGGAGTCGCAAGCTCCGACTTTTTCAAATATTCCACGAACCGAGCGTTGACTCTGGTCCGCTCGCATACTTGTTTCAGCGTGCGCTGGATAGAGGGCTCGTCCCGATCCTTGAAGAAGGCCTCCGTTTGCTCGGCGCGCTCAAATGTGCTACCACTGCAGGACACAGACACCACGTGCTGCAGAAGCGAACCTGATGGTTTGCGAATCCTCACTTGTAGCTAGCATAAGGAGCACTTGGCGTGACACCGCAGAAAAAAAATGAAGAACAAGAACATGTGCGTAACCCTGACATAACAACTGTGGACCTCAAACAAGAGGTCATGCAGCAAAACACAAATAGAGCATAAAAAGTACTGTTTGCGCTCGCGATTCTTTTTTTGATCGTGTCGTAATTTTCTCGCATCCAATCAAAGATGAGCACATTTCCAGGCTTGCCCGACCCTGAGACGCCGGTCATCGGATAGAAGAAGTCCTGGATCTTGATATCATAGGTTTCCTGCAACGTCTTTCTCTTGTACTCCACGTTTTCCACGTAACCGAGGGCGGCGTAGATTGCGAGCCGATGCGCTTGTTGCGTTTGCGGGTCCTTCATGATCTGCACAAGCTGCTCCCATACCTCGACGCATCGCTCTTTGTTTTGCAGCATGACGGTAAACACGCTGCGCTTGTAATCGTCTGGCAGAAGCCCAGTCTTGCGATCCTGAACGAATGCCTCGTACCTTCGTGCCGCCTCCGCTTGCACCGCCGGATCCGAAGGCGCAAACCTTCATGTAGTTCTACTTCTTTCGGAAGGTGTAATTCCATTTTGCTTTTTTTGTCTACGCGAGGCTTTTTCGCATTGATTTTCTCGTCATAAAGTAATAAACTATTCCTCGAAACAAAGAGAAATCCATGTAGCAAAAAAGCCGCACGCCTCGCACAAACCGAAACGACTAAAAAAACGACCAGACTCTAAAATGAAATAGTATACGTGGACATGAGTCCGATCAAGACCCCTCGGAGTTGCTTTGTCAGATCGTCATCGGCTTCTTTGTGGTCCCAACCAAGCTCAGCGCAGGGTCTCTGAATGAGGTCGCTGACGAATTCTTGGAACTTGGTGTAAACACTTGATCCCATTTCTGGCAGCACGCGGTCCAAACCGTCGATCGCGGCTTTCAAAGCACACCACACGTTGCTGTTGTCCTCCTGGGCAAACCCACGCAGCAGAAAAAAAAGCGCGGTTGGATCTTCCAGGTGTCCCGACCGGCAGAGTTCCATGGTGTCCTGCAGTACTCCGATCCTGAATTAGCAATGTTTGTGGATTCGACCCTCATGACAATGCCGATTGCACTCGTCACAGAATATTAAGTACCGCATGACTTTTAAATTAGTGCTGTGTCCATAGATGTACGAGTGTAAAATGCACTCCTCTTATTTTGCTGCTTCTGAGTTTCATGCAATGATGCTCTGTATCGTCGTTGCTTCAGGAATGAGTAAGCAAAATGGACTGCTAGCAAAAGTACCGGTCCTCGGCGCAAAGTTCCTTTGATGCGACCGCTTTTGCCAAATCCTCCAACAGTGCAGTTCCCTCGTAGAGCACACGCACGGGCACAAATTGCCCCGCATTCACCTTTACCCACCGACTGCCCTGCGGGAGCTTGAAAGTCTGCTGCTTCTCGTATCCTGCGTAAACACAGGGCCCACGACACCCAGTAGTCACGATGGGGAATCTGCTACACAAATCAGCAAGTTTTGGCTGTCGCGCGTGACACACACATGAGAAGTAGTACACAGGCTGCCAGGAAAGACACGTCGTGTTTGGCTAGTGCAGCCGGGTCACGAATCGACTTTCGTAATCATGTGATCTCTAGTAGAGCTCGAGCATGACAAGTTCGAGTTCCAAGATAGCATTAGAAAATGGGCACTCACGTGGCTGCGCAGGGGAAACATTTCAGGCACGCAGATTGGCATGATAACTCTGGGCGGGCGGGGACGTTTCTACACAGGATATCTCGTTAAGAAACTGGATCTCCTCCTGGTAGCCGTTGTTCGTTGCGAGAAGTATTGGCACGGTCCAGATCTTCTCGTCATCTCCTTCCTGGACCGAGTTATCAGCCAAGTACCACCGCTGGCTCAGCTGGAGCGTGGTTGCGTCAGGCCGAGAAACGGTGAGAACCGGGAACCTGCAGCACGAGGAATGGATGCATTTTTTTCGTTCTTTAGCGGATTCAAAATTTCTGAAGTAATGAAGGAGGTTTTAGATAGTAACTGCGCCAGCAAGGGGGCTGCTCCGAAAGCACATACCTACATTCTCGTGCCAGAATGCCCTTGGCACCTGATACCGACCGCTGCGCCACACTAAAATAGAAAATGCACTTGTCTACGTACTCTATTGAGGTACTTTTTTTACCCCATTTGCTCGGTCCAGCCCTTCATGATCTCCGCCACCGGCTTGCCGCTGACCTCCTCCCAGGCCTTCCAGAGGTCAAAGGTTTGCGTGTTGCCATACTTGTGCCGCTCCATGTACAAGCGCAGCCCCTCCTGAAACTTCTCCTTCCCCAGCGTGGCGAAGATCATCCGGCACACGCTCCCGCCCTTGCAGTAGCTGATCGCATCGAAGATCTCGTCCACCTGTTCGGCCTTCGGGATGGGCACCTGGATCGGGTGCGACGACCGCAAAGAGTCCAATCGCAGCGCCGCCGCCTGGTCGTCGCACACGAAACTTTCCCAGATCCGCCACTCGGGGAACAACGCATCCGCGGAGAAGGTCTGCATAAAGTTCGCAAAGCCCTCGTTCAGCCACAAATCATTCCACCACTCCATGGTCACCAGGTTTCCGATATCCCACAGAAAAAAGTTGGCAGGGCATATTTTGTAATGCAAAAATAAATACACAGAAAGATCTGTCATGGGCGGCCTCATAGCATGCTGCTTAGGATACGCAATACAGTTTTTTTTGTGTATTTATTTTTGCATTACAAATGTGACCTGCCAGCTTTTTTCTGTGGAATATCCGAACCACTGGTGCGCCAGCTCGTGGGTCACCACGCTGGCCACTCGCTGCTTTCGCGCGGTGGAGGTTTTGGAAACGTCCAGTAGCAAATCAATCTCGCGGTAGGTGACGAAGCCCCAGTTCTCCATCGCGCCCGCGGCGAAGTCGGGGATGGCGGCCATGTCGCATTTGGGGAGCGGGTAGGCGATCTGGAAAAACTCGTTGTAGAATTCCAGACACCGGGTGGCCACCTCCAGCGAGAACGACAGCTGCTCCGCCTTGCCCGGCACCGACATGCACCGCACCGTCGTCTTGGGCCCGTGCACGCCCGCGGTTTCTTGCGTCAGGTAGTCCAGTTCCCCGACCAGGAACGCCAGCAAGTACGTGCTCATCTTGGGTGAGGTGCCGAACTTGAACGTGACAGTGTTGTCCGCCTCGTTACTGATTTTTGACACCTCCGGCATATTGGAGAACGCCTGGAACTTCTTGTCCACAACCATGGTCACGTCGAACACGCTATGCAGAGGCAAACGGGTGGGGTGAAAGAGGAGGCGGCGTAGTCCTACAAAGCCTTGTGTCGGGGGCAACGCCAGTGGCTGCTACTTTCTCTTATACCGGTAGTCTCCTGCTCCTCTGTAGAAGTTCACCGAAAAATGCGCCTCAAAAGATCCAAGGGTGGTCTGAGGAAAAAAGTACTTGTTCAGTGCTAGTCAAGAAGTGCGAAAGACGAAGACGCGCGAGAAAGACAAATTGATGTTGATAGCAAAAGTATAATGCATGTCCGCGTCATTAATGACATAATGATAATCTTTATATTCGTTTCTTCGGTCGTGTCTTCACTATCATGATCTGTTTGTTCAGTAGCAGCTGCACATCTCGAGTGGCAGCCCAGATTTCGCCCCCGTTTGCATCTACACAATTCGCTTTTCGTGCTGGCTCATCCACGCAGGGAAAGCAGCGGCGCGCGTCGATGGCCTCGAACTGCGTTACCGCCAAACGCCGTTTCTGTCCAAGCGTGTCCACATAATTTGATTGGTAAAACCCGCACATCTGGTCATTCAAAATACCTAGAATAACAAATCAAATGAAGATTTGTCGCCAACTCACTACGTACGTCACCACGTGCTGGCAACCTGCGTCTAGCCATACCATAGCAAGAACGAACTGTAGTCAGGCAGTCGAAATATTACGCGCTCGGATCATCATGTTGATATTTCAAAAGATACGACGCGCTTTCACGCTGCATCTCCCATTACATTCGCATTCCAAGAAAGCAAAAAGTAGGAACTATAACGTACCATCGAACTTTGGGATGCACAGCTTCCCGACGGCTTCGCCGACCGGAAGAACGTGGTCCCCAAAAGAAATTACGACGGTCGTTTCTTTTGGCTTGAAGGTGATGCTCTCGGCCGCCAGTTTTTCTCCCGTTGCCGCGGGCGTGAAAAAGGCATCACTGAAGCAGAGCTCCTTAGCATTCAGGTACAGCTCTGAGGTCGCAACCTCCACGTCGTAGGTCACTTCCAGCTTGCCGGAGAATACGCAGCGGTCCAAGTCCGGTCGCAGCTCCAGTTCGTACAAAATAGGCACGGCATCGTCGGGCAGAATTGCCCGATCGATTTCCGCCATACTGAAGAAAGAAGTTTAATTGTGTCTGATCCTGCTCGTCTTCAACATGAAAGTTTATTGCCGCCAATTCTATTTCTCCTTTCTATTTATTCCCAAAAAGAACAAAACCTGGAAAAAGTTCGACACAGAAGATGAAGAAGGAAATAGACCTGCTTCTCACAGAATCAATCTTCACGATTTCTTTACTGCATCTTCTGGCTCGTTCCTATGACTATGACCTAGTATGAAAGTATAAGCATGATATATGTAGTCCGCTGTCCAGAGCCTTGCTGTGTTTGCGCTTATATTTGAAGCCGAGTTTGCAAGAGACACCCGGCAAAAAAGTCACAAATCAATATCAAGAGGATCAACGACAGGTGGAGGAAATAGGTAGATCAATATCAGACCGGAAGATGCTGTGGTCCCCATAACGAACACGCAAATTTGTACTGCTCGCAACGCCGCTTCTCAATGCTAGAGGCTGCGCGATCGACGTCATCTCTTTTGGTGCGCGCTCTTACTGGCGTTCTTTGTTTCAAACAAAGCTCGAAGTACTTGCGTTCATTCTTGCTTGGAGAAAAAGAGGTCGCACAAGCCACTCGCATGGAGCGTCCAAAGGGAGTCGCCGACGGGGTCACGAAATTTGGGGAGTTGATAACACAGAGATGCGTTGTGTTTCAGGAATTAGCATTTTGGTTGGGTAGACCGGTCGTCCAGGGCGGAGCAAGTAGCTCTGCGAAGACCCATTTGTGGGGAGAGAAAGGGAAAAAACACGTGCCCAAAGCCAAAACGCGGCTCAAGAGCCTCAAGCACCGCAAAGGTCGTTCTTCTTCTTGTTGAAAGCGCGACGTAATCACGGGTGTAACAAATTGATTACTTAGATGCAGCTTGAAGCTATGGCGGTCACAGTACCTTTCCCTCAGTTCAACAGTGTGAACTGCTCCGGCCGCAGCTCTCCGAAGTACTGCATGATGTTTTTGAAAAAGCTTTCAACCACTTTCGTCACGTTGGTCAATTCGGCTTTGAACTTCAGAAAGTCGTCCCGGGAGGCCCCTGAGCTACTAGCGGTAGAAGCGGAAGCGGCGGCTGCTCCGCTCCCTGCCGAAGAGGAGACGCCAGCCGCTGCCACGGACGCGGATGACCTTCCCGCCCCGCGCGCGGCGGACGCGCTTGTTCCCGCATTTGCGGCGACGCCTGCAGTGCCGCGCAGGTCGGACTTGATGAACGGATTGCTTTCGAACAGCGACTGCAGCTGGTCTACCTTCTGCTCGAGCTGCCCCTGCTGGAACTCGAAAAACTGGTTTGAGCCTCCCAGGTAATACGCCACTGCATAGGTCCACTTGAGCATTATGCAAGAAATGGGATTCCTATACTGTAACTTCGTGGAACGGCGTAACATGGACGATGGGTGCGTCTGTCATGCTGCTCATGCATTGCACTTGCAGGACCCATTCACACGCATCTTCAAGTAGTACCATCGATCTGCGCATGACAGGGTTTTCTTTCATCCTCATGCCAGACATAACTATGCTGCTCCGCCAAAAAAGTATACAGTTACACATTTTTTTTTCTTGGATAAGCATGCGCCGGCAATCAATTACCTGATGAACGTGTAAAGTGGATAATCGGAAGTAAGTGCCCACACCCCAACATCTTCCTAGCAGCACAACGCACTTAGTCTTAATTTCCATTTTGCGCTCGTCAAAATCAATCGGTACGCAGCACGGTGGACTCTAGCGCATCCATCACTACATGCGATGTTCTACTACTCGGTGCATTCATGATATTTCTTCAGTATTTCTTACCTGTTTTATAGCCTCCTCTAGGAACAAGACATCGTCCCAATTCCCGAACCGCCGCTGTAGATCCTCCATTTTGCGTCGCACCTCCTCCCGAGTCTTCTTGGAAGCGATAGTCTGTGATTGCGAATGCGCAGCGTATCGTTCGTAGAAGTGTGCATACCTGTAAAGAAGATGCAAGTTGGAATGGTACGAAAACGGAGTCCGAACGGCAAAAATTATCTGGTCGCAGGCGGTTATCGCTTGCTGAAGCGGGGAGACAAAAATTCTAGCTTGCAAAGAAGATCCGCATGCTCACTTGACGAGAAGCAAGTTTGTTCCCTACCTGGCAAGATTTTTTTTGCTGATCTCCTTCTCCTCATCTGGCTGCATGAACTTGTTGCAGGGGCGTCCATCCCGAGTGTGAGAGTAGTTGTAATCATCCGCAAGGCAAAGCCAGCAAAACTGGTGTCCACAGCGACAGACGATGTGCATGCACCCTGTAAAACATAATCGCGCAGGCAGAAATAATCTTTAACTTTATATGCTTCATTCTATTATTTTAAGTGCTACACTCCTCCGTAAAAGTTAACTTGCATGCTTCATCTCGTGGTACCCTGCGGAACAACATGAGTCCCAAAAAGATCTTTTTCGTCCAGGTGAACGTCCTTCCTTTATGCTCCAGTTCCGGTTGAAAAGTGTCACTTCCTATAGGCACGACATGCGCGAAAGAAGACGCTCCTGCTACGTGTGGCCGACATAAAAAAAAACAGATCCATGTGGTTGTACCTTGGTTTTTCTCGATTGGGTTTTTGCACTTTGGGCAGGATTTGGTGTTCGCCAAGATCCAGGTCACATTCTGTGCTTCATCTTGATTCTTTTCGAGCCATTTAGCGACAACGTGGCAGTAAACACCAGCGTGCGCCTCGTGGTTGCAGGTGAAACACCACTTGTACTCGCACGATTCGCACTCCACTTCGCGGCACTGCAGCGGTTGCGCTGACGCGGGGAACATCGAGTCTCTTCCCGGTGCGGCGGATGATGTGGCACCCGAACTACTGCTGGTCCCGGCGGTGGCGTTGAAATTCGCGAGCAAGGCGTCTTCCCGGATGTCGGGTGGGGGAGCAGGGGGCTCGGGCTCCGCATTGCGCACCACCTATTAGTTTGGAAGAAGCTGCCAGGTGTCATATCAACTTCTAGTCCTGTCGGCGAATAGAGTCTGCCCTCATCTCACACACATTCCGCTTCTTCGTGCTCGACAACTAATTTTTCTACTCCTAAGAGACCGGCGCCACCAGGCGACATTGCGATGGATTTAGGCCGTAGAATCTTAAAGCTGCTTCTTCTATATTTCTTTTCTTGTGTTTCGTCGCTACAAGTTGTAAAAAACATCAATACAGCAACGATGCCACAGTAAACAATACTCTCATGCGTCGTCGCACTCCTGCAGCTGCCTCGTTGTACCAAGCCTGGGCAGCCGCTAGCCTCTCCGCTACGGGGCGCGGGCCGGCGCCACCGCCGTCGAGGCCGAACCCTGGTGGTGCTACGGCGGGCAACACTCCGTCACGCTGTGGCGCCATGGCAGCTGGCTGCCCGGTTGCTCGACCAGCATTGGCGCCGGTCTTCCCGCGTTTCTTCCGCTGGTTTTGGCCCCCATCCTCCTCTCCCGCATCGTCGTCGTTTGTCTTTTGTGCGCTGGTGGTCTCTGCGGCGGGCCGCTTCGAAGACTTTAACCATGCCATGTCTCGCGCGTTTTCCATCGTGCGGCAGGGTTCGTTTACCAAGATGCAGTTAGCGCAGTCTGGGCTGGGACACCACTTGCAACGCTGCTGCATGTCCACGAAGCTGCAATATTTTTTTCTTGATACCTTTTCGAACGATGAAAATCTGTGCATCATGATCTCAATCACGATCCACGGAACCAACTTCTAGCCGTTTCATTTCTATAGATTCATGACGCGAGAAAGCACTGCTCGGTCTCCTGTGTACTGCAGTTACTTATGGCCAATAAGAACAACTTCTACTTTTTGGGGCATTGCATTCAAAAGTCGGCAGAAACGAAACGGTAAAGATCTGGTTGCAGCAGTGCTAAGTACTCTTTCGCCTCGAATTCCGCTGCTTTGGTCTCGACACTTGGAGCCAGAGCAGGTATCATGTTCCAGCGGACACGTTCCGGGCACTTGGGCTCCATACAGCGAACCGTGAGATAGCTTGCCCCGTCGCCCACCGCGCACTCTAAGTGCTGCCGCCAGCAGGAAGTGCAGAAGTTGTGTCCGCAGGGCAGCGCGAACAGTGAATCTTGTTCCAGAGACAACGCCGTGGTCCGATTCGCCAAGCTTTGCACCGCCAAGGAACTACTACTCCCCGCGCCGCTGGTCGTCCCGGTGTTTATTCCTCGTAGTTCCCCGCCAGCCCGGAGGACCGTGTCGGGGTCCTGCTCCACCAGCGGCGGTAAAAGCGTCTCCGTGGGCGCAACCGTAGACGTGTCCGCCGCCCGCGCGGTTACTGTCTCCGGAAGCATGTTCGCAGGCCGTGGCGTCTTGAGAATCATGTCCGGCAAGTCCTGGAGCCCGTAGATGCGCGACGAGGCCGGGAATGACTCATAGCACACCGAACAATGCAGCTCGCCACCCGCGGCGCTGCTGGACGAGGAGGCCGAGGAAGAGGACGACGCGGCTCCACCCCGCGGCAGATCGCTGGTCCTTGGCAGGGCCGAAATTCCCAGTGCCGGTACTGAAAGACCCACCTTCTGGCAAATTTTTTCCGGGTTCGCGAACCAGGCCTCCGTGAGCTGCTGCACGTCCCACTTGTACTCTTTCAACACGAGCTTCGCGTCTGCACCCTCCAGGGCGGTCAGCTCACACACCTAGAAAAGCGAAGACAGTGAGAACGATAGGTCGACAACGTGGGGACGATCCACGAATCGAACAAAAATGAAGGGTAATTCAACAAAATCTCGTCCGTGCTGTACTATAGTCAAAAATTCAGCGAAGTCTACGACCAGGAGAGGTACTTCTACACCAGACATGAAAATAAGTACTTACAACACGAAGGTTCTTTATGAAAAAATTCGGTCAGTGCTACCTGATCTACCGATGCCGCCATTTCCTCCTCTACCTCTACTGGAAAAGCGAGGGAGCGAAACGCGGCCCGCCGTTTTTTCGGATGCTGGTAGCTGCTTGCTTCGTCATCGGTATCCTGTGTCATCTCAACGTCGCTCTCCCCGTCGAGAGACCGCTTGTTCGGCGAAAAAATTACATCGTTGCCCTGCTCTCCGACCACCCGCTTTCCTGTTTTTGACGCGCTAGTAATGTTCGCCGAGCTGCTCGTCGGCGCCCCACTTCCCGAAGCCTTGTTGAGCTGCAGCACCGCGGCCGAAGCCTTTCCGGTAGTGCCGCCAGTGGACGAGGAAGCTGGGGCGACGCCGGACGACCTCGGCGGCTGTCCCATCGCGTCATCGTCTGAATCCCCGGACTCATACACATAGCTGCCACCGTCGCTGGCACAGTCCGACTCGCTATCCTCCTTGTTCCGCCACATTTCGACGTGCCAACCTCAGGCAAAGCACGTCTTGTTTTCCTGGTATGAGCTGCCGCGTACAGCTGGTTTCGAACAGAGTTGTGCTGTGTCCACCCTGCTTCTGCTGATACAACTGCAAAAAGAGCAGGAACTTATTGTGGTGAAGAACTGCCGCTCGACAATATTAGCAAACTTCGGAGTGAATAAACCTTGTTTCCAGTTGTTCTCCGCGATGTCAGCCGATCGCCGTGTCGACGAGCGAAACAGGTGCGTTGACCATGGGGAGGTCGCAGTAAAGTCAAAATGTGAAGATCAAACGATGACAATGACAAGGATGCCGGAGGGTCTTCTGGAAGCACCTTGAATAGGTCGATGATGAAGATGAGCAGGCGGCTCCTGCTTCTTGTTCATAGTCATGTCCTTTACCGTGACCGTGCCAGCACGAGTGCTCGTCTACAAATACAACAAGAAGACTCGTTATCTTTACAACATTTTTAAATCTTCCAATTTACTTACAGGGAGTAGCAGGCGGACCCGGGAATATCCCAACGACCAGGTCACGAGTCAAACACGGTCATCAAAGTGGCAACTGAGAGAAAAAACGCTACATCATTGCTGCTCCCTGTGCCACAATGTATGACTATGTACAGTTTTTCCACAGAAGTAAGCAAAACCCAAAAAAATCGCTATTCATCGCACTAGCTTCAAACAGAATATAACATCTCCAAGACAAACACTGTGAGGTGGTTGATAACGGCTTGCGCTTTTTTGTTCGTCTTGCCTATTTGCATACCCATTTTTGCTCCTGAAAGTAGTATAACATCATCCTGAGGAATGGCTGCGAAAACTAAAGGCATAAATAAAAATCATAGCATAATTACGAGACCGTTTTTCGAGTTCGGATCGATGTTTTCTGGTTCCACTATCTTTTTGCTTGGCGAGACGAGATCGAGAGTAAAGCCACCCTCTCAGGAAAGCGAAAGACTGTCGAGAAATTACGAAGTAGTTGTCGCGCAAGTAACGAAGTTTTCGTTTTGCTCCTGCGTCTAGTGCGATATATAAATCACAAATCCTCAACCATGTCCGGAGACGCGGCAATCAGGACAAGCCTGTGTTATTTGTACATCACAAAAACGCA
This sequence comes from Amoebophrya sp. A120, assembly GCA_905178155.1. Classification (NCBI taxonomy): domain Eukaryota; class Dinophyceae; order Syndiniales; family Amoebophryaceae; genus Amoebophrya; species Amoebophrya sp. A120. The sequence goes on from CAJINV010000003.1 coordinate 7,628,439, forward strand.
ACATCTAGGACTGTCCACTATGACGCCAATGTGCGCGAATGCGAATAGGTGCCGTGTTCGTAAAAGAGATTGATAATAGATAGTAAAGAGTGTATCTTGGGTGCGAAGCCAAAAGGTTGAGAGGAACTGTTGATTTGAAACACTGTCAATATCCGTCTTGTTTGCAATCTCAAAACCGTTTTCGCGAAATCAAACGCAACGAGTTGCGGTTTCTCCTCGTGGTGGTGTCGTGCTCTGACTCGCTTGTATTTCACGACCGTATTGACCGATGTGAAAAGCGGTGCTTTTCTGTGCGTGAAGGTCAAGAAACAGAACATGGCAAATTGATGGAATAAGTAGGTACCTCAACATTGAATCACGAGTGATCTTTCTGAAAGAATCTGTATCTGATCTGTTACCGCACTAAAAACATAGAGTAAGAACACGTTGGCGACTCAGTTGATAGCCTAAGCACGGGTTGGTGCTTCTGCCCGCAACGAACAAAGTGCGGGCGAGATCTGAGAGTTTCTTTGTGCAGTTGGTAAGTATAGAGCTCCAGTGCGCAACATGAGATCAAGCGGCTCGATCGTCGCAGGAGGACATGATGACTAAACACTCTCCAGTCTTTTTGGGCAAGCGTAAGCAGGGGGCGCAACAGAGTAAGCGGAAGCGAGACGCTATTCGAGAGGGCGAAGCAGTCCCTACCACTGCTACCCCTGTTCCTGATGATGCGCTTCGCAAGCGCATCGACGTGCAGCCTCATTCCGCCGCATCACTTCGAATAGTGTCTGGTAGAAGTGCTGTGAATCATCATCGACATCCTGAATTTTGCGATGGCCACCTGCTATTCATTCTGCCCTCTATCTCATGGCCAAAGCCAGCGGTAAAATGTAGCTGCTACAAAAATAGCTACATATCGATAGCGTACCCTTGATACATAAGACTCAAAAGACTCCTAGTGTACAGACGTTGTTTGATGGTTTGATAAGTAGACTCCGTGACATGTAACATTTTGAAAGTGAGAGAGAGCTCTTCTTTCCTCGTCGTTTTGGAAATGCTCGACGAAAGAGGGGTGAGACCACGACGACCTTGATTTTCTATTTTCTGCTGCTCGCGCATTCAAAAAAAACCTTCCGCACATCGCCTGATTTACTTCTTCTTCTTGTCAGCCGCCACTGGGGCTTTGTTTTTGCGCAACTCCACCGGCACCTGCTTCTTCGCCCGCTTAGCGCAGCACCCGCAGCAGCACACTGTAAAAAAAGCGGTGAAATGTGTAGTAAAATTTACCGAAGTACGTAGTCGCAACGTAAGTTGCTAGCATAGGAAAAAAAACAATATGGCGCAAGCTTCTTCGGTACTGTAGTAGGAAAAAAAACAAAAAGGTATAAATCAGAAAACAATATATTAAGATGGAGTACCGAAGCAGAACATCTTGAGCATGTAGCCGAAGACGAAGTAGCAGAGGAAGAGGGAAACCAGGAGGAGGTCCAAAAACCCGATGCCGGAGAGCTTGCCCGCGTACTGGGGATAATGCTTCTCGAACGCATCGAGAAATTGCTGCACCAGGCGGAAGGGCTGGGAGGACTCCACGAGGGCGACCACGGGCTTGAGCTTCGCCTGGGTATTGACAGGAAAAATCCCCCCCCCCCATATTGAAAAGGTATGCTTCCAAGTATTTGTATTGCGGATTTGAGGTCACAAATCACGTCTGTCTTGCAAGAAGACAAGGGCAGAAGCTTCCGCCCCATTATGGAAGCGGTTTGTCATGCTGTTGGGCCTAAAGGGGGGCCGTTTGCCATGCTGAACTACTAGACCCATACGCCCCTACCTAGCCCGGGGATCTGGCCGCAGTGCCTCTCTGCAATACAAAGCTGATTTGTGGTCACAAATCAGCATCACAAATTTCCGTTTTGATATGGGGAGGGGGGATTTTTCATTTTGATACTGGGTGACGGATACCATCTCCGACAGGGGGGGAATTCCATTCTTCAATCGGAAGGACTCCGCCTCGCCCTTCACGAGATCCATCTTTTCCACTGCCAAATCATATTTCTCGAGCACCTGATCTTTCACGTTCGGCGGGAGCTTGGAGAAAGCCAGCGTGGTGCCCGTTTCCGCCGTGAAAAACAACAAGTCCTTGGTCATCAGTACCTGCCGAAAAAAAATTATAACAACATCCCGTGCAAAAATTCTGCGACAAAAGAAGCTCTTTTCTGTAAAAAAATGTTGACTTCGGCTTGACATGTTGACTAAGCAGCTCAGCTCCTTCGAGGGAGGACTCACAACAAATCTGCTGGATGAAAGGGGACAGCAGCATCTCATGCGCAGGACATGGTAAACGGAGCCGCACTACAAAAAAAAAATAATCGTGATCCCCCATGAATGCAGCTTTTTGCTATATTTATACCGAGTTCGAGACGAAGTCGTAAGTGCCGGATGCAGTAAGGAGGGGTTCGGCCTTTGATTTCTTCTCGGCTGCAGCGACAGAAGCAGCGGCAGCAGTAAAGGCCGCGGTACGAAGAACAGACTTCATCATCTTTTTGTCTTTCAAAGAAAGCTCTCAAAAAGGTTGTGAAACTTGTCGTAGACTAGACGTAGATTCGCAGGACAGTTGTCGTAATACCAAAATAAAATCAGTGCACAAAGAATGACTTCAAGAACTAAAACCAGTGCCTAATTTTCACAAAAAAATTGGAGCTGACTGGGCATTCGATAATGGAGACGTTGTCGAATGATCGATACGATGGAGACGTCGTCAAGGAATCGCTTATGACTATGGCTTCTATGGTGCCACACCAGAGGGATCTCGTACCAAATCAAGAGTTTACCAGGAAAATTGAAGAACTCAATCGTCGCAATTTCATTTTGCAGATCTGTAGAATACCTCATCGAAGTAGTGGTGAGAGCTTTTCTAGCGCTTCGCTTGGAACTCGTGCCACCTGACAGCACTGTTGATAAATCATAATCACATTCAAGTCTCGATGTGCATGAACACGCTTCCACGGCAGCATCCGCCAGAGAGATTGTTACCGCATGTTACCGAAATCATACAAATTTGCTGACCGGGTGCGGCCTCGTTTTTGAGCTGTTCATACGCGCAAATAATCCGGATACTAGGTATGCTCATCTCTGTCGCAATTTCTTTTAAGCCATGCCCGCTTGTAGTTCAGCGCGGATCCTTGCCCTTTGTGTCGTCTATCATTGCCTTCAATCCCGGCCGCGGGTGAGAATTTTGCTTTCTTGACCCAGGCTGCTATAATGCATGTCGCTGTGAACAAACAAGGCACTCCACGATCCCTGTCGTGGCTAAAGTGACACGAAAGAGTTCTACAGTTCGTCCTTACCTTCTTTTTTATCGCGTGTTGACTTTTGTTTACTTGTTAAGATGTCCCAGCGGAGGTTTTTTGCCCGATGCTTGTTGGAAACCCGGTACTCGCTCAGGATCTCGTTGGTTGCGCGATCCCGCGCGACGAACACGTGCGTGCGGTGCGTATTCAGTCCCTGTGTGGCGATGCGTTCATGCTCTTGTTTTCCCGTCGGGATGGTTGGAAAGTCTAGCATGAACACCTCCTCCTTGGTCGCTTCGTTTTTCCAGAACACTTTGATCGGCGTATCTGTGTTGACGGTCAGGTGCCGCGTACCGTCGTCGGGCGCGTCGTCCTTCCCCTCGCCACGACCCAGTGCGGCCATCCGGGGATGCTTCGGATCCCACTTTGCTATCGGTGTGCTCCGTGGCTTATTGTGAATCCACGCATTGATCGCGTACTTGGTTCCCTTTAGTACCTGCATATTTACACATAGACCACATCAGTTTTCCACAGAGTGCAAGCGCCCTAACCGCGCATATGCATGTTGCCGACAAAAGCTCTCGGAGCAGGCGTTCTTTCTTTACGCAAAGACAGCCGCCTTTAAGCAGAGTAGTATTAAAACTCCGTTTTCATCAATATCATCGTGTGGCTGTGCAATGCACTGCTGGGATGCTTCAAGATAACAATATTCTTGTTCATATGCAGTAATTATCAAAGGAGTTCATCCGGTCAATGTATTCATCTTTCTACTATCGCTGCGCTCTTGCAGGAGCTGCTGCGTCAATAAAAAAGATATCAGCAGCAAACCTTGCAACCCGCGTGAAGGGCGTGCTTGGAGACGATCCCCGTCGCGTCCATGTTGTACCAAAGTACAGCGGCCCCCTGCTCGGCTTTGACGATCAAGCCCTGACTGCAACTGGCCATGGACTTGGGCCACGGGGCCCCGTCGGCGACCGGAAAGTTGGTCTCGCCGCCCTCGGGCACGGTGTTCAGGTACCAGAACAGCGTGAGCATCCGATCGAAGTAACCGTAGTGCTTGTCCATCAACAGCCGGTCGTTTTGCGCGTAGTAAATCAGATTCGAGGCGTCGTCGTGGGCGTGGTAGAATCCCTTCGTGTCGTACTTCAGTATCTGCAGTTCTTCCTGGTGGCTGCTGGGTAGCTTGGTGAGAGATGCTGCTCTTGCCTGGAACGTCGTGATCAGTGCGGTTTCGTTTGCCTTCGGGCGGTAATCCAGGCTGGTGCGGTACTTCTTCGTGTCTCCGTCGAGATCGTTGTCCATTTTGATCACGTTGGACTCCTTGAACCGCGGCTTGGCGTACGCGATCAATCCCTCCGCCTCTTCCCCCGTGACCAAACCGGATACGAAAAAAACCGAGGGCACCACGGCTTGAGTGACCAGCTTCACGGTCCGGTGCCCTGCGATCGCGATGACGTGCTCGAACCCTTTGCGGACCGGTGGCCACTGCCACTGGCCGCCCTCGAGCAGGAAAAAAGACTGCGGCAGCGGTGCGCTGGAACTGGTCCCCCCATCCAGTGGCTGACCATCCGGTGTGAAGAATCGCACCGGCTGCTGATATTCAACCCGGGGTTTCACCGCGAGCTGCTTTTCGATTTCTGCGAAAACGTCGGCCCACGTGCCATACCTAATTTAAAAGGTCAGAAATATTGAATTGTTCGGGCCGAAAAAACAGAAAGCAGCCGCGACGGCGGACCTTAAAAAAAATAAGCACAAAATTGGCAATGTGGCTGGACTCAATCGAAAATGAACTTTTCTCAAGTCTGGGATTGAAACTCCAGTTGCACCATCACATGCAACCTTAGATCGGTCAACTTACCCGCTGCATGTGGTGAATTTCTGCTTGAAATCAATGAGCATCGGCTTGGCAGTTCTTAGGGAATCCTTCCAGACGTAGACACCGCAGTCCGCCTTCTCCATGATGTGATAGCCCACAACGGCCATGTCCGCAGTGTAAATGGACGATGGTTCCGGGTCCGTCGCTCCCGTACCGCAGCATTGCAGCGGGAAAAGAGCACACAAGAAAGAGAAACAGAAAGAACGCCACGTCATCTTGCACTCTGTTCGGTCCGAATCTTCTCACCGACCCACTTCAGATTTGAGTTGCCCCAAAAAACTTCTGAAGCACACAATTTGTTTCACGCAGCAATGCGCAGACGACGCTGTGTGCCCGGAAGCAACGTCCTGAAGCGCGCAGTCGTCGCTGGCAGATAAAGAAGAACCTCACACTCTTTCTGGAAAAGTTATGCACTTTACACACTCACAACACGCTTTTTACGCGACAGCTACTCCCGGTAGATGGACGCAAAAACGCAGGCGAACCACGCCACTGCTTTTTTCACCGGGCAGGAAGCGCCATTTGATGCGTTGTTTATCAAATCGCTTGAGCAGATGCAACGATGCAAAAACAGTAACGGCGCGAATAAAATCCGTTTCTTTCCTTTTCCTGATGCGGTCCCATTCATCAATGGCTGCACGTCTGAGTACTGCATCTACAACCTTGCCACCCTCAGAAAGATACTCAGTATCCTGCTTGTCATCTTCATCCACAGATAGAGTGCTCCGATTATCGGCTGAGACTCAAGAGGACGTCGCCTTGGTGACATCTACAGTTCACACCACGGCTCTGTGGACGCCATAGGCAAGGTCAAATTCATCAAAACCTTCGCGTGCTTAGTCTCGATAGCGCGCAGCATCCATCGTCCCTCCTCGGTCTGCGTTGCTACTTTGTCCACCGCCGCGTGCCTGTGAAATGAAGTTCTGCGAAAATGATCAAGAGCCACATCGTCCTAAAGACAAATGCACTGCACTTTCGCGGTAGACAGTGTAAAAGACGGGCGCGTTCACTGCACACTTTTCTGCTGCCACGGGCCAATATGGTTGTTCCACCATGAGAATAATTCATGCAGACCAGCTGCATAGAAGGAATACGGCAACATGTTTCGTACCAACTATCCCCACCGACGGCGAGTGCCAGGAGCGCAACGAAAGGGTGCTCGACGGGACTTTTGCACAGCACGCGGGCTTTGCTGAGGAGATCGCGGGACAGTGGCCCCGTGTGCAGCAGCATTCCACCCTGCTCGTCCACCACAAGCAGCCTCCCCTCCTCCATGTGCTCGTGCGCCTGGATCCGCAAGGCTGCGCTGTGCACGGGCACGATTGCGGGATCCGCCCAGTAAACATACTTGTGATGCTTCCAGGTGTGGTCCAGGGCCCAGGAGGCAAGCGGCAGCACTGTCCAAGCGGAATCGAGAGAGCCCGGCGTGTGCTCGGCCACCTCCAGGTTTGGGCAGTCCACGCCTAGAAAGTTATATGGGAGCTGCTCCAACCAAGCGCGGTGCTCCGCTGACTTAAAATCCAGGTGCGTCACCACGGACAAAATCAGGATCTCGCGCCGGTCGTGCCACCTCTCAGCAAGCTCCGCCTGCAGTTGAATTTTTATCTTCAACAGCCCTCACCGATTTGGCATCCCGTCACATCCAGAAAGTACATGATCAGTTGTAGTTTGACAACACGATCATAAATCGAGCTGTGTGTCCACAGCCCCCATGAAGACAATAAAATCAGTGAATAAAGAGATATGAAATTTATCCCGCCATATCGTTTGGAGTAGACGAACCGAAACGAAAAAAAGCAAGTTGTTGTACAAACATCGGTGATCAGCAGTACCCATTCCCGGTAACAGACGGCGGCCATCATCGGAAGCGCAACCAAAGAGATGTGCAACACTCGTGTCTTTATCCGGTGCCGCTTCTGATACTTTTCCTTTCCCGCACTCGTCCCGAAGAGCCCGAAAGACCCCACCTCGAAGACCGTCTTCGCCCACCAGCAAACGAGTAGCCCCGCAAACGCGACGACGCAGCCGATGCCGACAAAAAGCGCATTAAACCAGTACTGGTGCGGAAACTGGTTGGGTGCTCGGTATTTCTGCGCTCGACACCCGGGCCTCATCGAGCCGAACATCACGTTGTGATGGCCCTCGAGAAGCTCGTCGTGTGTGCGCGCATACTCGTCCACCGCTATGCAATACAAATTTCCCGTACATGTACAAGATGCATCACAAATTCTACCAATTTGAAGCGTGAAACTTGTCATGCTAAACTAGAATCGAAGGCAAGTTTTGTCATGCGGAGACCGCATTTGTACGTGTACGGGAAATTTACTGTGGATAACCGCGAACCCGATCGAATGGAACCAGTCGTGCACTATGTGGTGCATATCAAATGCAAAAATGTCTGGGTCTGGAAGAGTGGATGTTTGTCATGCTTGTCTGGGATGATTCTTAAATCTGTCATGCACGTTACCCAAGAGCCCAATTGTTCTGTCATGCAGAAACACAGTTTGTCATGCAGAATAGGCAACACCTAGAAGCTGAGAAAGCTGTCATGCTGAGCCAGCATTTGTAGCCTCATCATGAGACGCCACCCAGCATCACAAGTTCCCAGACCCAGACATTTTTACATTTGATAGTGCACTTCTTCGTGGCCCTCCCGAGTGCCCTCGAACATCGAGAGCTCTGCACGAAGAGCCTCATGTGACGTATATCGTGGTGCCCGCCGACCTCGCTTGTTCTTCTTGCGCTTTGTTGTAACATGGGTCCGCTCCTCCCGGCTTTCTACCGGCTGTACTGCTTCGGTGCTTTGATTTTGCGCATCTTCGTCCTGCCTCGACGTCACGGAAACCTGATCACCGACTGCGGTCTTCCCTGCAGTATCAGTTGCCACGGGGGGAGGTAGGCTGTCCGTTATCTCTGCCTCTTCTTCAGCAAGATTTGCATTCCATTCGCCCGCTGAATCTCCGCCGGCCTGTCCTGATGTGCTGTAATCTTCATTATCTATGCCAGTAAACACATCGTCACCTTCGTCCTCTTGCCCTGACGTGCTAGCAGGTCCACCTTTGTTGGATGCCTCCAGCTCCGCAACGTTCGAAGCTGCTTCCGAAGGAAGAAATAGGAGGTGCTGGGACAAGGAAAGTACTGCAACGACGCCTCCTGGTGCTCGGATCCTGCTGCAGAAAAGCGCAAAAAGCGATCGCGATGGAACCTGGCTGGCCATGACGCGCTCAAAACATGCGCCGGCACCTGCAAGCGCCGCGGCCTGCGAGTGCCTTTGTGTACCAACTTCAAAATAAACTAGACGTACATACGTGAATGTTCGTTTTGACATTAGCAGTTTTGGGCAGCACTGCAAGCTTGCTCGACAGAAGAGAAAGACCGTAAAATTTTTGATTGCAAAGTTTGATAAACATCGCTCGGTACCCTCTTGATTCCAAAACGGACCAAAACTGCGCATTAGCTGTCCAGGTGTCCAACTCTCACGTCGACGACACATCCCACTCCTCTTGCGGTTGACTTTTGAGATATGTGAGCCGCACTGTGCCACCATGCATGAGACGCACTGAAATGAAGCTTCTGCAGGTAGAGATGTAACATCGCACACTCCTTTTTCTGCTGAAAATTGCACTTCTAGGAGAAATTCGAAGTTGCGACGTTCCGCAATTTCTGATGCTTCGCTTCTTGCATCGCGCGTGTAATTCAGGTACAGCCATTTTTCCTACATTCGTTAGTAAACAGTTTCAACAGAGAGCTGCAGGCTTCGTTTCTCATTAGCATGTAGTGTCTGGAAGGTTGATGCCTTCTTCGAAAAACGCGTGGCAGATACTACCGTTTCTTTATTCTGGGTTTAGTAGTTGCAGAGAAGAGAAGATTCATTTCTAACCGGCAGGCATGGCATTGGTCACAGGTTTTGTAACTGCAGACGTGTTGACGCGGAGGTCGCAAGGACGGGTGTACCACCACCTCTATCGTGCGTTCGTGTTACTCAAGTGTGGGTAAGGCTGTAGTGTGTGGCAGGCATCGACCAAGCGTCCGACCATGAATCGGTGCGTCTGCGTATCTCAATCTTATCAATGCGTAGCAGGGTGGTAGGCGGTATGAAAAATAGACTTGCTGACGAAACTGAGCCTCCTGGCGTGCGGAGTGGGAAACAATTACTCAAACGGGAAACTTTAATAACACCGATAAATCAATTACACAGGCAGTGGAGGCGGTCGCTCGATGGACTGTTAATTTTGACAAAGTTGTTCTGGCTAAATACAACTGATTCAATAAAAATTGGTGGTGAAAGACATGGAGTTCCGTCGTAGGTAGCAGTGCGGTCGGTCAACGCGGAACGCGTCACACCGCGCCTGCAAAGGCATGATGCTGTAAATCAATTTACAAACCTCGAAGTACATCTTCATGCGAGTTCCTTCTGTACAAGGGACGTGTAAACGCCAAATCAGGTCTCAAATGCAGGCTGCAGCTCACGTGAGAATTCTTGGATGAAAATGGAGGCGCACCGCGAAACACGACTCCGCTACGGCCCGAAATTTCGAGAGACTGAGAAAATTTCTGCGGCGCACGAAGTAGGGCCCGTGCTCCTCAAACACACTGCTGACGGGATCCTGGTGCTTTTGCAAGCACAAACGGAAGTCCTGGTCCCATTGCTTACACAGCTTACGAAGCTGAACACTGCTGCTGTCGCTCGCGCCAGGCACTGTAGTGGTACGCTGCGGCGCCAGATCAGGGAGCAGCTGCACTGAGCTTCTTCTGGACGAAGCGGCGCTGCGGGTCGTGGAGGTGTTAATGCTGCCACTGGATGCGGCTTGGAATGTCATCTCCCCACTTGCATTCGTGCCTTCCTCGCATCGCTCTGGTGTGCTGGTGGAAGAAGATTCCTCACTATCGGTTTCCGACTCATCGTGGTCCAGAATTTCCAGCAGCCGCTCACTAAGCTCCGACAAATGCTGCACGAAGTTCCCCAAGGGTCGCCCCACCGCCGGCCCGTCGATTTCCCAGATCGGACACTTTTTTTCGATCTCCTCCTTCACGTCGCAAACCAATTGCACCATGCGGTCCAGCCGCTGCATCAGCATCAGCGCGCTATCACCTGAAGAAAAAAAAAACTTTTGCAAAAGCAGACTTCGCACACACAAGAACAATTTCCGCCGAAACAAAACAACTATATATGATGTCACGATAACGAACAAGCAAGCGCCCGCGCAACAACAAAAACGGCACTCCGGCTAGGTCGGCTCTGCTCAGGCGGGGGCTGTTTCTTTCCAGTCGGGGACGCGGGCTGAAGCTTGCCCTTCTTTGGAGACTTGGTGTTGGCCGCCTCAAAAACTTCCACCGGGGCCACGGCATCCCAGACATCTCGCCAGTGATCTTCCCGCTCGACCGGGACATGCACCCAGTCGGGCAGTTTGCGTCGGCTGATGAATTGCAGAATCTGTGCGTGCAGGTCCTCCGCCTTCCTTGCAAAGTGTGCGATCTTCTCTTCAATCTCACGACGAGCCCGCTCTACCAAGTCCAAGGCCGATCTGGGAGTTGCGGATAGGGAAGTGGAGATTGCTATTAGTGAGTTTCCTCCATGCAAAAGATAAATATGGTTAAGTTAGGACAGAAACTCGAAGAACATTGCGACATAATTCTTCACTACACTTTCTAGGACGAATGTGGACCCCACAGATGACGATCGCCTCCAAAGGCCACAGCGAACATTATATACTTATTTTTACGGCATTATCCAAACTAACAAAATACGCGAAGTCCGGAACCGTAACTTCGTAGGGCTGCATCGGCACGCGCTTCTCCATTGTCAGCCGCGCATTTGCGTAGCTGGTCTTCGCCCGACGGAGAATCAGCCCGTAGACGCCATTTTCCAGCTCCATTCGGCGCATCAGCTCGTCCCGGAGGTCCAGCAGGTAGTTTTCGTCGTCCGCGGCAAACACTACCGGGTTTCCGGCGGCGTCCCTGCGATTCAGAAACCGCTCATCCATCATTGTGTACAACGCCTGCCACTTGTCTTGCTCGATCCGAGCGATTTCGTGATCCCAAGCCTCCAGCTGTTTGCGTAGTGCGTGTTCGAGCAGAAAGCACGCAAGCTTCTTTTTACGATTTTCGACGGAGGTGGACAGATCCTTGGCCGCCGCACCCGCTCCTGCTCTTGTACGATCTTCGCTACAAGAACTTTTAGTACCCGCGCCGCCGCTGGGGGTGCTCATCTGCTGCGCCAGAAGGACCAGTCCTGTCGGATCGGTCGGAACTGCTGCTGCACTCGCACTTGAACTTGAAGCGGTTACAACTTCTGCCATGCCGCCGAGGTCCTCGCAAGTTTTCTTGACCCGGGCGACAGCCTCGGCAAACATTGCGGGGGTGACCAGTCCGGAGTCGTCGGTCATGAGCAGCTGAAGGCAGCGCTCCACCTGCCAGCCTGCCTTCACACGCTCCATGCCGCCAAGGCGCCGCTCGATGTCGACACGCATGGAGTAAGGCAGGCTCGGGAAAAAGCTGGGAAGAACGCGCTGCTGCATGATGTAGACCCGAACCAGGTCGGACCCCTTGGACAAGGACAGAAAAGCCCCGAGCCCTTGCTCGAGTTGCGGGTACTTTTGCAAAATACTGGCGACGAACCCGATGTGCGTCTGCACCAGGTTTTTCAGCGCTTCCCCTACCTCGCCAATTTCTGCTTCTTGTTCCTTGCGAACCCGATCCGCTTCTTTCTGCATTTTTCTCAGCCGCTTCTTCTCCTCCTTCTCCTGCTGTTTCACTTGAACTTGCTGGGCACCGAGCTTGGTGGTCGTCGTAGCGGTCGTGCCACCAACGACCGAGGATCTGTTTGTAGGGACGACGAGAGAAGACGATTGCTGGTGAACGGAATGCCGGCTGCTTCGAGTGCTGGTGGAGGTGCGTGCACTGCCATCCGGGGTGCAATTCGCCGTGGACGTCGCCAGAACGGCTGATATCAACCTTGTCTTCCGGGCCACAAGCGGAATCGTAGAGTCGCAGTCCGTTGTTGTCGTACGTCGCCCCGTCGACATGGGCGTTGGTGTACCAGCAAGGGCGGGAAGTCGTGTTGGGAGAGATCGGCTGCGGTGCCATTGTACTCCAGCTTGCATGCCTCTCGACAGCGAACATGCCGCAGTTCTCGCTGCAAGAAGTGAAGATCCACATCAAAATGCTCGCGTACAACCGTCGACGGTGCCCAGAAGGATATTAATGAATCGGCTCTACTTGACTCTTCTTACCCCTCACAGAAACAGACGGTTCCTCAGGAGAGCACTCAGTAGGATCATACCAAGACCAAACAGTCGCTCAAGTACCTCTACAACCTTTCCCTCCGATTCTTCTGTTCTTCGTACACTGTGCACTACTGTTACTTCTGTTCTTCGTACACGTATGTTACGAGAGAGCGGTGGCGGTGGGTGCTACATGCGCGGGTTGCAAAGACCAAAAAAAGAGACATCTCACACCCGTGCACCACTACGTGCCTCATCTCGCGCTCAAACCAAAGAGCGCTAACGCCTTTCCTCTGATCCTTCGCATGGATGCGACTACGTGAAACATCATGATCCAGCACGCCTTTCATAGCTATGCGGGCAGTGAGTCTTCACCAAAGCAATGACACGATCCCTGCCAAAAAAAGCAAAAGCTGAAGCTTTGCTAATAGAAACCCCTATGTGAATCCAACGAGCTACGGGCATGTGATGGTGGTGCGTCAAAAATTCATTTCCCACGCATTCTGCTTCTGTCGGTAGCTGAGGTGCCACAGCTCATCTATAGGGGGCAAATCAACAAAAGTACAGGTTGTATCGATGCAATCAAAACGGTATAATGTCATATTCTATCTAACGCGCAACAGCAGCTACATGATATTTCTTGGTTGTTGCAGAGACGTACCGTTGTCGTTTGGAACAAAAGATAATCTACTTGTGAAGAGAGCAAGAGCCAGCTCCGTACAGACGACAGGGTAATCTTGCGTGCGTGCATGTGCAGCTAGGTAGAGGACGAGGATCAAACGAGAAAAACAAGCACGAGGCCGCTACTAAAAGTTTTATTCTTTCAACTACTAGAAGGTTGGAAATTGTTCCGGAGTCAGTTGTACGTTGAAAGTTGCTCCTACAGGTTCGGTTTGATGCGCAGGTAGTTCGGCATGCGCTCTGCCTTTCGCACAGGCACGAAGGATTGGATGTCGTAGCAGGTCACGATCGGCGCCGGCTGCACTTGCCCCGCAGCGGGCATTTTGCCGAAGTTCACGCTGCGAAATCTCTTCACTTCGGCCTCACGGTAGCTGTGGTTGAAAGGGCTGGGCTTCAGGTTGTTCACCACATTGAACTCACCCGTGGTGCTGTTAACCTCCGTGATCCAGTGCCCGCTGTTGGGGTTCTGCTCGGGGGGTGGCACGGGCTTGGACGCGGAAGCGTAGATGAACCCGTTAATGTCGTAATTGTTCAACTTCTGGTGCTTAGTGGGCTCCCATCCACTGCAAATTTGCCTGGGTCTGGAAATATTAAAGTTGACCTTGTATTGTTGTCTGTTCTTCAATTTTCCAGTTCCAGTAGATTCTAGTGTATGACCCACAGTAGCTGTGTTGTACTAGCTTTGTTATTCTTTGTCATTTTTGTAATCATGCGCGCTGCGAATATCATAGATGGGCAACAAGCATTCGGAAAATCCGTCATGCTTGGCTGACGTGACCAGAGTTTCTCGTCCACAGTTCACCAGCATAACATGTTCATCCCAGACCCAGATCGAGATTTGCAATGCATAGCTCCACATACGGATCGCCTGCTTTGACCTTATCGCGCTGGGAGAGGTCCCAGGTTAAGCAAGACCGCACACCCGACTGCGCAACGTTCTTTTTGAGCTCTTCCGTTTGTGTCGTCATGCGCACGACCTGCCCATTGCGCTTTTGGATCCAGTCGTCACCCACCACCCGGAAATGGTAATTGCCGGTCCCGAAGGCGCTGGCCCAGTAGGACCGTGGCTCGCTGTGCGCACGCACGTCGCCGCGCCCGTAGGTGGCAGGAGGATTGGAGCCGACCACCGGCGTTGCCGGATTCGGCACTAGCTTCGTGTGCACGGGGTTGCTCGGCATTTTTTGAGAACTTTCGATGAAGTATACTCAGGTCCTTCAGCGGACGTCGTGGACTTCGTGTTTCAAAAAATCACCAATCTGTAGTGCGTTGATTCTAGTTCTAAGTACCTCCAAATAGGGTCGAGAAATTAATACAACGGTCGTTCGGTTACGATTGGACTCGGAAACCAAAATCCTGCATGTTTGTTCCCCCTACAACTACAACGTTTGCTTGCGTATCCGTGCTCGCGCACCTATAACGAGCGAAATAGAACCACCAACCAATGACCTGGGAAACATACACAGGAGACCCCGCCATGTGGCGCCCCGTACGCGCAATTGGAGATTACACACCCGATACGAAAAGCACTTTTTCTGCGAACGAAAGGCTGACAAATGAATCCACATACGAATTTCAAACGAAAAGAGTCCCAAATGGATGCAGAACCGACAAAAAACCTGATAATGATAGAATACCTCCACGACAAGTCTGCACATCATATGAGTCGTAAAGCACAGAGCGACACGTATTTTTGATTCAACAAAAAACAGTCCGGACTTGCGTCCCCCGAAGGCAATCGCTACCAGTGTTGCGCGAGCCAAGAATGTCCGTGATACTCAAGCCAAACCGAAATAGGTGATCAACAACATAAGCAAAGCCGATAAGGCGTCAGAAAGATGTAGCACTTCAACAAGCTCGCATATTGTAGATTTTCTTTTGCTTGCTCCCAGAAAACATTACAAATCCTGCTGCTCCTGTAATCTTGGGTGTAGATCATCCTTGTCGAAAACCATTACCGCTCTTTCGTGCGTGAAGGTGTTGAAGCCCCAGTCACCTCGGTAGTTCCCAAAACCAGAGCTGCCGGTGCCTCCGAAGGGAAGCGTTTCCGCGAGCATGTGGACGATCGCATCATTCACACAGACGCCTCCACTGCGCAAGCGGTTTTGAATCTCCAGAATCTCTGCCTCCTCGCTCTTCGTATCGCCGAAAATGTACAGTGCCAACGGCTCCCCGTTATTGCTGGATTCGAAACTGAAAATATCTTCTAGCTCCTCAAACACGTTTGCCGCGAGGCAGGGCCCAAAAATTTCCTCCTGCCGCAAGCGAGCCTCTTTGGGCAAGTTCAACAGAACCACTGGCGGAATATACCGGTCCGCTGCATCCGCATTCGAAAGTGGGTCGTACCCCGCTGGCGCTAGGTCCTCCACGAAAGAAAAAGTGGTTGTGCCTTCTTCTAAACGACCGGAAAGGTACTCCCAACCGTTCTTAACGATTCCCAGAATGCGGTCAAAGTGTCGCTGATTGACGATGCGGGAGTAGCGGGGAGAGGCCTTGGGATTTTCCCCGAGGAACTCCAACAGCGTGGCTTTTACCAGGCGCCGAAACTCCGGCACCAGCGTACGGTGCAGCCACACGTGGTCGGGACTCACGCAAAACTGTCCGACGTTTTGCAGCTTCGCGTCCAGTAGTTTGCGGACCGCGTACTTCAGATTGCAGCCGGGAAGGAGCACCACGGGGTTCTTTCCGCCGAGCTCCAGTGTGACCGGCGTCAAATGCTCGGCGGCTTGCCGGTAGATGATCTTGCCAACCGTGGCGTTCCCCGTGTAGAAAATCATTCCAAACGGGTACTGCAGGAGCTTCGTCGTCTGCGCCACGCCGCCGAAGACCGTCTGCACGTACGTGGATGAAAACCCCGCCAGAAACTTCGCAAGCCCGTTCTGCATCGCCAAACTGGTCTGCTCGCAAATCTCGTTCAGCTTAAGCACCACGGGACACCCGGCCGCGATGGCGGTGACCAACGGTTTGATGTGCAGCGGCAACGGAAAGTTCCAAGTCCCAATCACGAGCACGACGCCCTTTGGCTCCCGGCGTACATACGCGTGGCTCGCTCGCGACCCCGGCGCGGGCGGGTTTGGTGGTGTCGTGTCCACGTCGCAGGACAGCCGTTCTAAATTTTCGAGATAGTACCTACACGTCGCCACGCAGTTGCCCCGAATCAAATCGTGATAAGCCGCCGGCCGCCGGAGGTCCTCCCATTCTGCTTGCCGGAGCGCCGCCGCGTCCTCCTCGAGCCACCTCTGGATGGCTTGGATTACCAGGATCCGCTCAGGCACGGAGATTCCACTTGCAACAGCCAGCCGCACGCTGCGCACGATGCCCGGAATCTCGTCGACCCCCGTCCAGCTTTGCTTCTGCGACTCTTGCTCTGGCGCAGACGCAGCGTTCATAGCTTCGTCATACATGATCCTGCTGAACTACCAACGAAGTTTTTCGTGCACGATCGCGCTGTCGCTTTTCAGGCAAAGAGAACTGCCCGACGAGCGTTGTATCGTGAACGAAAGATCCTCGAAGACAGACACAGACGGCTCGAAAACGACTGCTACTGCATGAGGAAGAAAAGTATAATAAAAGGATCTGCCTCTGCTGCTGCTCGCAAAAATTGTCCATATTCCGCAAATTATCTGAACCTTTTCATGAATTGCAGTCACAAGTACACGGACTGAACCTGAAAATTGAACACGAAATTTCCTTGCGCACGCAACTAATATGTCACTTCGTCGCGGCAGAAAAAAGACACAGTGGAAAGCAGAAATGAAAGCCAGAAGGTAACCATGTTGTCAGCAAGGCTGCAAGATGAAGAACTTGTACTAGAGTGATGGTGCGGCAACGTGCAGCATGCACATGGGGAGATTGCGGCGCCTGTGCGAGGCGAGTCAGTTTCTGTCCAGTGAGTCTAAAAACCGTCCTCGTCTTCAGACGAGGATATGTCAGTTCTATTCTGGGCACCCGGTGGGGGAGGCCGTTTCGTGTCTGTCTCCGAGGTGGAAGAGTCGGACGAAAAATCATCGCGCAACACACGACCAGGAGGCGCGTCCTTGAGGACCTTGTCTAAGAGTCCAAGTACTCTGTCGTGGCGCATGTCGCGCTGTGACAGCATCTCTCCAATCCACACATGGCTGAGACAGTTGCGGTTTTTCTTGTCTACCAGAAAAACCTGCTCCGATACAACTCCCTTCACGGTTCCAGGCACCCAACGGTTTCGTGAGCCTGACCAGTAATACACAGACTCATTTATCGCGTACCGGTGCCTGGTCCCCGCGGCGCCCGTCGAAGTCGCTCCCACCTGCTTCTCTTCGTCATGGTGGTCCACCTGTACGTCGGCACTTGCACTGGCCACCGTCGTGGTTGGAAATAAAAGCTCGTCGCCGGAAGACCCTGCCTCTTCTTCGTCGGCTGCCCCCTTGCTCCTGTCTTCTTTCTCCCTTGTATTTTTGGTGCTGGAATAAAGAGACGCGCCCGGCCGTGTAGTTCTTGTCGCAGTCGACGGTGCGGTGCTTCTGTTGGCACTACGACCGCGGTCATCTTCTTTAGGCCTATGATTTACTGAAGCATCGCTTGCACCGCCTCTATGTAAAGCCTCAGCGGCAGTTGTTCTTCCCTCTTCTGATGTGCCCGAATGTGTCCTCTTCGCAGGTGGAGGTGACGCTGTGAATGATGAAGCTCCGCCCTCTACTATACTATCGGCCAGGACTTTTCCCGTACCATCACCAGCTTCGGTGGTCCCCGGCGGGAAGGCCACGACCAGCTCCCCCTCGCCGATGAAAAGATCGCTGTCGAGGTCCTCCTCGTCGTCCACCTCCGCAACCGCATCCAGGCGTTCTGCCGTACCAGCGCCGCCCGGAACTAGAGGTTGCGCAGCAGCTGTAGCGGTCATCAGCGGGCTGAGTATCGGAAGCGGGGAGGCGGACACCGCCGAGCCGGCCGCACTGACGGACGTGGAATAAGGTCCTCCAAACCCCGGCGTCCCCAACTGGCCAAACCCCGGCGTGTTCACCCCGAACCCGGGCGTGGAGGTTACGTCGCTGCTCATGCTGGGGGTGTGCGCTACCTGCTGCTCGGGCATGGCCCGGTTCAGTTTCAGCCGCGTTCCCTGGGCGTCCATAGCCCGTTCGCGGGCCTCCTGCAGGTCCCCGAAAAAGCTGCCGGCCGAGGAGGACCCGCTGCCCAGCGCAGACTTCCGGCCCGCGTGCTCGGGGGAGCTGCTGGCGCTGCCCGGTAGACTGCGCGACGCGGCACTTTTGGACCGGAGCTCGTCGAGCGCGGACGTCTTGCTCGGCCGTTTGTTCGTCGCCGACCCTCCTGATGTATTTGCTGCACTCGCTTCCTCCGACGTAATATCCGGGGGAGGATCGACACCGTCGTGAAGACTCCCATCTTCAGTAGAACCTCCTGGTCTACAAATCCTCCTCTTCTCTTGCTCCCTAGCAGCCCGAGTCTTTTTAGTCCGCTCTCTGGGCGTGACGGGCGGGCTTGGCTGCGCTACCAGTACTGGGCGACTGAAACGTGCATCGTTCTGCATGCTCTTGTACTTTTGCTCCAAGGTCATCCTTCGCTGTCGAACGCCCCACTGCACCCAGCTCTTCAGCAATTCACATGACCGCCCGGAGATCGCCACTTCGCGCGGGAAGCACTCTGACACGTCCTGTCATGAGACGCGACGAGTTCATTCGCTCAGTTAATTTACTATTTACAACTAGAAACAACTCAGTCAATCCATGAATTAGATTTTGGCTCGACTCATCACCCATCTTTGAAGAGAGCATAGGTACTCAACACTTATTTCTTACCACCCTTCTGCAGCAATAGGGGAACTCACTGCTCATGGAGGGGTGTTCGAGGGACAGGCAAAAACTAAATTCAAAACCAACATCAGTGAGGTACATCCGAGGATTCGTCGAGCGCGCGCTGCCGCATCTCTGCCCCTAGCAGGTGCCGGCTATCGCCGCTGCGCCGAGCGCTGGGCGAAGTTGCTGGCGTGTCCCTGTCTATCGGAGAACTCGCTCTTTCTGTTGCACCAGCAACAAACTGCAGCGCTACCGGAGCCAGCCCGTTCCCAGTATGCGCAGACCGCGTTACGTTGCGGCTTTTCTGGCGTCCACCTTCTCCTGTGTTCGCCAAATCTTGCTGTTCCGCGGGTTTCGTTTTGGTTCCATACGACGCTTCCAGAAATGATGGCTCGAGAGCGTTGCTTTTCACCCTCGCTCGCGGTTCCTCCCGCGACGAGGGAGGTCCGTGTTGCTGCGCACTGCTGGTGCCACATCCCATTTCGCAACCGGCCGTCCGCGAGAAAGTGACAAAGACAATCATAGTAGTGGCTTATCCGCTAAGCGCTTCATCCTGTTCTTGAAAAGCAAATGCGGATTTTGTCTGATAAGTCTAACGGCTAAAAAGAAACCTCTCAACTTGTGCCGAGTAAATCCAGCCTATGCCTGCACAAGAGAGAACTCGGATATAATCATCTCAATGGCAGCTAGCACTGCCACCGGTGACGTCTCGAACTTCACTCTTTTCACTCAGCTTAGATCACAACGCTTCCCTGCAAGGATCATCGGTGGAAGAACAGATTAGCAGATAACAAACCAGCTTTGGCAGAAGAAGCACTTTTTGTAATCCAAGATTTTTTTCGTACAAGTTCTGTTGGTCGATTGGTTACAAGCGGGACGCTGTCAAGATGAAGTGTACAAACCGTGGTAGTAATGCTTTTGAATGTGTACAATGCCTCCAAAATCTAAAGGCGGGCAAGCACGTCTTGCTGCTGAAGATTTTACACTTGCGAATTTGTTCGATGTTTACTTTTAGTGGTCTCCCGAGAAGAGATGGTGTTGACTGTTCCTATTTAACATACGACGACGACTCCTTGAAACTAACAATCTTACAACAGACTTGAGGCATTCAGTACTATTTCGTTTTACTTGTATTCCCCGCGACGAAGTCCGCTGCGTGAACGAACCCCCTACATAATGTCGACGAACTTGTCATACGCACAGGGACCCGGCGAATCCACAACGACGCCAGGCATGGTGTCAAAGGCAATCTGCGCACCAGTTCCGAACACCCAGGCGGGCTCGTGCGTGATTCGGTTTCGGTCCAGCTTTGCTTCCCCAGCAATGCTATCGCCAGTTGGCGCCAACGCAACTGGCGTTTTGTAAGTGCCCGCACCTGGATTATATATAATTGAGGACTCGACGCCATTTCGTTCGACATGCGCACGAAGAGCAAATCAATTGTGTGCTCGCTTCTTCAGGCGAGCGAGTAACTGCTTAACGTACTATCTATGTTCCTGCTTGTAAAAAGTGGCTGGTGGCCAGTGTCTCAACCGGTCGCCACCGAGATCTGAAGAAACGCCGCCCGTTTTAGTGGTGAACCAACAGACCCGGGGAGTTGCCAGAGGGAAAGCGGGCCGAAACCCTCATCAATCATCCCTGGCTTCAGAAAAATAATGCGATGCAAAATATTCTTTCTATCCCTGGCATCGAATCGAAGTACAAGATGTAAAATCGCACCTGGAGTTTGCTTCCAGTGGCGCCCTTGCTCAGTCAAGCGAGCAATCGCCTTATCATCGCGGATTCGACCGTTTTTCAGGAAGGTTTCTCCGTAATTTGCCCTGTGCGTACCGTCCTGAAAGAACGGATTACAGGACGCCAGCCGGTCGGTGTCATTGACGGTCCTGAGAAAGATTGAAAGATATACAGTGGAATAGCAAAATCAAAAATCTTCGACAGTCTAAAGCATAGGCATCTTTTGTTGGAGCATAGCTCTCTCTGCACAGGAATGAGTGGCACCGTCCAAGAAGTTGAAAGATAACAAGTACTTAGAGGAGCACCCTCAAAGAATAACACACAAAGGAGCAACCTGAAAGAAAAAAAACGCACGGGAGCAACCATCAAAAGCAGTACTTTATTGGTATCGTCACGGACATGCTTCTTGCGAGATTCGGCGAGCACATCTCGTCAGCAGAAACAGACGGGCCGGTATACCGCGGTAGCTGTGTCCCCTCAGGGGTAAAGTGTGACCACGTGCGATACCTGTAGGTTGATGTTGATGATAAACATATTACAATGAAGTCCAGGAGAGGACCTTTCCCTAGGTTGGCAGAAAAACCAGATATGGCAGAGTGCACGATGAACCAGATATGCAACTCGTCCAGTTTGTTGTACGTTCTTATAGATAGATCACAAAAATAAAGCTTGAATACGTTCCCGGGCCTGGAGAGAACCAGGCGCTGCCCGCCTGATCGCGCATGTAGGTGCACATTCCCCCGCTACCAAACCTCCAGGAAGGCTCTTTGTATATACGCGTTGCCGTAATGCTGGCATTGTCGCCCAGCTGCGTCTCGCCGATTACTCGCTGCGTTTTGTACCTGATATCGCAGCTACCTCTAACCAAAGAACTGCACTTGGAACTGGAACTGTTGACTCACGCCAATACATGAAGATGCGGGGACAAAATGAATGTATTAGAAGTAATTCTTTTTTTGGTACTAGCAACATGCTCACATCTTGGAGTTGAGATCATCTAAAAATACAGCAGCCTATCGAATTAGTACGCTCCTGGTCCCGGAGTCGCTTTCCACTGTCTTCCTTGCGCGCGCAGCTGGTCTTGCCTTTTACGATCGAAGCAGCGTCCCGGGGTGAGTAGATCCTCTCCGTACTCGGCACGATGCGTCCCCCCAGGGAAAAACGGATTGTTGCTGGCCAACTTGTCAACTTCGTTAGGGTATCTTCCTCCCATGGAGAAACTGGAAGACCGACTCAAAGTGGGGTCTCGCCTCTCCACGAATCTCCGGTTCCCCGAGGAACTACTGGCGCTCTTGCCCGTCATATTTGGCTTCCTCGTTCTGCTTCCTCCAGCTTCGGCCGGAAAAAGTAAATCAGAACTCCTCGATGTGTCAGACGTTCAACGAACGGCGCACCCGTGGCCGTCACAGATCCAGGTGATGTTGTTGTACCTCCATGCTTGCAAATTAATTGTGCTCCTCGCTGCGATTTTTTGTTCACTTCGATGTCGATCTACAAAAAAACATGCTGGTGTAAAAGTAACTATTCTTCTATGCCAATACAACTACACAAAAACACAACTCGCGCTTGCCTAGTATCTCGAAACAGCAAGGCACCAAAAGAGACTACCAACCTGCATTTTCAGAGGTTCAAGTTCATGATTTGCCGTATAGACTTCGGCCCATCATTATTTCGACGCAGTGAAAGTGATGCTCAAATCAATCATACAACACGACAGCACGTGAATGTTCTCACGAATGACGAGTCCTTACCTTAGCCTCCTCGACAAGCACTGATCCAAAAAAGGCTCACCGGATTCGAACGCACGGTTTTGGCAAGAAGAACGAGAAAAATGCACGAAATCGATCTGACTCTGAGGACGAAACGGCTGCGAACTACAATTCACTTTAGAGGATAGCTTTTTTTACGACACGGTCCGCGATCTGTGCTACAACTACGGGTGACTGGAGTCATCAACCGGCGAACAATTGGTAACTTCACTTCGCTGACTCGTAATAAGCACGCGTCTGGCTCTGGCATGGGCAGCTTTTCATTAAAAGCGACCTCAACTGGTGAAATAACATCCTTCCTCGCCTTGGCAACGCCCGACCGTACCACATTACCGTCTACGCGCGATATTTCAGATTGTTTTAGTTTCTTGATTCTAATCATGTTAGAATCTATCGTTAGATTTATTCGAAAGTAGTTGAGTGTGCAGAAAGTGCATCAGCAGAAAACGTCAAAAGATATTCGCAAAAAATCCGATGTTAAAACGAAGTTGGGCACACTTCTCAGACAAAAATGCGACCGCCAAAAGCTGCGACCGCCACCGGCTCGAGTACAACTCTCAAGTCGCGTCATGGACGAGTCTCCGCGCTAGAGCATCCATTTGTAGAAGGCGACCTGGCGGCGCAGCGCCTCCAACTCATGTTGCTCGGCGATGGACTCGATAGTCCGAAACACCAGCTTCACGTCGCGCGTGGGGACCGCATTGGAGAGGGTAGAGGAACAGTAGATACAGTATTCGAAGAGGTGGTCGTCCTTGAGCTTGCGGCAGTTGCCGCACGTTAGCGTCTGCGACTGGAAGCTGCTGACCACCTTGTGCAGGCAGTCGATCAGCCGGAGCTCCATCTGGTCCGTGGAAAACGTCGCCGCGGAACAGGCCACGCACCACCACTTGCCGGGCTCGTCGTAGGGATTCGTGGCCACATCTACATCGTACACCACGGAGCAGCCGGGGCATTCGCAGTTCGGAATCTTCAGACTCAAGTAGTTCGGCCGCCACTGCTCCCGCAGCACGTGCGGTTCGTCCAGCTTCAGGGTCTGCAAGACGAGGATGTGAAATAGCTTGTCGCAAGACTCCGCCAACTTTGCGTCCAGCTTCAGAAACGTCATCAGCAGCTGAGCCCACTCGAGTCCGACCGCGCGCCAAGGTCGTAGCGGAGGCGGCACATTCGCAAACTCCCACTTCTTGCCCAGGGTGTGCAATAAACTCTCCCAGTCCCGCAGCTGCTTCAGCTCCTGTCCGCGCGCCAGCCCCCGCCCCGGATCATCCGGGTCCCGCAGCTTCTTTCTGCGACGCGCAGCTGCTCCACCTCCCGTGGTCTTCGCGAGGATTTGGCTCTTTAGTGTGACACCCACGTCCTGGAACACCTGGACCAAGCGCGAATTCTTTTCTTGCATCTCGTGTTGCCGCTCGGCATCCAGGTCACCGGCGTCATCACTTCCATGAAAGACTTCGTCCGGGTCGTTACTTCCACCGCCCGCGCCGTCGGCTCGGTCCTCCTCCTCGTCCTCGAACTCGGAATCGTCCGAGTCCAAGCGATCTGCGTTCTGTTCCAGTTCTTGAATCTGGTGCCGCAAGTGCTCAGCCTTGGCCTCGTCCTCGCTGCGGTCCAGGGGTAGCCGGCGCAGGTACACCTGCGCCCGGCGTGCCAGGTCCTGATTCAGGAACTCCTATCCTGTGTAAAAACGTCCCCAACCCAGAGTTGTCATGTAAATGTGCAATGACAGGAACATTTGTAATGCGGATCTGCATGAGAGGCACTTCCAATCGTGTCTTGGACTTTGTAATGCTGTAAACAGGATGAGAGGCTGGCTTTCTCATGCGGCTGCCCTTGCTGGACAGCACGACGCTACAGATGGAAACTTGTCATGCAAAGCTCCCAAAACTTGGAGATTTGCGTTGCAGATTTACCAACTTGACTATGGGGTGGGGACGTTTTTACACAGGATAACTCCTCGAGTTTCGCCACCATGTCCTCCTCGATCGTTTCAGTATCACCTGTAAAAATGTCTGGGTCTGGAAGAATCCAACTTGTCATGCTGATTAATTTTGGATTCTAAAAAAATCTGTATTGCATGAGCAGCAAAGAGAGCCCAAGTTTTGCTGCACGGAAAGAGCATTTGTCATGCGGCACAGGCATCAGAAAGCCCTCACAAAATCTGTGATGCTAGGGCATGCATCACAGACATCAGGAGTCATGCAAAATGTGCATGAAAAACCTGGCAATCTTCCAGACGCAGACATTTTTACGTTTGGTATTCAGCGACCAGGTGCATCTTGCGGCCGCCCACGCGGACCGACTCCTGCTTCCGCTCGTACGCGAACTGCATGGCACACCGGAGGTACTCCTCGAGAAAGAGACCGAGCGACCGCTGGACGCCCTGGGGCAGCTGCTCGCACCCCAGCGCTTTCCACTCGGCGCGGTCGAACGCCACTGCGCCCTTTTCCATCTCAACGTAGGTGCCGTCCTCCGAGACCACGTCCGCAAGCGGGATGGAAAAGCCCACGTAGTGCTGCGGGTCGTACCACATCAGCCCGTAGTACGCCTGGTCAACGCAGTGCTCGTGCAGACAGCACTCGAGAAGCTTCAGTAGCGGGTCCTGCAGGACCGAGTTCCGTATCTGCAGAAAGCTGTGCATGGCCTCCTCGAAGGAAAGCTTGCCGGTGGCGATCAGCACCCGGTTGGCCGACGCGTGAATCACCTCGCACTGGTTCAGCCGCAGCTCGCGCAGGAAGAGCTCGAACCCCTTCTGCGAGTACGCGTTCACGCGCTTCAGCAAAGCCGGGTCGTACAGAAAACTCGCCGGGGAACTCAGCCAACTGCAGAGGTATTCCGTCAACATGGTAACGGTCTCGTTGTCCCGCTGGGCGTTCTGCAATCGCAGCATGAGCCGCACAACGGCAACGGGCAGATTCGAAACCAGCATGGGGTTCCCAAGCGCTTGCTCCACGTACTGCTCCACGTTATCCAGCGTGATGTCGAACTCCGCAGCAAAAATTGCCATTTCTTCGAACAAGGTTCTCTTCGGCTTGTCTTTATTTTCCCCCTCGTCGCCGTCGTTCTCAAGAACCTCATCGTCGTCGTCCTCGGCGATCAACAAATTGAGTCTCTTTCGTTTTCTCGTCCTATTTGCAGTGGAGCTGGAACTACCCCCTTCCTGGTAGTTTCCGCCCGGGGAAGCGTCGTGGTCACCAGTAGAGTTATTGCCTTCTTCATCATCTCCTTCCACATCCATGGGCTGCACCGCGGCATTTTTTCCTTTGGAACCGGACGCGGAACCGATGCTGCTGGGTCCTCTCTTCACGGGATCGACCCCACCCAACTCGTGCCATGCGTGCAGGTTCTCCTCTCCAAATTCCGTGATCATGTGGTCCTCCAACAGCAGCTCAAGGTACTCGTCCTTGCAAGCAATCAGGTCCGCCTTCACCTGTCGTGTCAGCTCGCCGACCGCTTCCGCTTTGAAGACCATGCATCGCACGGCGGACACCAGGGCCTCGATTGCTGGGATACCACACTCCTCGAAGTGCTCCAAAAACTCCTGCTTGTTTTGCTCGCGGTTTTTACGGTACAGCGAGATTTCGGAGTTGAACTCGTCCGCGATCTCCACGGCACTGTAGATCGCGAAGAAGGTCAACGCGTTGTGCAACTTGAGGTTCAGGCAGACGCTGCGGTACACGCCCGGGTGGTTCTCCTCCTCGATCTTGTCTAGGCCGTGGAACCGCGCATTGTGCTGGTTCGCGGCCGCACCCCCGCCGCCGGTGCTGTCGAGCAGGCTGCCCAGGTTGCGGGGCAGCAACCGTTTCAAGAACGTGGACTTCTGCTCTAAGATGTCCTCCCGCGCCAGCGCGTAGTTTCCCAGGTCGGGGTACTGGTGCGGCGACGCCCAGGTTAGCAGCCCCTTCTCGCGCAGAAACCGATTGTACACCACGTCCAACGAAAGCCGCTTTGTGGAGGCCACGTCCTTAGTCGCGAGGGAGCTGCTCAGATTGCAAACCGGCAAGTCCGCCGCGCGAGCATACGACAGCTGGCCCTGCCACCACTCGTGCCGCTGCTTCACGACTCGCGCGAACCGCTGGATCGCCCAAGCCGGAAACGCAGCGTTGTCGGCCGGGAAAAATCCGTCCTTCGCTCCCCAGTCGCTCATGGCCACCGGTGATTTGCGCAGAATCGGGAGCTGCTTGATCACGCGAGAAACACCCGCACCTGAGGTCTGCGGTGCACCCCCGTGGGGCAAGAAGTTTGCCGTCGTACTATGATCCCCACCTCCCGCCGCGAACAGCCCGCCGTCGCCCCCACCGGTACTACTGCAGCCATCCGCCTGCTGCCCCGCCGCACCCTGGGCGCCGGACACGTAGTTGCCCACCCCCCGCAGCTCCTTCAACCCAACGTTGGAGTTGAGCACGTAAATCAGGTCGCCTGCCAGATCCCGAATCTGGGACAAAATGGAATCCGCCTCCTGCTGCAGCTCCTCCCAGTCGCGCACCAGCACCACTTTGGACTCGAGTCGCTCGAGGAGCTCCTCGTGGCACACCCCGTCGTTGACCAGGTACTTCTGATGCAACGGGAGCACCCGGTAGTACAGGTCGCTCTCTAGCTGCTCCACGTCCACGTCGATCCCCGGCGAGGGGCCGGCCAAGACCAGGGAGCAGTGGTTCATGCAGGGGACATACAGCCCGAATACGCACCGCTGCTGGCTCGCCGGGCTCGCGACCGACGCATTTGCACTTTTCTCCACAGCGATGTGCAAGAAGGCGTGGCGCGCCAGGCTCTTCTCGAACACCGCGCTGCCAGAGTCGACGGCGGAGAGCAGACCCGACTCAAGAGAAATATCGTCTTCCGCGGTGGTTGTCCCGCCCGAGCCGCCCGCGCTGGTGAAGATGTTTAGGTCGGAAAACTTCAGCCGCAGCGTCTTTTTCTGCGCCACGGTTAGCCGGTCGCCGCGCACGGACACGCGGCTGCCACACAGCGACAGAAACTTCAGCAGCAGCGGCTCCTCCGCCTCGTACACCTGCGGGGTGTTCGCGGTCGTTCCCCCAACTGTGCTGACGCCCATCATTCCACCAGATGCGTGCCCGGTGTCCGCCAGGAGGGACAGCACGTTCTGCTCCAGCTTCTTGGTTTGGTACTCCGACTCGTTTACGAGAGTCTCCACGATCAGGGACTCGCCCGTCTGCTCATCCTTGAAGGGCTGGTTGCGGGGCGGCCGAACCTTCACGGTGCGCGTGTTCCGGGTCTTGGACAGCGGCAGCAACTGCGTGTAGCTGTCCGCGTGCAGAATCTCCTCCTCCTTGCGGATCACGTTGCGATGCTGGTCCAGAAAGTGCCACTTCACTTTAACGTAGGGTCTCCACGTCGACCTTTGCTTGTTCGGCTGCTGGAGGACAGTCTTGTTCTCGTTCAGAACCACCTCCTTGATTTTCCCCTCCCGCGTCAGCGCCGTGGCCTTCCCGCCCGCCGCGTCGTCGTCGTCCTCTGGCTCGTCCACGACGGCAGGTCTTATTTGTTGCGCACGATCTTGGCGCTGCCGCATCATGTCCAGCACGCTCTGGTTGTTCTCCGGCGCCTGCTTCGCGGCCGCTTTCGCCCGGGGGGCGCCGTGGTTGACCTCCTGCCGCAGGTAGTCCAGCGGCACCACTGCGTCCCCGACGGCGGCGTCCTGTAGCCGCAGCGGATTCTGCACGTCCTCGTTTTGCTTCTCGGCGACGCCGAACCGCATCAGCCGCTTCATCTCCACCTCGGCCCGGAACAAACCGTGCTCGGGGCTGCTGGTCACACACCACACCGAGAGGACGCCGACGTTCGCCACGCCAGCGAGCCAGGACAGCGGGATCACCTGCACCGCGCCGTCCATTACAAACTTCACACGGATCTGCGGTCGCTGCTGCGGGTTCTGGTTCACGAACGGCAGCACGGAGGCCTTGTGGGACTCCCAACTGGGCTGCTGCTCGGGTGGTTCGTGGTTCTGGTGCAGCAAACCTCCACTCCCATACTCGCCGGCCGTCGGAGCTTCGTCCCGCAGACACCAAATCTCGTCGCCGACGCGAAGCTCGTTGCCCTGCCGCTCCTCCGCCGTTTCCACCGCGACGATCCGCCAGTTACCTGCCCGGATGCGCATTTTGTTCCAGTACTCCTCGTCCTTCTTGTCGACTTTCACCTGCTTCAGAGCCTCCTTTGGGTCCTCTATGATCCCGAGATTCTTCAGCGTAGCAGCGTGCGCAAATTTCGAACCTGGGTAGCGGTTTGCGAGAATCGCGCTCTGGTCTGTGGATCATTTAGATTTAGACAAGAAATGAGTATTTTATATTTTTGCAAGTACAAAACATGAAGGGTGTAAGTAGTCTCTTTTGTACGCAGTGCCCCCACCGATCCCTGCACTTCCGCCCCGAAGATCTCGTCCACGGTAACGTCCTCGAGTGACTTCGGGATGAAGCGCTTTTGCACGTTGGTCATCTTCACCCGCTTTTTCGCCAACTCGAAGCCGTCCTCCATATCACCCAGCGCGGTCCGCGTGCCGCGTTTCAACGGGGCGGCGGCCCCCGAGATGGGATCTTTGTCGTCCAGCATGAGCTCAAACATGGTTCCCTGCACGTGGGCGTCGTTCCACTTCTTCTGGATCTTCTGCAGCCACTGCGGCAACGGAATCCGCGGAACCGGGTTGCCGTACCGCTGCATCACGGCCGGGATGCATATGATTTTCAGGATGGACGCGCCCAGCCGCTCCTTGTAGTACCCCCAATCGATGATGTCCCGCATGTCGGTAGAAACCAGATTTTTATCGTTCAGCCACTCCTTCAGATACGTGCGCTTCAGCGAGTCCTCCAA
This sequence comes from Amoebophrya sp. A120, assembly GCA_905178155.1. NCBI lineage: Eukaryota > Dinophyceae > Syndiniales > Amoebophryaceae > Amoebophrya > Amoebophrya sp. A120. Next base: position 7,657,590 of record CAJINV010000003.1, read on the forward strand.
GTTGAACACCTTCATGGGAATCGCGCGCTCCGTCACCTTCGCGCCCACTGGCTTCCGGGCAATTACCAAATGGCACGTAAGCTTCTCGTCATCCAGAATCTGCGGACCGAGGATGTACGCCAACCGCTTCGCGCAACAAATCTGAGTTTTTGCGTTCGATTATCCTTCAAGAACTACATCGTGATCATTCGTGATAGATATTAGAGAAAGCAGCAGTTCCGCGTTTGTTCAGAAAGTGCAAGAAAACGACCACACGTATGAACGTGTTTGTTTACTCATGGAAGAACTACAATGCATGATGATGATGATGATGGTGGCCGAGATGAATGTTGATGATGCTATCGAAAAAAATACCTGCACGGATTTCTGGCCGTCCGCTGTGTCGTTGACGGACTTCGACATGGATTTGGTTTCGGATACGAGAAAGGTGATATCGTCGTCCGTGAGAGAGGCCCCGCGGCTATCCAGCACGTCCACCCAGCGATCCGCGATGCGGCCCAGCTCCTGGTAGACTTCTGGCCGGGAGGAGCCTTTGAGGAAGGCGCCAGATCTGAAGATTTCATCTTGGAACACCTGAATCATTTTTAACTCGCCGCGGCGCTTCACCTCAAAGCCCTTCAGCTCCGCGATGCTGCCGTCGTCCTCCCAGACACAGCATCAACTGCAAAAATGTCTGGGTCTGGAAGATTGCAACTTGTCATGCTGTTTTTGGACTCTAAAAAATTTTGTATTCGATGACCAGCAAGGGGGGCGCCGTTTGTGCTACACGGACAGGGCATTTCTCATGCGGAAGGTGCATCAGGAAGCCCTCTAAATGTCTGCGATGCTAGGTCATGCATTACAGGCATCATGGTTCATGAGAAATATGCATGACAGATCTTGCATTCTTCCAGACCCAGACATTTTTGCATTTCATACACAGTACCTTTTTTTCAGCATCTTGTCCTCGTCCGTGGAGGCAGGCAGGATCATGCAGCGATAGGGCCCGTCGACCTCGAACAGGATACTGTTTTCCTTGGACACTTTCCACTCCGTGGCCTTCACGATCTGCGATTTGTTCTTCCCATCCGCGTTGTTCGCGGCCAGAATCTCCTTCTTTTGCTCCTCGGTGAGGTTCTCCTGGGCCTCCCCGGTTTTCTTGTCCACAAACACCTCCGTGCCGTTCTGGTATTGATGGTTGGCGTACTTTTGGTCCACCCGCAGATTCAGCACCGAGTTCGGGTACGTCATTTTTAGCTCCTTCCCGGCCTTGGTCTTGAACTTGAACGTGTCAGGGAAGCTTTTCGGGATCATGCATGTTATAAGAGTGCCAGGATCTTCGAACTTTTCAAGGTTAAAAAAGTGGCTTTGCCTGGTTTAGGTAGTAGTACTCGTATTGTACTATTATTGTGTAAGTACGCATGTCGTCTGATTTGACGCATCTTCAGCGAGCGCAGTTTTGAACTACTACAGCCAGCTAGCTTAGCAGGTCGAGTGAATACATTTGGTCAATTAATTTCGACGCATGTTCTTTTGCCCTGTCTAGCTTTTTCATTCAACTGTGAAAGTTTCGAAGATCCTGGCGGTTGCATACACCAAATCCCGTCCGTGTCCAACTCGATGGGCAGCCCTACGCGGTCCACAAACTCGCGCGCCTCGCGAATCAGGTTACTGCCCGTGAAAGTGGTGATCCCCGCCATCTCCATGCTGTGCCACCTCGCGCCCGTGCGCATCACGTACCCGTAGAAACTGTTCAAGATGCACTTGTGCGCCAGCTGCAGCGAATCGTAGAGCAAGCAGCGGTCGTTGGCCTCCATGATCTTCACCGGGTCGCCGGACTCAATCGCTTTCTCCTTCTTCTTGCCCTATCCTGTGGCAAAACATCCCCAATTCTGCATGCTCAGCGTGTTTCTCATGCGGAGCCCCATGAGAAGCGTTTTCTACTCGTGCCTTGGAATTTGTAATGGTGCGCCAATCAGAGTAATAGGCTAGTAGATCTGTGACGCTGCTGAACAAGCTAAACACGATTGCACTACGAGGCCACGTTTGTCATGCGCAACAACCTAAGCTGGCTGATTTGTCTAGCAAATCTCCCATCTTGACTATGGAGTGGGGAAGTTTTTACACATGATATGCCCCACTCCTTGTTCTTCCGCTTGTACACGTACCGCCGGTCGCGGAAGTTGCGGACCGTGTCCACATAGAAACTGTTTTCCCGTTGGCACACAATATCGACCTTGTCCTCGTAAAGCGAGTTCTTCAACCGCTTGTACACTTTCTGACTGTACGCGCGCGCGGCTGCGATGGTTTCCTTCGCCTGGTGTTGAGCGATGATTTTTATTTTTCCGCGTTGTGGTCACTAACTGAAGAACGACTGGAAACGCGAAAAAAAAATCGACAAATTTATTGGATTCTCGAAACAAGCGAAAAAAAAAATAAAGTGCTGTTCATTTAGCAAGCACGAAGTTGATCCGTAGTTGCCCTTCATCACAAGAACAGCTGATTGCCGCACAAAATGGAGCCCCAGTTTTTATTCCAACTAAAGAGTTTTAATACCTGTTCGGCTTCTGTGAGCTCCTTCCATGGCACGCGGGTGAGCTCTCCCTTCTCACGGTGGTTGTACTTGTTCTGAGGTTCGGCCAACTTGTGCACCAAGTTCCGCACCTCGCCCTTGGAGGTCTGGAAGAGCTCGTACCGACACTTCCACTCCATTTTCCGCTGGCAGTTGTTCGCGGGGTCGTTGTAGGAGCACGACTGGCAGAATTCGGGGGACACCATGGCGCTCGGTTGCAAGCGATTCGACAAAATGATGTTCGGATACATCGTATGAGAGTGCACAACTCGTCCCCCTGCCCCTCATTTGAAGTGCTTGAGCGGCAACACAAGCAACGGCAGAGATGGATCATGGGCCTTCCGCATGACAAATCTCCTGCACACGGATTCTATAGTGCTGTTGGAGCTCCCGAAATTTGCACTGCGGACAGAGCTTAGAGCAAGTGCGTGGATTTGCCTTTTTGCATTTTTACAAATGAGGGGGACCAGGTGGGGTTATGCACTCTCATACATCGCCCCGACATCGAGATGGTAGATCAGCGGGTTGTCGTTCAAAACCACCCGCTTCGCTCGCTTTTTGATGGTTTTCCCGCCCTGCTTCACCCCCGCCGTGCCCTCGACCTCTTCCCACTCCACGACCTCGAGCTCGTACGGCATCTCTTGCTGCATGGCCGCGTCCGTCGGCGTCAGCCCCTCGCCCGCCGGCGTGTACGCCGAGCGCAGGACGCCGAACTTCTCCTTTTCGTAGGCGATTTGGCGCGCCACCTTTTCGGGGTCGCACAGGGACAACAGCTGCTCCTTCAAAAGGGCCACCTGCTCGTCGAAGTTCGCGACATCCTCGATCTTCGTGTTCTCCTCCTGTTTATGGATTGCAAAAATATCTGGGTCTGGAAGATTGCACCTTGTAATGCTGTCTTTGGATTCCTAAAAAATCTGTATTGCATGACCAGCAACAGGACTCCAGTTTGTGTTACGCGTATCGTATCGTTTTGACATTTGACTCCTGTCAGGGTGGCGTTAGAACAGATTTAGCCTCTGCCAATACCGTGGCGTTAGAACAGATTTAGCCTCTGCCAATACCCTAGGTGGACACCCGTTCCACGCGGAGAGAGCGGAAGGGCATTTCTCATGCGGAGTAGGCATTAGGAAGACGTCTAAAAATCTGTGTTGCTAGATCATGCATTAGAGGCATCAATCATCATACAAAATATGCATGACGAGTCTGCATTCTTCCAGACCCAGACACTTTTGCATTTGATACTGTTCGCAGAAGAACTTGCAGGTGTCGTACGCCTCGTTCAGCAGCACCTGGAAGGCCGCCGGGTCCAGGCGGAACCGCTCCGGGATGTCCTTGCGGAACACCCCCACCCGCATGCACTCCACGCGCGCCCCCTCGTAGGTCTTCTGCTCGATCAACCGCGAAGTCCCCTTGTGATACTCGATTGCCTGGTCCTCGTGCTTGTTGGGAAACACCACGTTGCACCGGAACGCCTCGCGCATCAGCAACGACTCGCACAGCGTGCCCGACCCCTTGCGCAGCACGTCGTCGGGGGGAAAGGGGATGATGGAGCACAGCGCGAAGAGAATGTGCCAGCGTCAGCAGTTGGAAATCGACAGAATGGCTTTTTAAGCTAAAGCGAGCGAACCTAAAAACGCACCCCATAGGGCACCTTTCGATGCAAGCAATGCCACAGCACACGGAGCGTCTATGTTGTTTGCACTGAAGGAGGCAACTGAGGCAGAATGTAAAAAACCTGACGAATCTCATGGACGGGGCTGCTGAGAAGCCTGACTGACGCCCTCGGCGTTGCTCTAAACAGCTTGACACTCTCGGCGTCTGGAAAATGTGTAGTCGTGCGCCGCTTTAGAAAATGTGGATCCAAGGACTACAATGGGTAACAAGTAGAAGTACCATCGATTTTATACATCACAAATCATTTTTTCCGCCTTGCGGACTTCCAGCGTGACGCACTCCCATAGATGAAGTCGTGGATGTACTTCATGAAGAGGTAGTAGGTGGCAAGCGCATCGGACACGGAGTACTCCGCCATTTCCTGGGGCCGCTCCTGGCAGTAGGGCGTCATCAGCTCCGGGTCCACCTCCACTGGGTCGTACTTGAGTTTGTATTTGGTCACCGCCTTCAGGCCGCGACTCCCCATCGGCAGGTAGGAGTCTCGCTGCACCCAGGCGTAGCAGTCCAGATGCACGATCCACTTACCGGTGAAGAACCCCTGCCGCTGCAGCGCGATGCCCACCTCCTTGTACATGATCGTGGACCAGCCCGGCTGCTCCGGGCCGGTGTACTCGCCCAGCAGGATGTCCGCGCGGGTGCGGACAAAGCCGAAATCGAAGAAGTCCCCGTTGAACGTGGAGATCACGTGGGGCCCGATCTCCCGGATCAGCTCGAAGAACTTTAGTAGGGTCGCCTTCTCGTTGGGTTCGTTGTAGATTTTGAAGTACCCCTCGTACTCCGGCTTCGGCGTGTACTCGAAGTCCGTGATGTCCTCCGAGACGATCTCGCGGTTGACGATGAGAAACCCTAACCCGTCGGCCATGATATCAAATGCAAATATGTCTGGGTATAAAATTTGTATTGCATGAGCAGCAAAGAAAATGCAACTTTTCCTACGCGGAGAGGGCATTTGTCACGCGGAATAGGCATCGAGAAGCCTTCAAAAAATCTGTGATGCTAGGGCATGCATCACAGACATTATGGCTGCTCATGCAAAACGCGCATGACAAGTCTCAGAATCTTCCTGACCCAGACATATTTGCAATTCATACATGAGCGAGATCAGCGAAATGCTGTCCTTCTCCGCGTCGGGAAACTTCAACGGCTCCTATCAACTGCAAATATGTCTGGGTCTGGAAACTTGTAATGCTGTGTTGGGAATAGTGAATGCTCTGTGATGCACAGCCAAGCATGAGAAATATCTGCGCTTCTTTATGTTGCGTTTTTCGCATGACAAACTGCGTTTTTGCATGACAGGCAAAAGGGTCTCTTCTTGAACACGCATCATAAACTTCTTGGTCGTGCCAGACAAGCATGGCAAATCAAAATCTCGCAATCCTCCAAACCCAGACACTTTTGCATTTCATAGCTCCTTGGTACACTCGATGTCGTAGGCCATGATGCGCCACGAGGGCTTGTCGTCGCACTCCAGAATGCGGTGCTGGGTGAGCTGGTAGTTCACCTTGTCCTCGTTCTCGTCCTCGTACAGCACCTGCTTCGGGAAGTCGACCTCGTACCACAGGCCGCAGCGGATGTCCTTGTCGATGGAGATGCGGTTCATGTAACTCACGTCCCACTCGAGCTTGCCGAAGATCCAGTGGTCGATGCGCTCGTCCTGTTTCTTCAGCAGGTCCAAGCTGTAGATCTTCTCCTCCCGCTATGACAGTGCACAACTCCCCCTCCCCCTCATTTGTGTTGCATGAACAGCAACACAAGCGCTGGCAAAGATGCAGCTTTTGCATGACAAATTCCTAGGGGATTGTAGTGCTGTTTCGGATTCCGGAATCTGTCATGCAAACCGTACTAACAGTAACAGGCAGAGGGTGGACTTGCAATTCTGCATGACAAATGAGGGGGAGGGGGAATTGTGCACTTTCATACCCGCGTGCCGCGGTTCCGCCGCGTCAGCTTCTCGTACTCCGTGACCGCCTCCAGGCCCTGCTATCGAAATGAAAAATGTATGCCCCCATGTTAATCCCAGAATTTGCAAGTGTGTGTGTTGCATAAATTCCCAGTGGAAAAAATATTTTCCGCTTTGCTTGTCGTACACAGCATCACAAGTTTTCGAGCCAGAGTAGCAAAAATTTTCGTTGCAAGCCCAGCACGCTCCTGGTTTGTCATGTCGGAACTGCTTCGCGCGCCTACAATCTGCATGAGTGACAGTCTTCGTCCAAGCACGCATAGATAAAGAGTTTTGCGCTTGAAAACCTTATGCAACGCAAATATTTCAAACTTCCAGGGTGGGGGCGGCATTTTGCAATGTGATACCTGACGCAGGTGGTTCTGGTTGTCGAACGTGACCTTTATCAGCTTGCGTTTGCGCCCGACCAGGTGGTCCTCCAGCGACAAGTCCTCCTTCTCGACCACCGTCGCGCGACACACCTGCTTCACTCCGGTTTCGCTCGTGCAGAACTGTTCCTGCAACGTCCCCCGAATCAGCTCCACGATGCGGTCGGGACAGTTCTTCACCAAGCGAACGAGGAAGTAGGGTCGGTACAAGTGTGTCGCGCGAAACGTGCCCCCATCCCGCCCGATGCAGTACAACAGAAGACCCGCGAGCTCGCGCCCACTCGCCTCCGACCGGTGGATGGTTTCCCGCATGTTGAAGAGGTATCTGGTGGAGAGAAGAACATTTTTGGAGGCTTTAGCTTATTTTCAAATGCTACACTTCTGGTATTCTGAGACGAGGAGCGCGTCCTAATCTTTAAAATTTTTTTTGATCGATATTAAGTATTCTTCGAACAACATGGACACCGAGGCTGTCACACCTCCGCGTATAAGTACTTACTGCAGGAGCTCCTTGCTTATGCAAAAAAGTACTACCATGATCGCCTAAGAAGCCAAGTACTTACCCCGTCTTTTTCTCGCCACGCTTCATCACGTGGACTCCAAATTTCTTCTCGAGCTCGACATCCTCGTCGCCAGGCTGTTTCCTTCGCACTTGCTGTGGTGCATTTTCATCGTCGTCGTCAATGAGCCCGTTATCTCCGTCTGCCTCCCCCCCAACGTTTCTTCTCTTTCCCCCGTCGGCTTTTCCGCCCTTCTTGCCGGCATCCTTTCCCTTGCCCTTTTTGCCCTTCAGTCCACCGCCAACGCCGCCGATGAAATTGGCCCCACTCGGGTTTTTGCTGTTTCCCTTCCCTTTTCCCTTTCCACCCTTCGTGACGTATCGGCCATTGACGACCGCGACTTTTTGGTTCGTCGGACCCCCCATCCTCTGGTAATATCACCCAACTCGTGCTCTCCGAGGAAGGCAGGCACGCCGCGGATCTGACCGGGGGGGCGGGGTGCCGCTGCCGGCGCGGGCCGCTTGCTATTGCGACATGCGACGTTTGGTCTCTGACCCCTCAGTCGGTGCGTGTCATGGTCAATTCATTTTTTCGACGATTAGTTAGGGTTCTCGAAAGCAAAGAAAATACTTCAAGTTGTTTAGCACGCCGAGTAGCATAGTGTTGAAAGCTCGAAGGAGATAAGGATATAGTACTTGAGGTACCTATTCAACTATTGCACGCAATTCATCTTGCCACTTAATCCAAAAACCTACTAGCTGGCTCTTGCTAATTATACACAAGTGACCAGTTGCGCAATTTTGAACGCGCTATAGTTGGAAGCTCGTCAGCTTTCATCAGCAACATCTTTTCTTGTCCATCTTTTCACGTTCGAATCGCCAACACACTCACAGTTCAGCAATCATTTACTGTGCATCCCATTATTTCCACAGCAACAGCACACAGCAAATTCGACACAGCTGCCCAGTACGACCAAACACGTTTTTACTCACCATCTTTACCGATGGCAGCTTTGAAGCAATGCACAAGATCATCGCGTAAATGATGTAGTGACTACTAGCAGCCGAGAAGTGGCGCGGCGCATTTGATTTACGTTTCTTTTGAAACCTCCAGTTGCAGTCGAGATTGTGTGGGAGGGAAGGCCCAGGCCCCGCAGCCTCGTAATTCTAACTGCCATGTGCATGGTTCTCTCCACCTGTAACCAGGAGGAGGGGAGTGACAACAATGTAAGTATTCAGATTCACTACAACCAGAGGCTCTTTTCAGAAAGCGTGACCCCGAGGCTGCATGACACCATCATAGAAATTTACTGCGTTTTCGTACATGAGTTTCTCTGCCAGTTCGCGGTACCGTTCGAGCAGCGTCGTGTTGGCCAGTAACCCTTTCTCCTGTATGGAAAAACTCCAGTGAGCCACCACTGCTCGCCCGAGAGCCGCCGCGTGCTGATTTCGCCGTTTTGGGTGCTGTGTGGAAAACTCGCCCTCATCGTCAGTGGAAATACCATCCCAGCCTGTCAGCCGTTATTTTCATTCATACGATCAGCAAGACACTCATTTTCCTCGCATCCCTGTACTACCCAATCTAGGGCTGTGAACATTGGACTTTGGAAAAACCCCAAAAGAGGAAGAAGAAGAAGTAACACAGCCACGCTAACATTCGCGCCCCTTCGCGATCAGTTGTGTCTGCTCTCTCGTCGCGCTACATCAACGCCATGACCATATTAACAACGCACATGATCAACGAAGCACAGTTGTTGACGTTGATCTTCATAGAACAATTGCAGAAACAATAAAATCGAGGTATACTAATGTCCGAGAAGTCTTCGTATTTGAAGGCGAAAAAGTTGATGTTCCATATCAAAGGGAAAAAAGCCCCCACCCCGTATCGGAAGCGGAAGATGCGCGAATTTGTGATGCTGTATTTGAGTACACAAATCAACTTGTATTGCTAGAAGGTCAAGAGACGAAGCTGCGGCCTAAATTGTAGGCAATCTGTCATGCTGTTTCCCACTTCCAGTTGCCTCCTGTCATCCTGGAGCTGCAAGGCTTTCCCACGCTAGACAGCACTACAGTCCGCATCTTTTGCCTTCTAGCATCACAAAGCTGATTTGTGACCACAAATCTGCATCACAGATTTCCGTTTTGATATGGGGGGGGCATTTTTCATTGCAATATTCCAGTCCACGTGGCGGCTGATTCCGTCTGACATGGTTTCGTAGCCGTGTGCGTGGAGGTATGAGAGTGCACAACTCCCCCTCCTCCTCATTTGTCATGCGAAATACCTAGTTTACGCCTTGGCTCTTGGCACTGTTTGCATGACAAGTTCTGGCAGCCCAAATAGCACTCCACTCCTGTCCAAATTTGTCATGCAAAACCTGTATTCTTGCTGACGGTTGTATTGCTGTTCATGCAATACAAATGGGGGGGAGGGGGAGTTGTGCACTGTCATAGGAAGTCAAAGACCCCAAAGTCTAGCGTGCACAAACTGCCCTCCTCAATGCGGTGCAGCAGCGTCTCGTGCGCCCACGCGGCACAGTCCCACCGGCGCCAGATGCAGTCGGAGTAGAACGTATGCTCGATCCGAAACTTCTCGTCAAGCATCACATCCTGCCGAAACGGCCACGCGTGCAGTTTACCGTCTTCCGGATTCGGTGCCGGCTTCTCTAGCCAGGGGTACTGCGCCAGTTCCTACGGAGCAAATTCATATTGTTTCCCGTCTTGCTGAACATCATCATATAATTGTCTTGCTCAAGTAGTGGGATTTCTTCACCGTTTTTTTTTTCCTCGTTTGATATTGTTCATGGGTTTCCTACTTTCCGCAAAAAAACCGCCTTAACCATGCCAGTATTGCTATTGGTACATCATGCTGTGAAAACTCGAACGAAAAAAAGACTGGAGTGCACCATTTGAATGTTAGGAACCAAGCTCGCATTTTTTTATCAATAAGTATTTTTCAATACCTGGTGCACCGCGGACACGATGCCGTGATTGATCACGTTCGCGGAAACAAACAAAAACCGATCGCGCCGCTTCTCCCGAATCAGCTCCGGGATCGCGCCGTCATTGATGAAGACGACGTCGTCGTCTATTTTGACGTAGTAGGCGCCGGGCTCGTCCACCACCTTCCAGATCACGTCCCAACCGCCCCCCTCGATCGGGGGAATGAAGTAGGACCGCGGGTTTCGACGTTGCAGTTTGATCAGGTACTGCAAGTCGTTCATATCGTACTTCACCAGCGCCCACAGGACGCCATCGAGCACCCCTCCGTTCTCACGCAGGTTGCGCTCGAGGTAGGCGTTCAGCAGGTCGACGTAGGCCCGGCGACCGTAGTAGATCAGCGCGTATATCTTGATGTCTTTTAAGTCGTCGAAAGGGTCGTCCTTCCAGACGCATTCCGGATGGAGAGCGTCGTCGGTCTCCACGCGTCGCATTACGGGCATTGCGGCAGCAGGGGGGAGCAACGACCAAGTGCTGGCCGACTGTAGGCAGAGCCAAGAGCCGCTTGCGGTGGTCCCCGCTAGGAGTACTCGTCGAACTAACGTAGAGGACGCTTTCATCATCCCGCGAGGCCCTCTTGCTTCAGTCGGCCCCCGCTGCCGCCTGCGCCGCCGACACCATGCCGGCATTCTCATCCTTCCGGTGCCGATAAGAGGTACCGATACCAACGGCGCTCCCGTCTGAACCACCGCTGATCTATCTGGATCGCGCCGGTAGCATTTTTTTACTGGAGCTCTTCGCTGTCACAATGAAATGAAACAGCATTACAAGAATACAATGAATGTTACACAAATAAATTGTGGCTCGAGCCTCACGGAAATGAGGCGAGCAGCGAATAATTGGATGAGATCACTGCACCTCTGTGTGATTGATCGAAAAAAGGACCGCACGCTCGTGATCGCTTTGGGTGTGTCTGACAAGATGGGGCGAGCACAGGGAACTCACGAACGTGGTGATCTCGCGCGCACTTCACTGTGCGACTGACCTATCAAAAGAAACGAAATCATCATCAGCATCATCCAAAAGAACGCGGAGCAAAGCGAACGAGTCCGAGACTACTCGAAAAAGAGCAGCACTTTCGGATCTATGCCTCTTTCCCCTTGCAAAAGTGAAGAAGAAGAACAGCTCGCAAAACTACATACATTTTGACTGCAGCAGACACACAATACTTTAAATTCAGGCAAGTGAAAAAATTCATCACCGAGATAGGCATGCGCTTTTGCAAGCATGAATGATAGACAACACACGGCATGCGACACGCAGGTCAGTGCGCCGTAGTTGTGCCAAGAGAGACACTAGCGGGCTGCAAAACGGGTGCTCCCTGCGAGGAATGACAAACCATGTACTGAAATACGACGTGAAAATTACAATGGTCCCCGTTTTTTGCATTTCGTCAAATTGAAATCCAGCTTTTCGCCAATGTTCACTTCACAAAAACTACATGATTATCGTGCACACCACTACAGAGAAAGCAACCCAATCGAGCCTCGCAACCTTTTGATCCTCAGTGCAGCTGCAAGGCGATTTGTGTTGATTCCAAGCAACGGCCAACAAGCATTCATCATTCAGACTAAAGTAAAAAATGCAAACGGAAGGGCCGCAGCACAAAATTGATTCGTTTCAACAGATTCCAGATTATCAAAAACGGTACATATAATTTTTCTTTGTACATTCTCGTATATAATTCGATGTCGGGTACCCGAATGTTCCCCCGCAGACATAGACAGTCTAGAGAGTGACGATGGGAATGTTCATTCCGCGGGCTTGATACTCCTGCTCACGTCTGCGGCGACGGCTTTCCTCGGAGGCGGTAGAGGCGGAGGGGGCCAGGCTGGCCGCCTGCGACTGCTGCCGGCCGATCTTGATGCCGAATTGGGGCCCGGTCCCGTCCCCGCTGCTGTCGTCTTCGGGGTCATTCTCCTCATCGCGCAAATTGAAGCTGGGGGACCCCGTGTCCTCCAGCAGGTTGTCTTGGTTGAAAAAGGATCCCCACGACGAAGCCGAAGTGGTTTGCGGTTCCAGGTGAAGCTGCTCCGGCCGGGCGTGCAGGAGATTCTCCTCCGTAAGTTCCACGCCCCCGCGGCTCCGTCGGCTGTGGGGCGTCGTGGTCGGCACATGTTCCACTTCGTCCCACCGGTGGTCGCGCGCCGCTGAGTTCTTTCCGGCCTTTGCGCCCGGCGTCGCGGCGTTTACATTCTGAAAGCAGCCGCGAATCATGGAACCCCGTCGGTGCCTGACATTGTTCTGATTCTTGTTGTTCTCCTCTGCCGCCGCCCTTGCCGGGGCTCCTCGCGAAGAGGACGTGCCGGCCGGCAAATGCGCAGCGAGCAACGAAAGGGTGTTGCGCACCCTTTTCGACACTACGCCCGGCAACAGAAGCCCGCCTGCTCCGGGATTCCTCTTAGGAAGTGGCTGCGCTCCGTTCTCGTTCATCCCCGGGATGTTGTCAGCAGGGGGAGATGACGAGTCGGAGAGATGAACCTGGCGCTGATCATCGCCGCGAGGACTCTTCCCGCGGCCTGGATCGCAGCAGCTGCTCTCCTCGTGCCTACTGCGCAAGGACTGCTCGGTTGTTGGTTGTAATTGGAGGTCCAGCACACCGGTGGAAGACCCACTCTCTGTGGCCCCCAGCCCTTTTCCGACGATGCCGGAGCCCGTGCCTGGAACGGGCGAGGTATACGGCGTGGCCATGCGCCGTGTTCCCGCATAGTGCCCTGCAGGAGCGTCGGGGTTGTTCCTAGTACCCTTCCTGTCGTGTAGGAGCGACGCAGCTGCCGCCGTCTTGTCGCACAGCAGCTCGCTGAAGGAGTCGACGCTCGTGGGACCGGCCTCCAGCACCACTGGGTTGGAGTTTCTCGTCCTGGAAGATGTTGAACCTCTCGTATCAACACGACGTACCGAGGCCTCCTGCGGTTCTTGTTCATCCGGGTCGACCTCACTTCCGCCGCGTACGGTCACATCCGCACACGACGAGGTGGAGGCGCCACGTATCACTAGCTCACCGCGACTCACCGTCCTGCCCTCCGTAACCGGCTGCCCGTCTGCCCCCGTGTGGCAGCACGTGCAGGCGCTAAAATTCAGGCCAGGCCACGAAATAAACGGCGCCCCAGAGGAGGAAACCGCTCCGGCGCTTCTCGCGCTCGCAAGACTGACCCACGAGGTGTTGGGGCTGGATAAGAGTAAAACGCAGATCAGGTCCCGCGCCACGCTTCGAATTCGAGTCGCACCGAAGAACCGCCCGGAGTTTTGATATGACCAGGGGGCGTCGCGGCCCTGTCCACCGTCGTCAATCTTCTTCTCCTGCGATCGACGACACATCATCGTGATACCTCCCATATGTAGCAGCGGACTACCTTTGACACTTATCTTGTGCTCTGCGGCCCTGCACGCGAACTTGTGAACCGCGCATCTGATGATTTTCGGATACGTTGCCTTACAACTACGTCTGTTTGTTTCTCGCACTTGGAAAAAGCGCCCATGCCTTTTTTAAATGCAACAGTGTACGAGGGCCATGCACGCGAGTGAACAGCACGCAAAAATGCGAATTAGTACGTAGTGCATTTGTTTTCGCCCGGAAATCGTTCACTCCCTCTCATGCCTCTCGCTTGTTCATTTTCATTTGCATCGCAACGTGCGTTGTAACAACCTTAGAGCTTGGCCTGACGGTTTTTTTCTGAACCGAACAAGAACTTGCAGTTAGCCAGATCATGCGCAGGTGAGACCAAAACATCGCGGTGCACCACTTTTCCGCAGGCAACTTTTCTCCTGTGAAAGCTAGAGCAGCGCATCAGGCATATAGCCCCAGTCGAGAGGTTCGTCCCCATCATACTGAAAGGATTCAAAATTTATCGGTTGGTGCCTGTATACTTCAATCTTTTCATCTTTTTGCCCTACAAGAAGCTCGCAAGCACTCGACTCCGAGGTCACTACGGTGACCGGAAACGTGTCTTTCTCTTGCAATGGTCCGAAGCAGGCCTCGCCGCGAAAGAGGTAAGGATACAACCGACCGGCACTGCAGTTTGCGGGCGCGATTCCCACGGCTTGACACTCAAACAGTTGGTCCACCTCCTCTGCGTTTCGAGGGCGTTCGTGCTCGTCTGTTTTCCGGCCCGGCCACCAGCCGGCCTGCACGTCCAGGACCCCAATCTTTGCGTCCACGGGCATCTTCTGCACCATGTCCAGAAACGCGGCCAGGCGTGTGCTGCAACTCAGACTGCGCTCGTCCTGGAAGCAGCACCAGCTGTTCTTGGGAACCAGAGGCGCTACCTCCCGCAACAAATGCCCGAAGTGAAGGTCGTCCGACAAAGGAAGGCGCCGCACCACCGCACGATTTTCTTTTTTTTTGTGTAGTTGTTTATCTGTACGCTACTAAACTTCATGAAGAAAAAGCGAGGGGTGAAACGAATCCTGGCGAGCTGTCAAAAAATCTTTATTGATTCATCCAACTACATTGTGTCAACAGAATACGAGCCGTTGCAGATTTAAACCTGGTAGCTGCGTCGGACCACTTGCATTGCTCCCTGCCTCCTCCGCCGCCAAAATTTCTGCGCTGATAGTCGCCTCCCATCCAGAGAGCCGCTGCACCAGTTCACTACTTTCGAACCGCTCGTCGACGGCGTAGCTCACCAGCAGCAGTGGTCGATAGTCCGCATCCACGTCATTCTGAAGCAGTGGATTGACCGACTCGAGCGCGAGCTGTTGTTGTTCTAGTTTTTTTTCACAAGTGCCAGTCAAAAAGGAAATCGGACTTGATTTTTGTTCCCAGACCAAAGATATCAGGCTGTCTCAGCATTAGAGACGAGAACCGTGTATCAAACGATAGTACAAAAAGTGACTGGATACTCTTTTCTTTGCGGCTAATTTTGTATGAAACATATAAACCTCGAATCGCTCCAGCGCTTCTTCAGACCGTATGCAGGCGCAGAGCAACACACACAGCTCAATGGCCTCGAGCTGCTTGCCGGGTGCCCGAATGATTTTCAAAGGTTCCTCCATGGTTGTGCAGACACGTACACGAAAAACCTCCTTTGGCTGCCTTTCGAAAGCGATTCCATACCGGCCAAACAGGTCCCCCGGAACCAGAATACGCACGAGCATGCCCGGGCTCACTGCGGCGGTTCGCATGATCGCGACGGCAGGCGATGTCTGACTCTTGACTTGGCCGTCCCAATACTCAGCTGGACGCACTGCACGACTACTTCTTCACCACGCAGCAAAAAGACTGTTCCTTAAAGTACGAGGTGCCAGAACTGTGATTTGCAACAAAAAATGTTGGACATTAACCCACACTGCAATCCAAAATTTCTTCAAAATGCTCGGTAGGATCCAACAGGCCAGTGACTCGATCCAGATCCAGTCCTAATGGTAATATTCGTACGCAACGATGCAGACCACGACCTGGTTTACCAATGTCCCCAACTACCTCTTCGAGGATAACATCAACCACCAAGTATTTGTCCGCTGTCTGTTATTGTTCTAGGTGTCAAGATGAACCACCAGAGAATGTTTGGAAAATAGTCAAGAGATCGTCACACATGAACGACATGAGGAACTGCATACACAACTTTTCCCTGACGAAGCCATGCAGACCGAAAAACAGCGAAAGAGAAAAGAAAAAGAACTGACATGTCGCGACTTTGCAGGCGCGGCTCGATGTTAAAATAACTTTGGAAAACCTCATCCCCTGGTCCCGGTTGTAGTTAGTTAGTTAAAATTCCCACAAAGAAGGTGAGATAAGGGGATGTAGTTGTTTGCCATCAATCCATCGTTGCGAAATCCAATGCGGGTTAATCCATTGCTTTCCGCTACACAAGTCTTTGCAGTCAATCTACAGTCTGGAAAAGGAATTCCATATTTTCAGAGAATTTCAATTTTTTCCGGTTGGTAGTGGGGGATAGTAGAATCCACCGACCCCGGCTTTCATTCGTTGCATGCAAAAAGAGTTGAAGAAGTCAACAAGTACTGTACGGCAATTTTTTCAAAAATTCGTATAAGAGTCGATAATTGTTTAATTCATACGAGCAGATAATATCTTATAAGCATATCGGCACACTTATCTTGTCGCCTGGAAAAGATGTAAGACACAGATGCGCCTTCTCCTTATCGTAGAAATTTGTCCATAGCTGACTCTCGTTTCACCTCATGACAATCTGGCTGTGCTTGATCTTTGGCTCTTTTCAACTAGAACTCCGAAAATACAGATCAGGCGTAGAATATTACGCTCCTATCATTCAATATGACACCTCTGTCTGTCTGTCTGTGATTCTATCTACTTTTGCCTTCAAATTTCTTCTGTACTACCTTCTTCATCGCAGTGTTATAACATCCGGTACCGGTTTTCTGTAGCTTTATTTACAAAGAAAGCGTAAGTACCAATTGAAATCGTTATGTTATATAGCGCCGCATGAGCCGAATTAATCTTGGAAAATTTCAACATGACTGGAATTGTCCGCATCCGTCGGGCGTCAACAGATTTCAGTGTACGGGACTCGCGTGGTGACCCGCGGGATAGTAATATTTCTCCATACTGATGCAGTCTAGTCCAGCTCGTCCTTGATGAACTTCTCCCTCTACCGCCCGCCGTCGCCACGATCTGGAAAGGAACACTTCCCTGCCCGAGGTGCGCGCGTAACTACGCGAAAAAAATATCCGATTCGTTCGGTCATTCCGGTATACTCGGCGCAGCCATTGTGTAGGAAAACCCCCCGTGGTACCTGCAGAGACACACTACACCGGACCTCGTCGGACATCAAGCATAGCTGTCCCGCGAAAATTACTTCTTCGGTTGTCTCCTAGTATTACATGCCGGCTCGTCGCTTGTGAAGGGGATCCAGGCTACAGCACATGGGTTGATGAAAACGCGGCCATCAATCGTGGTCACCAACAACAGCTGCTGTAGTTTTTGATCAGCACGGGTGGTCTACATCCACGCGTCGTTCTGCCTGTCCGAACGGTTTCAACTGCATCAGCCGGCGAGTCCGCATTAGCTGTTCTCTTTCACAAGTGACTGCATGGCCGCATGGCGTCGTGGTCTTGGAAAAAACCGGTGCAGCGCCGCGTCGCCCGAGGGGGCTGTGTCTTTGCGGAAGCAGAACATCGATGTAGCCCGCGTGACGCTGGTTTAGTATCTGTTTCTCCTCTTCGACCGCTATTTCCAAACTCGGCATTCATGGGGATGCACAATTAAAACTTCTTTTCACATGGTCCCGATGAACAAAAGGATGCACGCTTACAAAAGCAAGCCTCCGACGATCGTGGTTCTCGCTGCAAAAACAAACTCCACACTGCGATTCTATTCCTTGAAAGAACGTCTTCTTTGCGTCGATACATAACTGCTGCGACTGGTAGAACAGAAATTAAAACTGCTACGACGTCGCTTCACCAGGAGAGATGTGTCCTCGCGACGGTCGGAGTTGTGGTGCGATGTATCAGCTAAAAACTTCACTGGCATTGCCCGCGGCCAAGCCAGTCGCTGCACTCGGTGCGCCGCCTTGGAGCAGCCGCTGGCTCTGCTGGTTTAAGACGCGGATTGCCAACAAAAACTCCGCGCGCTCGTGCACCCCTCCGAAAAGCACGCGCGTACCCCGAATGAGCAGCGAGCGGCTGGTGATTTTTAAGTTGTGTTTTTTATGATCATGTTGCTTGTGCTACTACAACGACGTCATTTGTAATGAATCAATATATCTGTTGAATCCGCGTACCCGGCCACACCCAGAAAAAATAAAATGCGCAGCCGAGCTCCATAGTACTGTCATATAACAAATGTTGTATTTATCTCTGTGTATTAAGTATCTGTACTTGGTTTCTTCGTCCTCTGGAGTTTCGATGTCACCGGGCTGCAGCGGAAAGTGCAGCACCTCCATCGCGGTCATTTCATCCGGACCCATCCCATCCTCGAGACCGGGCATTGTCTGTCCTTGGCCAGCAGGATTATTAGAAGTCGACGCTTTGGGGCAGTAGAAATGTAAGCTTTCCTGAAATCCCGCGCCGCCTTTTGTAGTTGTACCAACCGCCTGCTCCGGGGTGGTAGTACCGGCGTCCTGCGATTTCCGCACGAGCTTCAGCATGGCGGAAGTTTTCAACATTATCCCACCCACTTCAGCGCCCAACGCCATACCGGCACGCAGCTTGTGCCCCATTGCGTTCACGCGCTGTGCGGTATCCCGCAGCATTACCGCGCGCCCTCCAGCGCTACCAACGGGGCCCCCGACGGATGCTTGCGGCGTGCTCGCAGCGGATGGCGAGCTTGGCGGTACGGCTGCTGGCTCAGAGCTGTCAAGGAAGGAAGTAGTGGGTTTATACTATTCACACATAAACAAGCGATACGTGGATACTATCTACCATAGCCGCTGCTCCGTGACAAATTTTTGTGCCAAATATGAACAATGCGAAGGAACATTGGGAAGTTGTGATACCCGCTGCTGGATGCTGCAGCTCCACTGCTGCTTGCTGCTGAAGCCCCGTGTTTCGCTGTCTGACCAAGAGAACGGCCCCAACTCCAGGAACGGGTATGAGAATGCACATCTCCTCATCACCTCATACTGATTTGGAGGGCATGTATAGCATGAGAAACGGCGAGGAACATACTAGAGCCTGCGTCTAGAAAGTTCCTGTGCCGGCTGCAGTTCTGTTTGCCAAACAGAACTGCAGCCGGCAGTTTTGACTGTTTAGGCTTCCGAAATAGATTTGACATGCAACCAGCGCCACAAGGCAACAACTACATCTGGAATTTTGCGTGACAAATGAGGGGGACGGGAATAAATTGTGCACTCTCATACCGCACCAGCTCCATGCACAACGCCACAACGACAGCCGCGACGGCAATTCCCGTCTTCTGTACCGTTGTCGGGTCGTATCATGCATGACAACTCCCCCTCATCTGTTAGGAACTGTGAACCTTTTCATTAATTTCACAGCGTGTCATATCTCTGCTTCTGCTTCAGCCTACGTCATGCATTCTAGGTAAGTGGATACCATCGCCGATCGCGCTCGGACGTGAAGGGGGACATTCCTCAACCAAGACCAAGACAGATTCATTGGAGGGACCCCCAACACCATAAAAAAAACAAAGTGACATAAAGAATTCGCAAAGCGCAGGGCGTGCTGACCCTTTCTTCCCGGTGCCACTGGCACTGATGCTTCTACATACTCACAACGAGGGGGTGGAAGGGGAGGTGTTACAAATAATAGATCAGTGAGCAGCTCTATCGGGACTGCCTGCCACCCCTGCATGGCGACATGCTCGACCATCTTTTGAGACGTCTGACAGTGTGTGCAAAGTGAGTGTGAAACTGAGTGCAGCTACAACTACAGAGTTATTCCAATAGATCAAGCACGCAGCACAAAGAGCTGCTCAGGTCAGTAGAAACAAGCTAGACAACATCTTCTTACACGTGATTTTATATGAGCGCTCTGGGAGTACGTTTGAAAAACGAAACAAAAGACAAATCCGAACGAACATATCGTTCTAGGCCAGCCGTACCAGATGAAACGCAGCTACAAAAATACTATACAGCCTGCTATCGCGTACCATTTTTCATTCAACACTAGAAGCAAATCGCGAGCACGATATAGCTTCTCCAGTTCACGCATTGCCTTGTTCTCCAGTTCGTTTTCTTGTAGATTGCTTCCTCATGCAAAAACAAATTCGACTGATTTTTTGCCTCTCATCATGATTTGACAAGCGCAACAATATTGGTTCCGTTACACAGAAGTGCAAGATTTGGCCTCAGCTCGCTGAAATTGTGGTAGACGAGAGGAACACCGCTGTGAAAGAACTGCGCACAGGCCAACCGACACTTCTTTCCGCCACTAAGTGCCATCTATTGAGTTCTGCGATATAGGTGCGTCTTTGCAATCTCCGCGCAAGCACTCGCATTTCCATCGGTACAGTAAGAACTAGTAGTTCTAGTCGTAGCACCGTCCAGAAAGAAACACAAATACTTGGTCGTCAGGAAGATTCTTCTTTCGCGAAGCGTAGGAGAATCTTTCGCAGTGTGAAGTACGCGTTCTCTTGCCGTGCCTTCTCCGCGCACTGCAGTCGATGTACCATCTCATTAGCGGCCACGCATTGATCAATCAGCCGCTGGAGGTTCTTCAGCTTCAAAAAAAAATCAGTGTCTTCCGTCTCCAGCATTTGTATCTGATGTCGTTTTGAGCGAAGAAAGAAAATTGAGAAGAAAAATCATGGCATCGTCACGATGGAACGACGTGTCGTGGGCTGTAGATGTACCATTACGACTAACCGCAGCGAATCCCGCTGATCGTCACAAATCTTGCTGCAAGCAAAGAAAAATGCCGCGCATTTATTTTATCCGACATACCGCGGTGACTAGCTTGGTGAAGGGAATCTCGTCGGGGTCTGACACGTTGCTCTTCTTGATTACGCCACCCGTATGCGCTTCGACTCCCGCGATGGCTTTGTCGCTCTCCAGCTCGTCGTACGTTTCCTGAAACTTTCTTCCCACAACCGCCACCGGCAGCGCGATCAGCAGTATACCTCAGAGACATAACAGCAAGTACTCAGAGGGCATTTTGTACAGAGCCCGGGAAGAGGAGGACTAGAATGATCGGCGAGCAATGAGTAATACATTGGCGCGCCAATTACGATTTCCTGCCTCCTCGTGGATATTACCAAAAACCTACGGCAACAGGCCACCATCTTTTGCGAAGTAGGAACAATTAGCGGAGCAACTTTATGAGAACATGAGGATCTTGAAGATCTTCAGGCTCACGATCGAATAAAAAAAAGCGAACAGAGTACATGGGTACCAGCGAGCAGTGCTAACGACGCGACCACCTGGCCCTGAGGCGTGCGGGGCACGATGTCACCGTAGCCCACCGTGGTCATGGTGACGACGTTCCACCACACCGCGGTGAGGATGTTGGGAAAGTCGAGCGAGACGTCGTGCTGATCGCAACATAGGCCGTAGGTCTTGGAGAAGTGCTTTCCGCCCGACCCGGCCTCGCACTCCGACACATACTGGGTGTAGTCGGCGGCCGTCCAGTTGTCCTTATCCGGACAGTATGCATTGCAAATATAAGTATTCTGGAACGCTGCGAGGACTTGTGATACTGAGTCTAGAGCAGACAAAGATCGGTCATCTTGCTTAGTCAGCAAAATAACCGCACGCCGTTTGTCTCCACCCGAAGGTGGCATGATTTCTCCGGCGGGCTCGGCATGGAAGAGCCTCCGCGCGTCGTGCTCCCTTGATGCAACCAGCATAGAAAATACATGCCAAATTGTTCTTCCAGACGAACAAAATTTTCGAAATATTTGCATTTCATAGACAGGAGAGCTTTTCGAAGTAGTAAATGATCGAGGAAAACAGGATGACCCCGATGCCCAGGAAGAAGAGCAACACGAGCAGGATCTGAATGGAGTCGAAAACCGCGTGGAACATGAGCTGAAGCGCGGTGCTGTACCGCCCGAGTTTAAAGATGCGAAACAGCCGCACCAAACGAATCGCACGCAGCACCCGGAGGAAGCCAGCGCCCCCGCCCTGGAACATGATCTCGATGTACAAGGGCATCACGGCGAGCAAGTCGCACACGTTCATGGGCTGCGCGAAGAACTGCTTCACGGTTTTGCCCGGCATCACGTTGCACACCCATAATCGGAGCGAAAACTCGACCGTGAAGACGATGGTGGCGAACCAGTCGATGGCCATCCATATCCAGGAAAAAAAGTGTGTAAGTAAGTGTAACTTTCTTTGAGACACAGCATCACAAATTTGCTCTACATGACAAAGAAAACCTGTCATGCGTGGCTTATAAGGGAAAACACACATGGAAAGAGGACTTCGTGTCTGTCTGGCATGACAGGTGTAACTCTGTTGCATGCTCTGCAACACAAGTTTACACTTACACAGTTTTTTTCTTGCATAATCCACGTGTCTTTTTCAATGATCAAGCTCTTCGTCTGCGTGGTCTTCTGTACCCCGTACTTGTCCACGTCGGGCATGAAAGTGGGTGACGTTTCTGCGACCAGGCAGAGAATGCTGAAAATGATCACGGCCAAGATGAACAGCGAGATGCACTGGGCAACAGTGGAGGAGTGCGCGTCGTCAAACAGGCGGTAGATCTTCATCCGCACCTGAACCATCTCGATGGAGTACCACTTGGAAAGAGGCACGCTCGACAAACTGTCCGCCACCATGCGACTGCGCACCACGCGACACCGCCACTTCGCTTGGATCAGGATCGCCGCTATTGTCTCTATCTTCCGCGTCGTCAGGCACCCGCCTACAATAATGTTGCAGACGTAGAGATAACAATTTTTCTTTTGATGACGACGTTGGAATGTCTATAGTTCGGTAAATTTGCTGCAAGCTTTTGCGCTGAACCATCAACTACACTAAGTACTTCGCCTATAACTTTCAACCAAGTCCGCAGCCATAGTGTCCTTATCTAATGCAGCAGTCGCAGAAGTTTTTCAAAAACACCTGTCTCTGCTGGAGTGGTCAGCACGCGTTCCCACCTGGACCCCAAGTTCATCTGGCGAATCAGTTGCGCGTCGTATTCCGGCTCTACGACAAACTTTCGTTTCGTCTTCTTTCCGCCCGTTGCGGCAATGCGCAGGCTCATCATCTCCTTGCCAACCGACGTCATCTTGCCGATTGTGGGATTCGCGGTTTTCCAACTGAATGATCAAAGGAACGAGAGCGCGGCAGGGACGATGTGTATTGTACCTAGTGATTCGTGTGTGCGCCTCGCCTTCTGATACTCTATTTTCACAGACCAGCGCGCGCTCCCGGATACGGACGAAGCCGCCAAACGAGCACCAGGTGGCCGGATGTATTGTCGCAAGGGTCCTTCGAGGGGCGGTTCTCCCCTATGCTGGAAAAGCAAAGTCAGGACCTGAATCAGTGTTGTTCTGGAAGAAGATTTGCACGGGCAGCTACAACAAGCAGGGCTGCTCCTTCGACAACGTAAGTAAGGAAAAATTTTGCTTATTGCCTCAACCAAGCAGACGTGGCAGTTGTGGATCTAGTTCTGACTCGAGAAGTCGCTGTATTCTTAGAATGTGCGAAACCGGACCACCCGCGCGAGGACGACATTTTTATCAAATCAATCTGCTTTTCAAAAAAATCTGACATTGAAGAATGCAAAATCTGGCTTCAAATCCTACACGTAATTCGCATCGCTGGGCCTACATCGCGGATTGAAACGGCTTGTTTCTGTGTCAATTCGCACGACCTTCTTTGGCTTGGCGACGAACCTCGGAGCTCTCTCAGCAGCGAAAAATCTCTCTATTGGAAGTTGGTGCAGCTGACTTTCCAACGGGCATAAACGTGCGACATATCCCTCTTATCGACAACATACTCGCGATACGTAAGAACAGCACTACTTCGAACAGAAAACGCACGATGCACATGAGCCCAGCCCGTTCGAGAAAAGAACTCCGCGTCAAATATTTTCCAGGAACTGCCTTTTTTTTTACTTTGCTACCACGTTGTCGCGCGTACCTCCACAGTTTTCATCGGACTGCACATGTCAATCCCGCCTTGGAAAAACGAAGGCCGCTGTCCGGCTCGCGTCTCTACGCCTCAACGACAAAGTCCAAAGCCGACGTTTCTCCATGCGTTCGCTTCCAATTTTGTCGTATCGCCATGCGAATGCTCTCCGCCACGCTGCCCGGGTCTTCAGCCGCAAGCATCCAGTGTCGAATCTGGTCCCCGCTGGGCCACATGGACACTACCGGCGTCGTGAGTGCACAGTCCAGTTCGTTCAGGCCTCCGCGGTCGGGCCACTGTACCGCGTCGAGCCACTGTGGGGACGCAAACACCGCGTTTCCGACACTGTACCAAATGAGCTCATACTGAAACCCGCGGAGCATCCTCGCCTGGTACGAGAGAGAGCAGCCCCATGGCTTGGGCATGCTGCCTCCGCTGCGAGCACGGCCGTCGAACTGGTAAAATTCCTCTAAGTTCTCCGCGGTGTAAGGAGATGAAAATGAAGAGGAAGCAGCCCCCGGGAAGATGTGGTCTGAACTATCTCGGAGCTCACTTTTTGTGCGTGTTTCGTCGCTCCGCCCAGCACGCGTCCACTTCTGGGAAAAACGGAAAGGCGGTGGAACCCCATCGTACACCTCCGTGAGAATAAGACTGGGCAGCGGCGGCAGTTCCTTTAGAACGCGTGGATGGCTACCCATGTTGGTTTCCGTGTACATATTTCCGGGTGCTGGTCTTTGCTGAAGCACAGTCTGCAGCAAGGCTTGTAACACGTCGCAATCAAAGCTATCGATGTCTATCTTTACTATGTCCACGACCGGCAAGCCTCGTGACTTGCGTAGTGTTCGACGCGCGGCCACTTTCTCCTGCGACAAGGTGGTATCATTTTTCCGTGGGCCATAGTACCCTTCCGCCGCCAAAATTGCGCTTAAGACCCGCTGCCCGACGTTTTCCGGCGTCACGGAAGAACACAGAACGGGAATTCGCGGCCAGTTTCGCTTGTGCCGCTGGCAATCACGAGGGTTGGCCTCCACGGCCAACGCAAGGCGAATTTCTTGTTGCCGGTCAAAAAACAAGCTGGGAAACGGGTCCTCGTGCCACCCATCGTTGGCGCCCATGTTGATGAAAGAATCAAACTGGCGCTTGGTCTTCTGCAGCATGATCGTATTTAGTACCACCAACACATATTCAATCGCCAGGGCCGAACTCGCCTCTAGTTGCCACTTTTTCTGTTCGCTTGATGAAGGCAGCTCGTGTGTTTTGCTTGCTTCGCGTCGACGTCCGGCTCGCAAAATGTCGCTCCACGCTTGCAGGATGTATCTCTGATCGCAAGGCAGAGTGCCGTACGTGAGCTTCTTCCTCTGTTCAAGCACTTCACTGTACGCCGGTTTCCATCTCCCGACCAGCGGAGCCCACCGATGGAGCGGCTCTTTCGGGCGGTCCGCATAGTGGCTCGAGTGCAGGACTGCTCGTCTTTTTTTCACACTCTCCACGTCCAGAAGAGGAGCGGCGTCGTCACGTCCTTTTCCCCTGTAGTACACGGAGGGTGTTGCGTCGCGCGGTTCGGCGTCTCCGGGAAAAAAATTGAAGTACTGGCTCGCAACGGCGACCTGCTGATGTCCCAACTCTGCAAAGGCATGCAAAAACTGGAATACTTGCACCCTCAAGTCACTGTGTGGTCCAAAATCTCGATGCAGCCGCGTCCCCACCGGGATCGTGCTGAATAGCTTAACTTTTCTTGTGGGTCCAATGATCTGGGCTTCTGCAGCTCCGACGGTTGCAAAATTTGTCACTCCGTGCAGACGGTGGAGCTGCGGTTCGTACCGCGCCAGCGCGCCCGGTGGAGCCTTGCTATTCACAGACGCCGGGAATACCGATTCGCGCACGTACCCCTCCTCGTACGAGTTAACCGGGAGGGCGAACGGGGTCTTTACAGCAGAAGTTGCAGAAGTTGCATTTGTACTCGCATAGGCTTGCACCTCGCGGTTATCCACCTGCGGACTATCATTTGGATAAAACAACGCGAACGCGTCAGCATGCAGCGCTGGAAAAAGGAAGCCGAAGAACCCAGCCGGCTCCTCGTCGCATGCGTAATTCAGCTCTGCATCATTGAGAAAGGTACACCAATCGCAAATACATTTGTGTTGCCTAAAATCGTCATGCGCAGACACAACTTACTGTCATGCAGGATGCAGTTTATGTATGATGCTGCTTGCGATCAGAGAGGTAGCAAAAAAGCTTGGCATGCTGAATAGCTAAAGCGTTTTTCTGCCTGGAAAGCCGCAAGGCAAGTTTATTCGCTTTTCTATTAGTATTGGTGTATACACCTTCAATAAGATACACTGCAAACTCTAAATCGGTTTCCGGGGCTCCAAAGTTTTTGCAGAATCTTGCCAAACTTGGCCTCACGCTCCCGCGGGGCGGGAGAAAAATGTTTGCTGCGCCGTCGCGCACCGCGATGTCTAGCGCCCGCCTTCTTTTCGTTGGGTCCTCCAGCAGTGTTTTCGCGGCGAAAGCCCGCGCCTCGCCATTCTGGATACAGCACTGCCATCGGAACTCTTGCGCGCGCGGAGGCAGCGAGGCCCGCACGCCGGCGGCTAACAGTCGGAAGTCTGCGAAAGGAACTTGAAAGCTGTAGTGCCACAGATCGCGAGCGACGTCGTTTGTGATAGAGAGGAACGGCTGCACTTCAAGCAACTGCGCATACTTGGCAATGCCTTCTCGCAGTTCGGGAACTTGACGGATCCGCTGCCAAGCTCTGCGGAGCAGCCCGTCGACGCTCGTGGTATTCTTCTTCTCGGTGTCGGTGCCGCCGACTGGCCCTAGAAATCGCCGGATCCCATCTGCAAGCAGGGCGAATTCCCCGATACCGCCCGAACGTGAATTTTTGTTCGGGGTGAAGAAGTACCGCAGACTACTTCGGTACAAATGACTAGAGCGCCATTCTGGCTCTGTAACGTAACCAAGTAGCTGATCGTAGAAGTACGGAGCTAGCCTCGCTTGACAAAAAACAACTGGAAAAGCAAAAACGAAAAAAATTACGCGGTGTCCTGGAGTCGACACGTTACATTGCATGCCGTTTCTTACACGACTTCTTTGGAGAGCCAGCAGCTCGGGGCAAACACGTTGCCATCGTAGGTATCCGGAATAAGTTCGCTTTCGTTAACATTGCTGATCAATCTAAGTAGCAGCAGACAAAAACATACGATGCTCATCATATTCATCTGTGATCTACTTTAGGTCACCAAAATAAACCAGTGCCGATCTCCGTCCAGTAAGCACAATCGAGAATTGAACTAGATTCTTGAGCACGAAGCAGATAAGCAGGAAAGAGATGTTCAGGCCACCGACCAGTGGAAGGCAAGATTATTCGAAACGATCAATGACGAACCCCTCGTCGGAAGGCCTCTCTAGTCCGCAGGTAAAAAATGCATCAACGCATGAGCTTGGACAGTCGAAGCAGCAACAACCTCCAGCGTTCTTCTCGCGAAATTCTTCTCGCGAAGATATTGTTGGGTTGCGCGAAGGCAGATTTGCGAGTTTGTTAAGGTGTGACTACAAAGCCGTGCACATTGGCGCGCGGATAGTCCCAAGAACGTTGTCTACAACTTCTCGGACTCCCAAGAACGTTCTACTTCACGATCTAGTCAGCGGCTTCCAGTCTGGGCGTGGCTGCGGCTTCTCCTTTTCCTTCTGGAGTAACCCCAACTGGATCTGCTGCAGACTTTCGAAGCCCCCGAAGTTCCGCACAAGTGTGCGGTAGGTCTCCGACCCGGCGAGCTTCGTCACGCAAACGCCGGCATTTTTCTGAGCCGGCCCGCTCTCCTTGCGTAGGTACTCGATAAAAGGCTCCACCACGCCGCCTAGGCCGAAGGTTTTCTTTCCGATTTTTTCAAAGTCTACCAGCTTCTCAAACAGCACCGCCAGGTTCCCGCGGCAGTTCGTCTGCATCTTCTTCACCTTGTCCGTTTCGGTCGGGGAACAATACTCCGTTGGCTTCAGGAAGCACACGAGACGCACCAGATTGGGCAGAAAGGTCTTGCGCGGGTCGACCGCGCCCGGACTCGCCGGTGCCTCGCGCACGAACAGCAGCTGGAACTTCGGCACCTTGCACACGCAGCTGGAACCAAGTTTCACGTACGCCTCGAGGTACTTCATTTGTTCCTCGTCGTCCAGATTCACCTCCCCGTGGTCCTTGTTCTTCACAATATCCTGGAAAGCAAACGCCTTGTCCACCGCTCGAAATAGCACCTCGGCAAACTCTTCCGTGACGCTGGTTGGCTCCGCGAGAACGACTTTTTGCCTGCATAAAGTGTGAAAAACTTTCTGGCAGCATCGTAAAAGCAGTTCTTAAATCATACTTACTCCTCGAAACCAGCTCACGGATGATCTCCGACGAAAATGCTAGCCTTCAATGACAAAAACGTAGTATATTTTATAAAAACCGGTCTTTTACGAGATATTTGCGGCTCGCATTCGGCCCTCGTCGGTCCCGTGCTGCAGGTAGTGTGCAAGGCTCTCCTTCCCCTTGGCTGCGACAAGAGGTCGCGCAGCGGCCGAAACGTTTACAAGATTCTGGAGGGCGCCAAGATACTGTTCTTTCAAGTCGCTCAGACGCCCTGAGGGTAGTAGCTGTGTTACCCCTTCGTTTTTCGCGTACTCGGCTAGGACGTTGAGCAGCGGGTCCAGGCAGCGCTGTGAAGGGCAGTTATTGCTTTTTAGTATATTGAATTATTATACTTACTTACTTGGTGTACAATGGAGCATGGTTTGGTATCCGGAGGTGCTAGAGGTTCGAGACTTTGTCTTGTGCACGCCGGCACATCAGAACGGTCTCCTCTCCGATTTTGCTGGCAGCAGCAGCATATAGAGTACTTTGTTGAGAAATTTGCTTTCAAAAGTCGTACCTCCACTGCGAGAGTCGTGAAAACTGCGTCGGTCTTTCCCATCTCGTTTGCGACAAGGTTGCAAAACAGGTTCAGGGCTGCACTCTTCCAGTTCATGGGATCGAGTTTCTTTACGATGGATTCGATGATGAGCTCCTTCTCCGATACCAATACCGTTCGGAACTTCTTGCAGTGAAGTTGCAGGTTGCAAAGAATCTGTTGTCAATTCGATTACGGCGCAACATGGAGTTTGATTTCTGCCATGACAGGTATTCATTCATACATAAACACGCAAAAGCGGTCCCCGTTTCCGTCGAAACCCGAAAGTGTGGGGCTTCATCAAGAGTTGTACTCGTCGATAAATGATAAAGCCAAAGGCAATATTATCTACAGAAGTGCTGCCAACAAATCATTTACCGCCAGAACATAATCGCGCGCGCAGGGCTGCAGCATCATTTCAAAGGACATGTCGTTTTCTAGAATCTGCTCCGGTCGCTCGAGAATTTTCTCTGCGTGTGGTGGCATCAGGTTTTCCTTCGAATCCACCCGGAGCACGTCAAACAACGGACCCAATCTCTCGGGATACCGCAAGACGAATTCCTAGATTGGTTGTTTCAGTGACGAGAAATAGCACATTCATATCAAGGCAACGCAAAGTGAACTGGGGCAACATGGTGAAAGCCAAAGCTCCAACATTCCAAGATCCTGCATGAGAGTCTTAGGGATAGTCTCTCTGCTGGTCGAGTAGAATCAAACGCCTCGCCCAAGGATAGTACCGTAAGAAACTTTGGCAAGAAATCATGTAAGTAGTACCGCCATGGCTTGGCTGCTTTGCGCCCGGTGGCTCATGTGATCCATCAGCTTTAAGATGTCGTAGGGGGCCACCGATATGACTGGCCACAAGTGCCGTGCCGCTGGTGCGCAAAGTTCGCAGTGGAAGTCGCTCTCGCCGCACAGAGGAAGCAGCAGGCCCACGATTCGCTTGATGCTAGCCACGGTGTGCGTAGTTTCGCTTGCTTTTTCATCTGCGCGCTTCGACGATGTGTCCCCTGTGTTTTGCTGCTTGGGCGCGTATTTCTCCTTCGTCGCGCTTGCGTCCGCACTTTGCGTCTTCCACCGGTTAGAGAGCGTTTCTAGCTCTGCGAGCAGCAGGTCCAGCTGCGACTTCTGTTCCGTGCTTGCCCGCGCGCAGAACAACACTCGCTTTTCCTTCTCCTTTTCCAGCTGTACCATCAGCTTCAGGTACTCGCGCTGTGATAAATCGGAAATAGCGGTCGCGGAGGCGGATCTGATCGATCTAGCCGACGACGACGACGAGCTAGATGAGGACCCGTTATTTGTTGCTGCAGTCGAGGATAATTCCGTGACCTTGCCGGTACCATTATTTTCATCTTCTTCTTTCGGCAACAGGGTCTCGTTTTTCTGTTCCTCGTTTATTTCTTCGTCCTCTTCGTCGGAAGAATCCGCTTCGATTGCAATCCTGCGCATGGCAAAGTCATTTCCGCCTTCCCCAGACGCGGGCGCCTTTGCCGCTTCCGTTTCCGACGCGGTCGTCGCCGACGAAGATTTCGAATTTCTCGTCGAGGAGGAGGCACAATTTGCGGGAGGTGCGTCTTTCTTTTCCTCTGAAACATCCTCCTGCAACGAGGCTGCAAGGAAGGCCTGCTGCTTTTGCTTTTCCTCGGCGAGGCGGTTTCGCACTTCCGCAGAGTAGCGGGCCTCCGCCGCCGCCTCCTTAGACTTCTTCAGCAGGGCTTTCGCCTCCGCATTCTTCGGGTCTAGCTTCAGTGCCTCCTCCAGGTCCTCCACGGCCTTTTGCCACTCGTGCAACCCCCGGTACCCGAGCGCGCGCCGCGAAAACGCCTTGAAGCAGAGGTCCTTGGACTTCTCGAAACCGTCTTCGAAGATCTCGCACAGCTCGAGCAGCTTGCTGCTGCTGTCCACGGCATCCTGGTACCGGTACGCCTTCACCTCTGCCAACGCCTTGTTCGTCTATCCTGCGCAAAGCCGTACGTACCCACCCCATACGCACGACGCAAGCACCTCCACTAGACAAAAAATCCAGCAGCTTCATTGCTAACTGCGCATGATGACAAACATGGACACTCTACTTGAGAAACAAACTGCGCGGGTGCGACCACTTGGGACATGCAGCGTTGCAGTCGCGTGCAAAATTGATTGCAGCAGCATTCAAAGATCCCCTTCCGCTTCCACTATGTGATTTTTAGAGCAAAAAAACTTTCGACAAGGCAGATATGTAGTAAATGCAAAATCCAAAAAATAGAACTGAGAAGACCAGGTCATTGTAGCCAGGGCGAGCTGCTGTACAAGCGCCAGACAAGTGACAGGTGTGCTGGGACAAGCAAATTCAGTCCCTAGTATGTATGCGCGACAAGTCTGAGGTGTTGTGCGTTTTTAGGCAGGATAGCGTCCACAAGGGCTTCAGATCCTTCTGGTACTCCAGACCCTGCTGGTACGTGTCGATGGCCCTCACGAAGTCCCCCTTCTGCAGCAGCGCGTTCCCCTCATCCTTGCACCGCGTCGCCTGCAGGTGCCGTTCCTGCCGCTCCTTGTTGCGCTTCTTCATGTCAGCGTCCAGCGCTTTGAACTGCGGATCGTCTGCGAGTACAGCATTGTGTTCGATTTGAATAGGGTATAATTTCAACTACAGACATCATGGGTGCATCATCTACAACCGGCTGCAGCAGGTCCCTCTATGTCATATCCGGTTGTAACAACGGCGCAATAAAACATCACGTAGTTATAACTGGACGAGCATGATGAATTCAGTACTATTTTTGTCCTCTATCAAAGAAGCTCACCTTTGGGTAAAACGGGCTCCATGTTTTCTTCGTCCTCCCCGTCCGAATCCGGTTCCCAGTACTCCCACGCCTTGTAGTTGATCACCTTGCTTTTGCCCAGCAGACTTTGGGACTTCTTCCACCGCACCCACTTATCCTTCCGCACTTGGTGCTTCGCCTTTTCCTCCTTGTAGTCGTCCAGTTTGGCGTACAGCTCCTTGTGGCGCGCCTCCTTGGTCATGAGCGGCCCCTTCTTGCAGCGCGTGCAGTTCTCCAAGCGGTCGGTCAGGTACTCGGTGAAGCAGAACTTGCAAAAAAGCAGGTAGTCGTCCGCCTGACCCTTGCCGTCACGGCCGTAAAGCAGTTTCTCCTCGCTCTTCCGGATCTGCTCCGCAATGCGGAGCTCGCGCACTTTCTTCTCAAACTCCTTCTGCTTTTCCGTCTCGGCGGTTTTCGCCGCCTCTTGCTGGTCGAAGGCGTCAAAGTCGGTGATTTTCCCGGACACGATGTCCTTGACCTTTTGCGAGACATCGTCCACATCGTGCAGAAAGTTCTGGTACGCTCGGTCAATCTACTGTATCACCAGAAAAAAATCTTGAACGGTAAATGCAGATTCATTTATTTTTTCACCTCTCGTGGTCGCACCTTCACGAGTGTTATATCTTTTTAGGGCGCAGGAGCGTGAATTGTGCAGTGTAGCGATTGCGATTCATAACGCCGTTGTTTTGTTATCAAAAATACAAGTGCCTTGGCTCAAGAGTTTTATTCTAGTCATATCTGCAGGATTCATCTGCTCCAGATCTTCCTTGTTGAAGCGCGGCGCTATAGGCAACCCGGACGATGAAGACGCCGACCCCGTCGTCGGGGGGCCGAGAATCTTCTCCACGTCAATCTCTTCGGTGGGCGCCATGGTGCGTCGTGGTGAGGTGTAACTGAGTGAAGGCAACCCGAAATACAGGCAAAGACAGACTCTATCGAATCTTCTACGTTTTGAAATCAGCTAGTTGCAGGTCGTGTCTGTGTCGGCGCGGAACGACCGTTGCGCACGAAAATTTGATGTCTGGCGAATAGCGGACGGTTCGACGACAAGAATTGCGCGATCGCGCGTCGCTGTTATATATAAGCGACATTTCATCCGAACCCTCTTTCTTCTGGTGGCTCTCCCAGGTCAAAATCACTGACATACACGTCCCAGCCTCAGTACCATTGAATTCCACAGCCTCGGTAGCGACCGCAACGCAATCGCCGCTACTCGGCAACAGAGTGCTGTAGTTAATGAGGCGGACGATACGCTTACTCGCCAACACCAAAAATAGCATGATACTGGCGAACGACCATTACCAGAAATAGTAGTGCGCAACGAGTCTACGCTCAATAAATCGATACGCCGTAGTCTATGATGGATAAGCGCCACAATCCAGGTCATCGCTGTGCACTTCAGTAGGCCGGCGCATGGGAATCAATCCTATTTTATTTCGCTGTTAGCCGAACGTCTTTTAAAAACTTTAACTTTTTGTTTTCATTTCCTGGATACAGTTTCATTTTCTGACATTCTGCTCCATTTCATTCACAATCCCATATCAACACAGGAAACCTTCCATCGCATATCATAAACTAGTGCTCTTGCATAGTGAGTCTGAGTGCAGCCACAAATAAGTAGGCCGCATTACCCCGAAGGCACTTTGTCGCTCGGCGGCCTCTTGTTTTACTTCTTCACGCGGTTTTCTTGCTGCTAGGGCGCTCGAAGCCTTTGTAGACTTCGTGGATACTGCCTGCCGGAATGCGGCAGAAGGGCTGGCCGGTCGTGTCCGAGACGCACAGCTGAAGTTTGAAACTTACGAGACCCCCGTTAGCAATTTTCCGCGTTTTGGCGAGCATTGCCAGCTCCGGCTCCTCGGTGGGTGGAAGGTACAGGTTGAAGAAGTGCTTGAACCACAAGGAGTGCCCCGCGACGACGAGGGGCTTTTCTACTGCGCCCGTGCCGCGGAAAACCGAGTTTGAACCCTCCCGCTCTCCCGCGAATTCGCGAAGCCGCGTCAACCCCGTCCGTGAGAGCGTTTTGTTCCCATCGAATTGCGACACGTCTAAGTTCCGCCGGTACATGCTCGCGCACACCGGGTACTTGGCCTCTTCCACGGCGCTCACGGTCGGAATCTCTCGGGCTTGCGTCATACCTTGGGTGGGGTGGGGGCAAGTGGGGGTGAAGGGCGTTCGTTTTGCCTTTCCAGAAGTAAGCACCTAAAGCAGACGGAATGCACACCAGGCCGAGATTTCTTGAAAATTAATTCTTGCTGTACTCGCTGTATCCACGTTCCGGGATATTTCCTGGAGGCAGTGAAGTACTCGCACTTTTTTCGTGCGCAAACGACGTGGGAACGCGAGGAGCAGTGTTGAGATTGCCCGTCGCAGGGGACTGGTGACAAATTCCGCGTCACTGGGCACCCTAGCCTCGACATCGTCCGCCATCTCTGACGCCTGGCGCAGACCTAGGGAGATCATATTTCCATTTTTTTGATCGCGACGCCTGCACAATGACAAACCCTGCCTGTGCGAGAAATGTGTGCCTAGCATTTGATGAGTACATGGCCTTAGATGGCAGCTGAACCGCGTGACCGGCGGGTCTTTGGCTTCGGAGAGAGGGTAGGTATACCTTCGCCGTTGAGCGGGGAGTCCAGGAACAGCGAGTCGGCAAACCCGAGCAGAAGTTCCCGGACGAACGCGACGACGAGCCTGAAAGGTGCTGCGACCACGGGTTTTTTGTTAAACACCCAGTTCCACTCGCTCTCACCGTGTCGCAGGAAGTACACTTGCCGCTCGCGAATCACCCGCCCCTGCAACTGCGCGGCGCTCGGGGGCTTCGCCTTTTTCAGCCCTTTTGCGTCCGAGGACACAATCATGTAGACCACGAAACGCAGCCAGGTAAGCGCGTAGGGCACGTATGACAGCAGAAACACGAAGGTCAATACCGTCGCGGTTGTTCCGAGGATAGGGCTCGCGGTTGCGAATGCGCGCGCGGTGCTCAACCCGACCTGCGCGACGTCGACTGCTGCTTCCATTGCGGCGCCAACCGGCGAGTCGGCCCCGCCGCCCCACGACATCCTGAATAGAGAAGAAGACAGTCGGCCGCCTTGGAACGACTCAAACTAGCACAAGAACGAGAAAACGGCTCCAGCTCGAGGAGACCTGCACTCTGGCCGCGCTTCGGTCGCGCAACCAAGTCGGCTTCAGATGCAGCACTTAACTCTAGGATCGACAAGACTAGCGCATTGCTTAGAGTTGGGGGCGGTTCCTTTCCCGGACAGGCGCTGAAACTTGATGGGCGTTGCTAACCAAGGGACGCAGAACACTTGTAAAAATCGTGCCCGAGTGGCGTCCGGCACGGAGCCGCGGAGCGTCGCTTCTCGCCGGACGAGATGACCGAAGCAGTCCCGCGCCAGCTGACCACAAGATGGCACTGGCGGCCCGGCGGGGGACGGGGGGGGGGGAGCTTCCGCGGCGGGTCGCGTCGCGGACCGGGAAGGGCGCCGACACCGTACACCCCGCAGCCCAGGGGCCCGCCGGCGCAAAGTACCGCGATCCCGGAGCCCGACGGCGGAAAGGACCGCACTCCCGGGGCCGGCCGGCACAAGATACTGCGTCCCGGGGGCCGACTGGCGCAAAATGATGTATCCTCCAGGCTGGAGAGCCCTGGGGCCTGCAGGTGGACAATTCCGCAACCACAGGGCCCACCGAAGTACAATATCGCAACCTGAGAGCTTCCCGGCGCAAAGTATCGCAACAAGTGGTCCGCTCCTTGTAAAAGAATGACACTGTCGGGCCCACAGCTGGTCCAAAATACTGTGACCTAGTGTCAAAATCCTCCCAGATTTCACCAGTAAACCAGCAATAACTGCGAAACTGGCCAAAACTTTTCTGGCAACAACTTCCACGGGAGCAGTAAAGTTCTGCCAAGGCGAAGCAGGAATACGGGAAGTTTTGGACTTGGTGGATATCTTGCGGCTAAGACGTCCGCTGTGGCTGTACTCGGGCGACCGTGCGGCGTGGCTGTATATACACCACACCGCACCAAGGAAGCAGTTACTTGGGGCACTCACTCAGAAAGGTGGGCCAGGTTTAGCATCTCTTACGGGAGAACGCCATACCTGGTATGCAGACGGTACAGGCATCCGCTGCTACGCGGACAACGTCAAAAATGGTCCAGATACCGCGGGAAAGTTTTTCCCCCTTGCCACCGAATTTCCTGCGCGAAGATTCTGGAAAGGTGAAAGCAAGTTGGAAATTGTGTAAGAACGAGGAAACCTGCAGCGGTTTGCGCGACAGCTGCCGGAAAAGGATCCAGCGTCGTGGGTATCGGGAAGTCAGGAAGAGTCACAATAAGTCTTCTATTGGTGTTTATAAAAAGTCCCTATTCTTTTCAGGGAACAGCTTCAGGCTTAACAATTAGAAGAGAAAGAGAATAAGTGGCCAACTCTTTTCGAAAAGATCCACGCGTGGAGATCATCTTCGTGCTTATTTTTTGTGACAAAAAGATGAACTCTTCAGCAAGTTACTCAGAAAAGGAAAAGAAGACGTCTTTATCATCTGTGGAAGCGTCTTCTCATAAAAAGATCTACACTTTCTGCGTGCGAGCATTGGGCAGATCTTAGCTGCTGTCTCATTGGTTGGCGGTTTTGGTGGTCGTGCTTGTTTTTGAAATTATCATTAAGAATTTCTTTTCAGGGAAAATCATTTTCAAGCGGCTGTATCTTTCTTCAGGCGACAAAAAGATTTAAGATTGGAGCAAAAGCAAAAAAGTGAATCAACGCTACTTATTTGAAACAGGCGACACATCTCCACTGCAGTCATTCTTTGCATCCTTTTAAATACAGCGACTATTTACAGCGACAACTTTAAAGCGACTCTCTAAGCGACATTTTGAAAAAAACTTCCTTTGCTGTATCTCGAAAATAAACCCCAAAGATTAACTTAATCTGACTCCTTCCTGCACGATGCCGCCGAAGGCAAAGGCCAAGCCCAAGGCAAAGCCGCAGGTGAAGAGGCAGCCACGCAGCCATGGACTGCCTCCAGGACAACAGGCGCTGCCGAATCAGCAGGAACAACAGCCGCAACAGCAAGGAAATAACGCTGCTGGTCAGCTCCAGACTCCTGCGGGTTTTATCCCTATATTGGATCCGAGTGGTAATCTGGTAGGGATTCAGCAGCTGGCTCCGGCTGCTCCTGTGATCGCCAACCCCGGGGCTAAACCGAAGGCGGCTAGGGGAAGACCGCGTACGTCTAGTGGACATAAAAGACAGCTAAAGGCAAAACGGCAGGCGAGGTGGAAGGAAAAGAAATTCGGGAAGAAGCAGTCAAAGAAGAAAGGAAAAGGGAGAAGGAGAGACGTGCTGTCTGATAGTTCGGAGTCGGAGGAAGAGAACAACAATTTTTTAGCAATCGAAAACGCACAAGGAGAAGGACTTCTTGCTATCGAGGATATTCCCCGTGACCCTCCGGTTGTCCAAGATGAAGCCAACGAATACGGCAACCGGTCTCCTGCTTTTGTCCCGGATCAAGGGCAAGAAAACGCAGGAGGAGAAGCACCAAGAAATGCGGGAATTATTAATGTATCTATCACTCCGAACACAGGACCGGCTCCGTCCCCGCCTCCACCTCCGGTGTTGATTTTAGGAGCAAGCTCTTCTTCTGGGAGCCAGAATGTAGCACAAGGACATGCATCGTCTTCATCTTCTGGTGTACCGCGACCATTTCCGCTGCCGCAACTTCGTCCACGTATTCAGCCGAAGGCGAAAATTGGACAGTTGAACATGTCCAGGATCAACCGTCTGTGTGCCGGTAAGCCTCCGAGCTCCGGGTCTGATTCTTCAAACAGCTCGGGATCTGACACGTGCACGGAGTCAGATGAGGACGAAGAGGAGCACGCAATGCGAAAACAACAAAAATATTTAAACAAGGAAAACAGCAAAAAGCGGAAGCGCGGCTGCAGCTTTGACCGTGAAGAAGAAAGAGCTGTGCGTCGCGCGGAAACGGAAAGACGTTTTTGGCCTACCTATGGCGAGGATGATGACGAGGAGGAAGAAGAGGAAGAAGAAGGACAAGTGGATCTTCGTGGTGCAAAGTACGGACCAATTCTAGACATCGGAGATGATTTAAACGACTTTATTGTAGATGATCCTCTTGAAGCAGGAGTGGAAGAAGGAGAGGTGTTGGAAGACGGAGTTTACGTGTCGACTGTGTACGAAGATGCGCAACTGCGGATCACCATTATTCGTCGACCGGGAGAGCGGTGGCCAAAGGGTCTGCGGGTTTTCTGGAAGACGTCTAAACCTACGTTGACGTTGGAAGGATACAATCCGGAAAAATTCGACCGGTTTCTGTACCAAACAAAGGACACCGGTTTTGTTGACAAAACAGAACTCACGGAGTGGGCCCAAGTGATTGTCAACACAATTGACGGGCAGAATCGAACCTGGGATTATTTAACCGACTCTATGGTGGAAAACGACAATGTGCTTGATTTTATCAAGTACATGCGGGGCCTTCAAGCAGCAGCTGCCTCCGCTCCTGTGCCCACAGCCTTGGACGAGTTAGATGACCTGTTCGCAGATGACAACCCAGTCGCTCCGGCTGCAGTACAACCGTCTCCAACTGCTACTTCAGTTCAGACTTCTACCACGACAACGACTCATGCTCAACCCTCCACAAACATCAGTTCAGCTCAGCCTTCGACAAACGTATCAAATACAACTGCGTCTTCATCAGTGGGTACGACGAAGAAAAAGGAGAAAAAGGAAACATTGCTGCCAACCGAGTCAGATGAAGAGGGTGGAGACGAAAATGGGAATGAACCATCTCCAGAACAAGAACTCCCTGCCTCGGTGAGTCCTGAAAAATTAATTGAAGAAATTATTTCCCCGACGGAAGCTCAACAAAACTTGACTCGCTTCCTGGGAAATAGCAGTGTCATTGTGGGAGGACGCACATCAGCGAGCGGCAGCAGTGCCAGTAGCGCTGCCGATGACGACCATCGCTACCCTCCTTTTCAGCTCGGAGAAGACATAGATTGGGATCCCTCCATGCCGTTGCCTGCCCCGTTTCCGACCATCAACTCTCCGGCTCACAGTCCAGATGTGCAGCCAGAATCGGCCACGCAGAACGTTCTGCCTTTATCTGATTTGGACCATGCTCTTCCCGATCTGGACATTGCTACCCTGGACCACCTGATCAATGTAACCGCGGAATTGGCGGGGCAAGAAAATGAAGACGTTCAAACCGGTTCGTCGCAGCTGCAACAACAGGCGTCTCAGGTTGAGCCGCTGGATCAGTCGATTTATGAACAAGTGGTGGCTGACCAACAGCTTGCGCTGGCATTGATGCAAGAGGAGCAAGCACTGGGACCGCTGGACATTGGCACTACCTTAACGGGGGAGCGGTATAATGCAGATGTGCATCTACAAATCGCACCGAGCCCAGCGATGGCGTTTACTCCGGCATTGTTGCCGGGTGCTGCATCATCATCGTCTTCCGCGGCGCAGAACCACAACGACTTCCATCACCACAACATTGATCAACATTGGTCGGGAAGGAGACGCTCTAGATCAAGAAGGAGGCGATCAGTTTCTCGTGGAAGACGCAATAATGGGCTGCTAGCACGACGTACTCCGAGCAAGAAGTGGAGCAAGAGACATGATCCCTCCCACGCGCGGCGTAGGGAGTGCAAATACTTCTGTCAACTGCATGGTTGGAATACCACGCACGCCAGCGACGACTGTTATCGTCTAAACGACATTACGGAGTATGTGCAGGTAGAATGGAATCTGTGGGTTCCCTGGCACATCTATTGGAGGGATTACGCACATCTTTATTGGAACAACGCCGACGAGGAATGGAGAGATGAAGCAGTCGCAGCAGAAAACTCGTACACTCGAGCTCATCCAGAAGAACAAGAACCGGAGGCGGAAGCACCGCCACCCGTTACTCCTGTCGCTGCTCCTCAAGAAGATGTTGTAATGGAAGACGTGGAAATGGAAAATGCAAACAACAATGATCCCGTCCCGGTGGAGCCAGTGACTCAAGAGCAGCCTTCCGCAGGTGCGCGACGCGGTTCTCCAATCCCCGAATCCAGCCCGTTGGATGAAGATCGTACCCGTCGTACGTCTTCGGACATGGAGATCGATCTCCCTTCGGAAGGAAGTGATGAGATCTTTGGGGATGGGCAGGAAAACGAAGAGGAGACGGAAATTGCATCTCCGCCTCCTTCTGCGTCTCCACCTGAAACACAGCTGGCGATCTTTGACCCGGAAGTTAGAAAGGAGAAGCTGCGGGTTTGGGGATTGAACGTCAACGCTGTCCGATCTACGACGGAACAAATTCGGAACTTGCCGGAGTTCAAGAAAATTCTGGAAAAATACGGAACAAATAAGTTCTTGCAGTTGGTCCGCTACGGTTTTAACAAGAACATGGCTTCTTCGCCGGTGATTGGGTTAGTGGATGGGGCCATCGAGCATCAACGGGAATTGGAGAGCGATGAGCAAATTCCCGCTTCTCCGTCTCCTGGAGATGTAGCTGCACCTCCACAAGAACAAGAAAATGCAGATCAAGAATTAACGTCTCCTGACTTGTCACAACAAGGAATTCCCGTGAACAACGTCGCCTCGATCTTGGATGACGCCGTTGGTGCGACGGCTGAAGAGGAAGAAAGCTTTGCAATGATGGATGAAATTCCCACGGAAGGACAAGAACAGGCAGAAGACCTTACAAGGATGTATGAAGTTCACACGGGAGATTATCTGCCGATTTTGTTCGGATCTCCTGTGTCTCCAGAACAACCTGTTGTTCCATTGTGGTCTGATTTTGTGGAACAGGGAGGAAATGAACAAGAATTGGAAGCTCCGCGTTCTCCAGAAAAAGACGTCCAAGAAGAATACGAACCAGGTGGTGATGACAGTAATGAGAACGTCGGAAATGCTGACCAGGAGAATCAGCAGGCCAATGATCAGGATCTCGGTGGAAACAACAACATCGTCGTTCAAAACAACAACGTCGTCGTGCAGGACAATAATCAACAAGTGATTGCAAACATGTCTCCCGCTGTTGATCAAGGAAATACGGCAAGCATAGCCGTGCAAACGACGGGCGATGATCAACAGGCGCAAGTAGATAGAGAAATTGATCTTGATGTGCAACCAGGAATTTACAACCTCGCTCCTGGAACTTACAACGTAAACTTCAGGATCTCGGAAGAGCGGCCCTGCAATATCCAGTAAAAGAACAATTCGTTACCAGCAAGGCAGAATAGAATCATCCGGAATAACATCAGAAGAATCCAGCAGTAGTCGCGAAAAGACGGGATTGAAGAGATGCGAAAAGGAGATGATTATCCAAAGAAAGATATTCGAACTATCTTCAGATTAGAGCGTGAGTATAACTATCACATCCTTTTATATCAAATGGGTAGCACTTCTCATTCAATAGATGAAAATCGCTGCTTCAGAAAAGACGTTTTTTCCAGAACCAAAGCAATACGCGCTTGCATCTACTGAGGCGTAGGATGCTAAGTGATCCATCAATTTCAAATTCCTCGGTAAAGTTTTTTGCTGAAGAACAACTTATTGGAAAAAGCAAAGAAATAAAGCTGTCAAATATTCATCGGTGAAGACTGGATTGTCAATACTTGTTTTTTGGTAATAAGAAGAACACTGGGACACACAAGTAACAAGACCTATAAAAGACAGCTTAATAAAAAAACTCATTCATCTTTTTGTTTCGCACGATCATCGGGCACAATCTTGAATTTTTATATCTCTCTTTTTTGCTGTCGCCCCACAGCCAATTTTTTGTTGGAAGTTTTCGAGGAAGGCAACACGACACTCATGCGGACAGAAAAAATCTCTCATTTTAATCAAAAACAGTAGAAGAGATTTTCGTGAAGACGACAACGGCCTTGTTTGTCTGTCTTAACTCGACTTCTAGAACTAATTTCTGAATAAAAAACTGAAAAAAGTAAAAAACACTGAAAAACCAAAAAAACGCAAAAAATAACCTTGCTTCGCACTCTCGATCGACTCTCTGTTGATCTCCTTCTGGGTAAGGACGAACGGAGACTTATCTCCAGTTCGTGTTTTCACAACATCACGGCTTTTAAGAAGAATCGGCTTAATCTGGTCTGACGTGTCGGCTTTATCGTAGGAAGACATTTAAATCGTACATTACCTGTTGCCAATCGTATGTCGTTGCAGACGCACAAATAAATCGTCTACTTTCGGTGAACTCGTCCGTCGTTGAGGAGAGCGCTCAGTTGCGGATTTCTCGGAATTGTTCGATGACCAGTTTTAACCCGTTTCTGACATGGTGAGGCCAGAGCTAGTGTTGACCACTAGCTGATAGCAACCACGTGATACAGGACAAGGAGACAACGTTTTCTCCTACACGTTTGCAACCTGTTGGACTCCTTCATCACCATCATTTTCACCTTCAACGGAGAAGCAGGATTTGTTCGACTCCATCAGCAGAGAAGGACAGACTCTCCTACTTTTCCAATTTTGAGATTTTGATGCACTACAAGGCCGTTCTGCGTACATGAACTTCAACTTGCCTCCAGCTGACCACCTCACATTTCCCAACTTGCCCAATTCTGTTGAACCTCGAGAAGTAATTGAGCCTTGCGCTATCTTTTTCGGTAACTGCCCGGTCGGAGATCCCAGATATCTATTTTCCCACAACTCAGTTCCGTACGTGGTCAATTTGGACGAGCGAGCAGATCTTCGGATTCCCGGACGACGCGGAACTTTGTTATTGCCAACTGAACACGTAGTCGATCTAATAGATCCGATTGCTCGGAAAGCAAACAATCAATTTTTGAACTGGACCTACGACCGCAACGCATTCGTTGTGTTGACAACCTTCAGTAGCAAGGAAGAATACCTGGCAAGTACCTTTCGGAGAACCCACCACTTGCGTGCTGACCAAGCAGACCGATTTGTGACGGAGAGTCGACGAGTCGTGCTTGCCTGGCCGATTCGGTGGTGCCAAGTGAGGACTCCGCAGAGAAGACAACAAGTCAACGGCGACTCTATCATCGGCTTTTCCACCATCCAACGGCATCTTCCTGAGTGGTGCATTCCTCCGGAAGACGCTAATACGGAGACGCAAATAAGGACTATTCCGTCTAGTGAAGATCGAGAAGTTAGAGCACAATTGCACGAAGGTCCTCCAACTACTACACCGGTCCATCGTTTAATCGCACCAGAAGACGCTCAAAGAATTGCTGCTCCTGCACCAACTTCCTTTTCGCTATCAAGAACCCTCGAGTTGGTGTACGGTCAATTAGCACCTACCTTTCCCCGGACCCTGGCTGACCAAGACAGATTCTTTGATCTCATCGGTTTGGGCGACAGACCATCATCGTCACCATCGAATCAAAGATCGTCTCCGCCCCGGGAGGGAACCCCAAGACCGTATACCGCTCCGCGTCCTCAAACGCCTCTCCGCGTCCCATCGGAGAACGTTTGCATCATTTGCTTGGAGCAAGAAGCCAATGCAACCTTCCTCCATCGGTTCACTGGACACACGTGCTGTTGCTTTCGCTGCGCTCAGCAGGCCTTTGAGCGGGACCGCAGGTGTCCAATTTGTCGGATGCAAGTAGACCGGGTGATTAAAAACTATCGGAGTTAAGAAGAAAAGGAAAGAAGGAGACGGAAAAGTATATGTGGTATTTGATCGTCGATCAATCCAAACCATTACAACTACATCTTCAAGATTCTTCCCACAGTAAATCCAACGGTACCAAGTGCGGGTGGATATTGTTGACCGTAAAGGACGAGCTCTGCATTCAACGGATTGTCTTTCCTCGAGAAGTGATTATCATTTTCCGCTCACATCTGGAAGAAGACCCGGAATCCCTTGGAGTTTGGGACGCACTGCTACAGATAAGAATTCTGGCTCGCTTTGCGTCAGTAGTCGTCTGCTACATTAAAGGACAATTCTACTTCACTC
Organism: Amoebophrya sp. A120; assembly: GCA_905178155.1. Classification (NCBI taxonomy): domain Eukaryota; class Dinophyceae; order Syndiniales; family Amoebophryaceae; genus Amoebophrya; species Amoebophrya sp. A120. The sequence goes on from CAJINV010000003.1 coordinate 7,700,768, forward strand.
CCTTGCACTACGCGACGGAAACAGCAGGACTGGGATCAGTAAGATTGCACTACATTCCGCGAGTAAAATTCCCGGAAAAGATCTCTGGTTTCTACCAGTCTGCAGTGGTAAGGATAAACGAACTTCGGTGCCCGGACGTAATCGACTACAACGTTCTCAGTTACTCGAAGAAGACCTTGCAGCTGACAGGAAAAATCAATCGGACCCTCACGCACCCTTTTTCGTATTCCAGTGTGAAGAACATTAAAGACGGCTACACCTGGAATTACGAGCCGGAACCAGAAGAATAAACCGTCTTCATCATAATGCTACATGGCTGATTACTCTCTCGACCTGAGACTATTCTTCGGATTACCAATAAGGGTGAATCGGGAAAACATCAGTAAAAGAACCGGTCTTCCAGGAATTCTAGCGGGGATCAGTACACGCGAGTACCTACGCTGTGGATTCCAAGGGCAACAACTCATTGGAGACCCAGAAGTACACGAGGAGTTACAAAAAACAGATTTGTTCGTCTTCTTGGAAAAGTCTCTCTGTGAAGGACTTTTGGTTTACCCGACTACAGGCGGAAAGCAACATAGATTCATCCGGGTGGCACCGTTGGAGTTTGTACAGCTGAACCGTAGTTCAGCGGCAACCTGTATTTCGCAAGCAGGCGAGCAACTCTTCTTGAGGAACATAAATCCTCTGTGCAACATCTGTGACGGCTCGCTGATAATCCTGAACAAAGATCACCCGGAGGGATGAGAAAACAACTACTGCTTCGCCACACTCAAGCACGCATTGTTCTTGGCGTATCGGTGTAGGAGACCCCTTAAACCGCGAGAAAATTTCCAGAGAGTTCACTTCCGTGAAGAACCAGACGAAGAACAAGTGGACGACATACCAATCACGAGCAAGGAGGTAGCAAGAATAAAATCGGAGCCGGTGATACCAAAGAACTACAACGCCTTTGAAAGCGACCCGTACTGTCAGTTCATTCACGACTCGGGAGCACCATTTCAAGCCATCAATTTTGAGTGCGCTCTCGTACCGGAAATTCCGAATTTTATCAACCACTACAGCCATCCAGGTCGCCTCGGTTACTACCACAACGCACCATCGGAACCTTCAGTGAGTAACTACACTGGGACTCGGTCAGACGACTCGTTTCGGTCAAGCATTCGTAGCTTTAGGACAGCTCGTGCAATCCACTACATCGAAAACGGATACAGCTAAGCTTCAGTTTTATGCTTTCCGCAATACTAGACTTCTTCGTCGACCTACTAGAAGAAGCAAAAAGAACAATCATACTCGGTATTGACGAAGCGATTACATTCGTTCAATCCGCGCGCTAAAAGAACAAAGAAGACGGAAAAATCAGTACGCACAACTACAATTGGGCTAAAGGCTACGGACAACACTTTCGTGCGATCAGGAGAAACATCGTACAGCAAGACGTTAAACAACAAACGGAATAAAATATCTTCAACAGCAACAACTACTTCAACAGTTCCCTCGTATTAAAACGACTCCCACATACAACATGTGTTGTTTTGAATTTCTCAACCGGGTGTTTAACACCAAAGCCTACCAAATCCAACAGCAGGCCGAATTGGAAGAAAAGATGAAGATGATCGACGCTGCTGTTGAAGAATCCCTCAAGAAACACCGCACCCCATCCAAAAGACGGTCTAATCAGACGGAAGAAGATGATTTTTCTGCTGTTTCTCCAGGACCGCAACCCACTCCCATTTGCGTGGAAGTTGAGGAAGACGATGA
>CAJINV010000003.1:7702628-8107236 GCA_905178155.1 Amoebophrya sp. A120
CAAGAACTCGGACAACTCCACAGTGCGAAGCGGCAAGTAGAAGAGCAAAAAGACGGAGAAATGGATTCGGATGGTGATCAAGACGGTTTGTACAGTATCACTTCGCGTGAGCTGGTAACCGATCTCACCAGTCTACATGAGTCTCATCCTCACCGTTTTCTACTTGGAGCCGTAGGAATACACGTGGATGATTTGTTGACAGCAGGATCTGAACTTGTTTACCTTCGTCTTCAGATTTTGTTTGACATGTTCGACGTCTCGGGACTCGCAATGTTGCAGTTAGGAAAAAGAGACGCTTTTGTCGGGAAGGAAATAGCCTGTCTTCCGGAAGCATTTGATGCTTATGAAGTTAAACAGGAACTGGAAGAGGAGGTCAAGTTCTTGAAAGCCATTGAGTTTGAAAATCCGGAGCCCTTGTTTACCGTTAACTACACCGAAGAACAAATTGCGGAAGTAGAAAAAGCAACAGGTTTGAAGAGAAGCAACAAAGCAGAAGATTTACCTGCGGTGGAGCCAGTACCATTCACCTTTGAAGCTGCCGCAGAACGTCTTCGACCAACAATTCCTGTTTTTTACGTCCTCAGTCAAGAATCCTATGTGGAAAAGATAAAGTGTTTGGAACGGGAAGAGGTAGAGGAGTACTGGAGGAAGAGGTCATTTGCAAAGAATAAGTTTGCGTTGAGTCAAATCAAATCACCTTTTCGGGGAAGAATTGGCGAGCTTCTTTGGTGCACAAAGACGTCAGCGGTGTTATTAGAACGTCTCTCGGACCTAGCAAGCGCGGTCCACTTGATGGAGAACTACAACACCTACGTGGAGGAAGTAGAACAATTCTGCGAGCGGCTGAACTCGTTCATCCTCTTTGCTCAGGGAAGTCAGTTTTGCTCTAGAAGAATCTCCCACACTGGCGGTTTGGGAGAATTCGGGGTGGTTGGATTAGCAGACGCATCCAAGACCAAGATTGGGGGTTTGGTCTGCCTTGCGGGACGAAACTCACAACGTGTCACGCCGATTACATCATGGAGCAAAGCTCCAAATCGTGTCTTTTCCAGTTCAACCGGAATTGAACTGTTGGCACAGCGGATCCTAGTGTCGGAGTGTTTGTGGCACAAACAAATTGGAATTGACCTGTCTCTCGTTCCGTACGACATGCCTCTCCTGCAATTCACGGACTCGAAGAACTTGGTGATCAGTGATCCTTCGGAGAAAAATTTGAAGTCGGACTTCTTGTTTTTAAACCAACTTTTGGAACTCAAACAGTTGGCAGTGGAACACACGCGTGGAAAAACAATGCCACCAGACGCGCTGACAAAGAGTCCGCTGTACTCCGAGGTTGCTACCCTTCACCTTGTGAACAGGTTTGGAATCCTAGATCGGGAACTGAGTAATCGGATTAGCACGTTCATAAGCCAGAACCTAGAACGACTCCAGGACCTCGACTCTGGCAACAAGACGGAAAAGCCCCCAGTTTCGCAGCTACAAGAAGAAAATATTGGTGTCAAAATCCTCCCAGATTTCACCAGTAAACCAGCAATAACTGCGAAACTGGCCAAAACTTTTTTGACAACAACTTCTACGGGAGCAATAAAGTTTTGCCAAGGCGAAGCAGGAATACGGGGAATTTTGGATTTGGTGGATATCTTGCGGTTAAGACGTCCGCTGTGGCTGTACTCGGGTGACCGTGCGGCGTGGCTGTATATACACCACACCGCACCAAGGAAGCAGTTATTCGGGGCACTCACTCAGAAAGGTGGGCCAGGTTTAGCATCTCTTACGGGAGAACGCCATACCTGGTATGCAGACGGTACAAGCATCCGTTGCTACACGGACAACATCAAAAATGGTCCAGATACCGCGGGAAAGTTTTTCCCCCTTGCCACCGAATTTCCTGCGCGAAGATTCTGGAAAGGTGAAAGCAAGTTGGAAATTGTGGAAGAACGAGGAAACCTGCAGCGGTTTGCGCGACAGCTGCCGGAAAAGGATCCAGCGTCGGGGGTATCGGGAAGTCAGGAAGAGTCACAATAAATCTTTTATTGATGTTTATAAAAAGTCTCTATTCTTTTCAGGGAACAACTTCAGGTTTAACAATTAGAAGAGAAAGAGAATAAGTGATCAATTCCTTTCGAAAAGATCCACGTGTGAAGATCATCTTCGTGCTTATTTTTTGTGACAAAAAGATGAATTCTTCAGCAAGTTATTCAGAAAAGGAAAAGAAGACGTCTTTATCATCTGTGGAAGCGTCTTCTCATAAAAAGATCTACACTTTCCGCGTGCGAACATTGGACAGATCTTAACTGCTGTTTCATTGGTTGGTGGTTTTGGTGGTCGTACTTGTTTTTGAAATTATCATTAAAAATTTCTTTTCAGGGAAAATCATTTTCAAACGGCTGTATCTTTCTTTAGGCGACAAAAAGATTTAAGATTGGAGTAAAAACAAAAAAGTGAATCAACACTACTTATTTGAAACAAGCGACGCATCTCTATTGCAATCATTCTTTACATCCTTTTAAATACAGCGACTATTTACAACGACAACTTTAAAGCGACTCTTTAAGCGACATTTTGAAAAAACTTCCTTTGCTGTATCTCGAAAATAAACCCCAAAGATTAACTTAATCTGACTCCTTCCTGCACGATGCCGCCGAAGGCAAAGGCCAAGCCCAAGGCAAAGCCGCAGGTGAAGAGGCAGCCACGCAACCAAGGACTGCCTCCAGGACAACAGGCGCTGCCGAATCAGCAGGAACAACAGCCGCAACAGCAAGGAAATAACGCTGTTGGTCAGTTCCAGATTCCTGCGGGTTTTATCCCTATATTGGATCCGAGTGGTAATCTGGTAGGGATTCAGCAGCTGGCTCCGGCTGCTCCTGTGATCGCCAACCCCGGGGCTAAACCGAAGGCGGCCAGGGGAAGACCGCGTACGTCTAGTGGACATAAAAGACAGTTAAAGGCCAAACGGCAGGCGAGGTGGAAGGAAAAGAAATTCGGGAAGAAGCAGTCAAAGAAGAAAGGAAAAGGGAGAAGGAAAAACGTGCTGTCTGATAGTTCGGAGTCGGAGGAAGAGAACAACAATTTTTTAGCAATCGAAAACGCACAAGGAGAAGGACTTCTTGCTATCGAGGATATTCCCCGTGACCCTCCGGTTGTCCAAGATGAAGCCAACGAATACGGCAACCGGTCTCCTGCTTTTGTCCCGGATCAAGGGCAAGAAAACGCAGGAGGAGAAGCACCAAGAAATGCGGGAAATATTAATGTATCTATCACTCCGAACACAGGACCGGCTCCGTCCCCGCCTCCACCTCCGGTGTTGATTTTAGGAGCAAGCTCTTCTTCCGGGAACCAGAATGTAGCACAAGGACAAGCATCATCTTCATCTTCTGGTGTACCACGACCATTTCCGCTGCCGCAACTTCGTCCACGTATTCAGCCGAAGGCGAAAAATGGACAGTTGAACATGTCCAGGATCAACCGTCTGTGTGCCGGTAAGCCTCCGAGCTCCGGGTCTGATTCTTCAAACAGCTCGGGATCTGACACGTGCACGGAGTCAGATGAGGACGAAGAGGAGCACGCAATGCGAAAACAACAAAAATATTTAAACAAGGAAAACAGCAAAAAGCGGAAGCGCGGCTGCAGCTTTGACCGTGAAGAAGAAAGAGCTGTGCGTCGCGCGGAAACGGAAAGACGTTTTTGGCCTACCTATGGCGAGGATGATGACGAGGAGGAAGAAGAGGAAGAAGAAGGACAAGTGGATCTTCGTGGTGCAAAGTACGGACCAATTCTAGACATCGGAGATGATTTAAACGACTTTATTGTAGATGATCCTCTTGAAGCAGGAGTGGAAGAAGGAGAGGTGTTGGAAGACGGAGTTTACGTGTCGACTGTGTACGAAGATGCGCAACTGCGGATCACCATTATTCGTCGACCGGGAGAGCGGTGGCCAAAGGGTCTGCGGGTTTTCTGGAAGACGTCTAAACCTACGTTGACGTTGGAAGGATACAATCCGGAAAAATTCGACCGGTTTCTGTACCAAACAAAGGACACCGGTTTTGTTGACAAAACAGAACTCACGGAGTGGGCCCAAGTGATTGTCAACACAATTGACGGGCAGAATCGAGCCTGGGATTATTTAACCGACTCTATGGTGGAAAACGACAATGTGCTTGATTTTATCAAGTACATGCGGGGCCTTCAAGCAGCAGCTGCCTCCGCTCCTGTGCCCACAGCCTTGGACGAGTTAGATGACCTGTTCGCAGATGACAACCCAGTCGCTCCGGCTGCAGTGCAACCGTCTCCAACTGCTACTTCAGTTCAGACTTCTACCACGACAACGACTCATGCTCAACCCTCCACAAACATCAGTTCAGCTCAGCCTTCGACAAACGTATCAAATACAACTGCGTCTTCATCAGTGGGTACGACGAAGAAAAAGGAGAAAAAGGAAACATTGCTGCCAACCGAGTCAGATGAAGAGGGTGGAGACGAAAATGGGAATGAACCATCTCCAGAACAAGAACTCCCTGCCTCGGTGAGTCCTGAAAAATTAATTGAAGAAATTATTTCCCCGACGGAAGCTCAACAAAACTTGACTCGCTTCCTGGGAAATAGCAGTGTCATTGTGGGAGGACGCACATCAGCGAGCGGCAGCAGTGCCAGTAGCGCTGCCGATGACGACCATCGCTACCCTCCTTTTCAGCTCGGAGAAGACATAGATTGGGATCCCTCCATGCCGTTGCCTGCCCCGTTTCCGACCATCAACTCTCCGGCTCACAGTCCAGATGTGCAGCCAGAATCGGCCACGCAGAACGTTCTGCCTTTATCTGATTTGGACCATGCTCTTCCCGATCTGGACATTGCTACCCTGGACCACCTGATCAATGTAACCGCGGAATTGGCGGGGCAAGAAAATGAAGACGTTCAAACCGGTTCGTCGCAGCTGCAACAACAGGCGTCTCAGGTTGAGCCGCTGGATCAGTCGATTTATGAACAAGTGGTGGCTGACCAACAGCTTGCGCTGGCATTGATGCAAGAGGAGCAAGCACTGGGACCGCTGGACATTGGCACTACCTTAACGGGGGAGCGGTATAATGCAGATGTGCATCTACAAATCGCACCGAGCCCAGCGATGGCGTTTACTCCGGCATTGTTGCCGGGTGCTGCATCATCATCGTCTTCCGCGGCGCAGAACCACAACGACTTCCATCACCACAACATTGATCAACATTGGTCGGGAAGGAGACGCTCTAGATCAAGAAGGAGGCGATCAGTTTCTCGTGGAAGACGCAATAATGGGCTGCTAGCACGACGTACTCCGAGCAAGAAGTGGAGCAAGAGACATGATCCCTCCCACGCGCGGCGTAGGGAGTGCAAATACTTCTGTCAACTGCATGGTTGGAATACCACGCACGCCAGCGACGACTGTTATCGTCTAAACGACATTACGGAGTATGTGCAGGTAGAATGGAATCTGTGGGTTCCCTGGCACATCTATTGGAGGGATTACGCACATCTTTATTGGAACAACGCCGACGAGGAATGGAGAGATGAAGCAGTCGCAGCAGAAAACTCGTACACTCGAGCTCATCCAGAAGAACAAGAACCGGAGGCGGAAGCACCGCCACCCGTTACTCCTGTCGCTGCTCCTCAAGAAGATGTTGTAATGGAAGACGTGGAAATGGAAAATGCAAACAACAATGATCCCGTCCCGGTGGAACCAGTGATTCAAGAGCAGCCTTCCGCAGGTGCGCGACGCGGTTCTCCAATCCCCGAATCCAGCCCGTTGGATGAAGATCGTACCCGTCGTACGTCTTCGGACATGGAGATCGATCTCCCTTCGGAAGGAAGTGATGAGATCTTTGGGGATGGGCAGGAAAACGAAGAGGAGACGGAAATTGCATCTCCGCCTCCTTCTGCGTCTCCACCTGAAACACAGCTGGCGATCTTTGACCCGGAAGTTAGAAAGGAGAAGCTGCGGGTTTGGGGATTGAACGTCAACGCTGTCCGATCTACGACGGAACAAATTCGGAACTTGCCGGAGTTCAAGAAAATTCTGGAAAAATACGGAACAAATAAGTTCTTGCAGTTGGTCCGCTACGGTTTTAACAAGAACATGGCTTCTTCGCCGGTGATTGGGTTAGTGGATGGGGCCATCGAGCATCAACGGGAATTGGAGAGCGATGAGCAAATTCCCGCTTCTCCGTCTCCTGGAGATGTAGCTGCACCTCCACAAGAACAAGAAAATGCAGATCAAGAATTAACGTCTCCTGACTTGTCACAACAAGGAATTCCCGTGAACAACGTCGCCTCGATCTTGGATGACGCCGTTGGTGCGACGGCTGAAGAGGAAGAAAGCTTTGCAATGATGGATGAAATTCCCACGGAAGGACAAGAACAGGCAGAAGACCTTACAAGGATGTATGAAGTTCACACGGGAGATTATCTGCCGATTTTGTTCGGATCTCCTGTGTCTCCAGAACAACCTGTTGTTCCATTGTGGTCTGATTTTGTGGAACAGGGAGGAAATGAACAAGAATTGGAAGCTCCGCGTTCTCCAGAAAAAGACGTCCAAGAAGAATACGAACAAGGTGGTGATGACAGTAATGAGAACGTCGGAAATGCTGACCAGGAGAATCAGCAGGCCAATGATCAGGATTTCGGTGGAATCAACAACTTCGTCGTTCAAAACAACAGCGTCGTCGTGCAGGACAATAATCAACAAGTGATTGCAAACATGTCTCCCGCTGTTGATCAAGGAAATACGGCAAGCGTAGCCGTGCAAACGACGGGCGATGATCAACAGGCGCAAGTAGATGGAGAAATTGATCTTGATGTGCAGCCAGGAATTTACAACCTCGCTCCTGGAACTTACAACGTAAGCTTCAGGATCTCGGAAGAGCGGTCCTGCGTTATCCAGTAAAAGAGCAATTCGTTACCAGCAAGGCAGAATAGAATCATCCGGAATAACATCAGAAGAGTCCAGCAGTAGTCGCGAAAAGACGGGATTGAAGAGATGTGAAAAGGAGATGATTATCCAAAGAAAGATATTCGAATTATCTTCAGATTAGAACGCGAGTATAACTATCACATCCTTTTATATCAAATGGGTAGTGCTTCTCATTCAATAGATGAAAGTCGCTGTTTCAGAAAAGACGTTTTTTCCAGAACCAAAGCAATACGCGCTTGCATCTACTGAGACGTAGGATGCTAAGTGATCCATCAATTTCAAATTCCTCGGCAAAGTTTTTTGCTGAAGAACAACTTATTGGAAAAAGCAAAGAAGTAAAACTGTCAAATATTCATCGGTGAAGACTGGATTGCCAATACTTGTTTTTTGGTAATAAGAAGAACACTGGGACACACAAGTAACAAGACCTATAAAAGACAGCTTAATAAAAAAAACTCATTCAGCTTTTTGCTTCGCACGATCATCGGGTACAATCTTGAGTTTTTATATCTCTCTTTTTTGCTGTCGCCCCACAGCCAATTTTTTGTTGGAAGTTTTCGAGGAAGGCAACACGACATTCATGCGGACAGAAAAAATCTCTCATTTCAATCAAAAACAGTAGAAGAGATTTTCGTGAAGACGACAGCGGCCTTGTTTGTCTGTCTTAACTCGACTTCTAGAACTAATTTCTGAATAAAAAACTGAAAAAAGTAAAAAACACTTAAAAACCAAAAAAACACAAAAAATAACCTTGCTTCGCACTCTCGATCGACTCTCTGTTGATCTCCTTCTGGGTAAGGACGAGCGGAGACTTATCTCCAGTTCGTGTTTTCACAACGTCACGGCTTTTAAGAAGAATCGGCTTAATCTGGTCTGACGTGTCGGTTTTATCGTAGGAAGACATTTAAATCGTACATTACCTGTTGCCAATCGTATGTCGTTGCAGACGCACAAATAAATCGTCTACTTTCGGTGAACTCGTCCGTCGTTGAGGAGAGCGCTCAGTTGCGGATTTCTCGGAATTGTTCGATGACCAGTTTTAGCCCGTTTCTGACACCTAGGCACCCAATAGTGGAAAACATTGCACCCATTTTGGCGCGTTGACGGAAAAAAATGCATTGTAACGGCCATCGCAGCTCTTTCATTGGAAAATCCTACAATTGGAAGGTTGGGCAGCACATATATTGCGCAGCTTGTGGCTGAGTGGCAAGATTTTCTGCGGCGCGCTGACCAACTTCCAAGATGTTGCGTGGTTCTTTCGCCAGCTGGCAAGATTTTCTGCTGCAAGGCCGCCAGCTGGCGAGATTTTGTAGAGCACGGCGGCCAGCTAGCAAGATTTTGTGTGGTCAGGCGGCCAATTCACCAGATTTTACGCGACGAGGCGACCCGGACAGAAGATTTCGCGCGGTGTGGCGACCGGCTCGCAAGATCTTGTGCGGCCACGCGGCCAGCTGGCTAGATTCTGTGCGGTGGGGCGGCCAGGTGGCGAGAGTTTTTGCAGAGGGGTAGCCAACTCGTGCGACTGCGCGCGGCGGGCAGCCGGCTGGCAAGATTTTCTGCGGCAAGGTAGTCGGCTGTCAAAATTTGGGACGGCAGCGCAAGGGCACTCGGCTGGCAAGATTTTGGGCGGCGGGGCTGGCAGCCGGCGAGATTGTGCGCCACAGGACGGCAAGCTGGAGAGATTTTGCACAGTGTGGCGGCAAGCTTGTCAGATTGTGCACGACGGGGCAGCCAGCTGGCAAGATTTTGCGCAGTGGGGTTGCCAGCTGGCAAGATTTTGTGCCCCGCCTGGCCCCTGCCCGGCTCAGAGGTGACGCGCGATCAGAGGGCCCGGCCCCCGCCCGGCTCGGGGGCGGCGCGCGATCAGAGGCGGCGCACGATCCGAGGGCCCGGCCCCCGCCCGGCTCAGGGGCGGCGCGCGATCAGAGGCGACGCGCGATCAGAGGGCCCGGCCTCCGCCCGGCTCAGGGGCGACGCGCGATCAGAGGGCCCGGCCCCCGCCCGGCTCAGAGGCGACGCGCGATCAGAGGGCCCGGCCCCCGCCCGGCGCAGAGGCGACGCGCGATCAGAGGGCCCGGCCCCCGCCCGGCGCAGAGGCGACGCGCGATCAGAGGGCCCGGCCCCCGCCCGGCCGCCGCCCGGCGCAGAAGCGGCACGCGAGCAGAGGCGACGCGGGATCAGAGGGCCCGGCCCCCGCCCGGCGCAGAGGCGACGCGCGATCAGAGGGCCCGGCCCCCGCCCGGCGCAGAGGCGACGCGCGATCAGAGGCGACGCGCGATCAGAGGCGACGCGCGATCAGAGGGCCCGGCCCCCGCCCGGCTCAGCGGCGACGCGCGATCAGAGGCGACGCGCGATCAGAGGCGACGCGCATTCAGAGGCGACGCGCGATCCGAGGCGACGCGCGATCACAACGCGCGATCACAACGCGCGAACAGAGGCCACGCGCGATCACAACGCGCGATCAGAGGCCACGCGCGATCAGACGTGCGAAAATGTGATGACGCCGGGTCCGTGCTGTTATGTGTCAGTGTGTGTTGGTTTTCGGCGTGTCATGGCTTGGGTGCCGTTTAGTTAGTGTTGGCGCTGAGATGTTTGTTGAGCGCCGTTCCATCTGGGCCCCTGACCGCTGCGGAGCATGCCGCTTTGCGGAGCATGCCGCTTAGATACTCATAAAGCCCAGCGAGGTTCTTGTAAGTCGCCTGCTCTCTATCCCTCTAGGTTGATCAGGTACAAGGCTAGAGTCCTTGCCGTTGTCGATTTTGTACTACTTGGATTTACTTACGTCTACGTTTGTACTACTTCGATTTGCATTTACTTGTCGTTTGTACTACTAGAGCCTGTTTGGATTTACTTACATCCCCGATAGGGAGCTTGTCGTCCGCCCGCGGGGGCCCCCGCGCCCGGATCCCCCGCCCGCGGCCGCGCACGCGCCTTCCGGTAGGTAATTGCACGTCTGGAAACCGAAGCACACCTTCCGCGTGTACGCGCGGGGGCCCGGCCTCGAACTCGTCTTCCAAGCAAATATTCCTTCCAAGTCTTGTCTCGGTGGAGATCCTGCTCGAACTCGCAAGGTCGTCATGTGTGTCTGATCCTAAGCGAGAAAAGCTAGTGCGTGACGTAAGCCGATGCAGTTTGACTGCATAGAAATAGGCGTCTCATCTACACAGCATCCCTAAATTCGCATAATCGGATCCCATGCGTTCTGTAAACGATGTATCCGTGGATGTGCGTATTGGCAAGTATACACACACACACATATACAGACGCTCTGCGCATTAGCATTTGTTACATTCTCCCTCAGGACAATTTTTTTTTTGAGTTTGGATAAGTATTCGCATATTTCTGTAACTCCTTTGTTCTTTTTACTACTGTCAGACCTCCGACGGCACATGCACCCGGTAGAACCTCCATCAACTACGTCGCACCCTGCAGTGCACGTCGCATAGAACAATCCGTCGAGGCATATAGTAAGGCTGCGTTTTACTTTCTTCCTTCGTCCGCATGCATTCGCTCGTCGCGCGCGATGAACAGTCAGCGCTCATGAATGTGGAACGAGGACTGAGCTTCCTGCGCGCCAGCAAAGACCCGGCCCACGACGTTGCGTCGCCGAAGCCGGGGGGCAACGATGAGACGCAGTCGCCCTTTGAGACTCCGATGCAAAGCCGCTAAGTAGTTGCGAACAATAGAGGACACCCGGAGGACCACGATGGCGGGCCGTGCGGGGGCGGGCGGCGCGTTTTCATCCGCCACCACAACAGGCGGAGGACCCCTCCGGCGAGTGGACAAGGATGCGGCCGGGAACGTCCTCCGCCTGCGAGAGAGCTTCGACGCCGAGAAGCGCGTTTTCGAAGGCAGCCTTGAGCCGCTGCTGTACGCGGATGAGTGGACATCGCCAGACACGGTGTGGGTTCGGTGGGCCCGAAAATGGCTTCTTCTGAGCATCGTGCTTCTCACGTTAGGCTTCCTGGTGGCAGACATCATTTTCCTGATTCAGATGGCGCGGAACCGCGTCATCGAAATGCCAAGCACCGTCTCGGAAGCCATGGCCGTCGGCACGGCGTACGCCCGCATCTACTATGGATTCGAGTTCATCGGCGCGCTTGTTCAAATGATATCCTTCTACCCGCTACGAAGGCATGATCCGTTCGCATCGCAAGCGCGACCACACCTATCTCTACATGTGGTAGTCATTTCGAAAAAATTTTGGAGCTAAGAGCAAGCTTGTGCGACAGTCAGTTATGTTTATCCGGTACTATTCCGGTGGTGCTTACCACAGACATTTCTAGCCTTCAGGCCAGTTCTTCTCGAACCAAAACGGCAGCTGTGTCCTGGTAACGTTTTCAACCAAGAAGAAGGAGTTCCGCTAGTGCAGCGACGGCCCTGCATTGTTCGACTGCGTCGGGTCTTTCCCTTGCATACCTTTTCCTGCTTCGGAACGGCGCCTGCAGTTGCAAGCGGTTCGGGATCAGTAATCGTATGCTCCGGTGGATGTCCCCGCTCTTTTACGTGTTCTTTATTCTCATCCCCACGACCGAGGGACCGGACCCGCTCTCGCAGACCCAGCGCTACATCCACGAAGCTTGTGCTATCACCTCTTTCGCACTGTATTTGGCCGCGGAAGTTCACACCTTGTTCTGCTCCGACCTCATCCTTCGTGGGGCAAACGGCCGAGAGGAACCCCTGTATCACACGCGCGAAGAGACGCTGACGAAGCGGCGGCAGAGCACCTGGCAGCGCATGAACCTGAGTGCGCAGTCGTTGTTGGACTTCGCCGCGCGGCTGCTGGCCGCGGTCGTGCAGAAGTGCAGTTGCTGGCCGAGCGAATTGTTACAGCTCCTGAGCTCAGTTCCCAGCAATTTGCGGACTTCCTTTCTCGGACTTGACAACTTGACCCGCGAAGCACTCTTCGCCAGTCCGGCAAATCCCACGCGTGCAGATTTGAGTAGTTCGCCGCAGATGACTGAACCTGCCGACCCAGCAGGCGGCCTGATCCAACCGCGCACTCGCGGCCCTGCAGCGTCGAAAGTGTCGGCTCTAGAAACTCCCCTGCTCGTCACCAGCCGAACAAACGGAGAGGTTCTTTCAGAGAAGGATCGAGGCGTCCGAGGAATCATACCGGTATCGGAATTCTCAAACAGCAGTAGCGGGGAATCAACAGCCGCCAAGGACCGCGCGGCTGCGCCGTTTCGCGTTTTGCCCGTGGTCCCTAGCACGCCTGCGAAACAAGTGGGCCTTCCGCAGGACGTTGTTCCCGTATTAGTTTCGGAAATCGGCGAGGCGCTCGATGAAAGCAGCGGAACGATATCAAAGCGAGGGACGATTGCGGCGCACCGGGCGTTTTACATGTTTGCCGCAGAACGTGCAGCGCGACTGACCGCGGTAACTCTGTCCTGCCTTTCCTTCACACTCTTTTTTTGCCTCCAGGTATTGTACGTGGTCGGTGGTGTCCGACCTGCGCTGCTCGCGCTGCTCTCTTTTGTGTTGGAGATGTTCGGAGCGCTGTTTGTGTTCATCGGGCTTGCCAACATCTGGTACTTTGCCAAACCCCTGCAGTCGTCCCGGCAATTCGGGCGCTACCACCCGGAAGACGGCGCGAATGTATTTAAGCGCGCACTGGACGCCATCGCTCTTGCGGGGCTCGTGCTCATGGGTGCGCACCTCTGGGTGCTGGCAGATTACTGGTCCCCCGCAGTCGCAGTGAGCAACTGTCTCGACGACACCTGCCAGACCTGTCTCCCGGGCACGGAACACGACCGAAACACGCAACCAGGCGGCTGGCACGCCTGCGATTCCTTGACCTCAAACGCGATTTTCTGGACGGAGAAACTCGGCGCGGCCTGCTTCTGCGATCCGAGACCCCACCTGCTAGATGGGACGTCGGATGGAGCCACACGAGACGGGGCTGAAAATTCTCATCGTCTGTCCGAAGAAGCGCGTCGCTCTGCGGCTCGTGCTGCACAAGTTGGTACTACAATAATTTTGAGCAGTACGCGTATAGACAATTCATCTTCATCAGGAGGTCGATGCGAAATGATATCGAGGTATCGGCGGCCCGCGGTGCGACTTTTTGCCTCAGAAAGTCATGGTCTTCCTAGTGTACAAGTCGTACTTGCGGAGAGGGTAATGCCTACGCCTGTCTAGCAGCTATCGCGTCGACTTGTACAAGTATGCATCCTGGGCGCGATGAAAATGATTTGATAGGCGCTCTACTGCCAGTCGCCGCACTGCGGCCCCGTCCGTGCAACTCGCTCGCACTTTTGAAGCCCCGTCTGCACGGCGGGGGCAGCGCAATGAGCAGCTTCCGACTCCAATACTTATTAGAGGGACGCTGCTGGTCTTTGATCAGAGGCCGCTATTGAAAAAATAAAACACAGGTCGCCTCGGCGGTGTAAGTTGCAACGCCCCGGCTTATCCGTACGTGATCGATGTGGCGCCCGCACTGATGCCGTTTTCCCTTCTTCGGCTTGAGGGATGCCAGATTGATGATGTCCGCAGCCTGGAGGATCCCACGCTTTCGTACTTGACCACCCCCGGCAATCCGGTGTCCGACTTCGCTGCGAAGGGCATCGCCTGTGCCCTGATACCCGCGGACTACGAAAAGACGGGTTCCCTGTCGTGCAACAGTGATACGAAATTGACCGTGTACTGTGCTGATGAGATTGGACGCCCGGTCAGTTTCTTCGCCCAGCAAATCCAAGACGCTTGTTATGGGTCCGCGGCGTCAGTGCTGGACGCGTAGATTTGTTGAATGCAAATGAGAATACAGCAAACGTAGTACGTGTTTTACAAAGACACAGGCTCACCCACCTAGGGATTTAGCGACGCGATCCTTCAAGAGGCAATTTATCATTTCCGCTGCGTC
This sequence comes from Amoebophrya sp. A120, assembly GCA_905178155.1. Classification (NCBI taxonomy): domain Eukaryota; class Dinophyceae; order Syndiniales; family Amoebophryaceae; genus Amoebophrya; species Amoebophrya sp. A120. The sequence continues at coordinate 7,716,428 of CAJINV010000003.1, forward strand.
GTGATTACGGTTGACGACTGGTGTTCGCGCTTATTTGTTGTTTTTTTTTTGTGCTGACGCTTTTTTTCCGTTTCGTAGGCAAGAATAAACTTCGTACGAGAACAAGCTGCCGTGGAAAGTATTTGACACCACTCACATTGAGCCATTAATGTTGTCACTTTCGCTTTTACAGTGGACGCTGAAAGGCGGAGGAAATGCGCAGCCTCCTTACATATCGCGCAGATCATGTATCGGCCGTGCATAGCCTCGTCGTATACGCCCGCCACCGGTGTTGCTAGCTATCGGACATCCCGGGGAAACAAGCATGCGACCGGTCACCAATGCTCCACCATCGCAGTGCTGGACTGGGGCCCCACGAACCTGGCCTTCGTGCAACCACGGGAACCAGTGCTACTGAAGGGGTTCACCTGGTTGCCCGAGGGCCCGGAGCTGCCGCCGTTCCTTGGAACCGTGGGGAAGCCGGAGTGGATTCTGAAGACCCAAGTGCGGTATGCCTTGTCACAGTACACGGACCTGCAGAGATGCATCCGCAACCTGCAGCGGTGTTACAACTTCCCGTATCCTGAGGCCGTCGTAAGAAAAAGAAAAATCCCCCCACCCCATATCAAATTGGAAATCTGTGATGCAGGATTTGTGTACACAAATCAGCTTTGTATTGCAGGAAGGCACTGCGGCCAGATCCCCAGGCTATGTAGGGGCGTATCGGTCTAGTTGTTCAGCATGGCAAACGGCTGCCCTTTAGGCCCAACAGCATGACAAAGCGCTTCCATAATGGGGGCGAAGCTTTTGCCCTTGTCTTCTTGCAAGACAAATGTGATTTGTGGCCTCACATCAGCAACGCAAATTTTTCGGAAACATGCCCTTTCGATATGGGGAGGGGGAGTTTTTCCTTTCAATACATCGGCTACTATTCGCAGCACAATGGCGAGTGCCGCGTGCGGCGCGAGCACGAGACGCTGGTTGAAAAGCTTCGGCTGTGGCTCAGCCACGCCAACGCAGACGCAGTGGTGTGGTTGGATTATGATAAGGAGAACTTTGTGTCCCGCCTCCTCATGCGCGGGCTTTCTGCCTCCCCGTTCTCCGCACGCCACGTGTCTTTTCTCGGGCGCGTATCAAAAGGAAAAATCCCCCCTCCCCATATCAAAAGGAAGTTTCTGATGCTGGATTTGCGTAGACAAATCAGCTGTGTAATGCAGAGAGGCACTGCGGGCAGATCTCCAGGCTAGATGGGGGCGTATGCGTCTAGTTGTTCAGCATGGCAAACGGCTCCCCTTTAGGCCCAACAGCATGACAAATCGCCTCCATAATGGGGCGGAAGCTCCTGCCCTTGTCTTCTAGCAAGACAAATGTGATTTGTGACCTCAAATCAGCAACAAGACTTCTTGTCTTGCGGCCCTTTTCCCACATTAGAGACGGGGCCGCACCCCCGTGAGATCATCTCGTCCGGACTCATCGTGGAGATCAACCCCCGTGAGATCCAAGATCCGTAGAGGCACTCTGTAACAGGCATCAGGTGCGGCTGATGAACCTTTTGAAACTTCCTAGTAAATCAAATCAAATCAAAATAATGAGGACACATTTGCCCTCCACCTGAAGCGCGTACGTGCGCAAAATGCTTCGGTGGCCCCAGTATGGTGAGCTCGCGACTCCGCGGGTGATCGAAGAGATGCCGACTTCTTCCGTGTTTCCGCTCCGATCAAACTTCCTCTTCTTCCCGGCCTCGCATGCGGACTTCCACGCTTCCTTGTGCCTGCCGGACGGGACCTCCGGTGTAAGCGGCTTTGCAGTGTCGGCGGGCTGCTCATAGAGGAGTGCGGATGTATGCCGGAGCGGGCGTCTGCACCAGGTCCACGAGGATGCCGCGCCCACCAGCGGAGAGCCTAGATGCGCGGGGAGATCAGGGACAAAATCTTTGTGTGTTGCAGTTCGCTATTGGTGTTGTCGTTATGCCTGTTCCTTGTGTACTCATGGGATGATCTATTCTTAACACTGAACTCAGGTCGAAACTCGTCGCTGCCACTCTCTCTTTTGGCCGGTGGTTTTCTACAATTCGACACGGCTTCTTGCAGCGGCTCTCTGCGGCGCTGGTTCGGGCTCGTCTTCTGCCGCGTATGGATGTCTGTGTTAAGCGGGCGGCGTCGTGGACATCGTGTTTCGTGGGTGCCAGCAGCAACATTTTCTCCTGCTTTTACCATGCAGACAAGCCTGAGTCAGACCACAAGCGTTCTGGCCCGATCGCCGCCACAAGCGCAGGCGCGGACTCCCACAAGCGTGAGGTCAGGCTTGTAGGCATGGTAGCCGGTCCCTGTGTGGTGGGGCTCTTTACGGCGGTGGCTGCCTGCGGCCGGCGGCGGGTTGGTGCGCTTCTTCTGTTTTGGCGGCTGAGTGCGGCTTCGGCGAGGCCAAGGTGGAGAGGTTCGTTCGGTCTGCCGCACTTGCGCGAGCGGAGCCTTTATTTTCCTACGTTCTTCTGGATCGGAAACGATACATCTTACGGCCAAGGAGGGAGCGGTGGGCCATACGTGCGCGGCGGCGTCGGTGCTCGTGGACTCGATCGCGAATTTCCTCTCGGGAGAGGAGGATAATGTAGTTTCATTCCATACTTGGCTACATCTCCTCTCTTGCGGCTCCCGTGCTCGCGGTGGCAGCTGTTCCGGCGACCCTGGCCTACGTTACGTTGGAACTTTGGGATCCTGTTGCTTCTCCCGAGCGAGGCCGTCTTGCCTTCCACTCAGGGCTCTCGTGGATTGAGCCTGGCGGGAAATTCCCGTTGCGTGAGGCTCTTGCCAGGAGTGCGTCCACGCTTGCCGACGCGGTTTCGGGGGTAGACGGGGTCAGGGTGGCTATCGGAGCTTGCTCCGGGGCTTGCGGTGTGGGGGCGTGTTCATGGGGCTGTGCCCGGGCTCAGCGAGGATTTTTTCCCTGTCTGTGCTCCCTCGTGTTCATGCTACTGTGCTGCTTGACTGGTAGTCATTTTGGCTTTTGTTTTTCCTCCGTCGCTGTCGTTTGGTCCCCAGGGCTGCTACGGACAGAGCCCCCTGGGTTACCACGGTCGAGTGGTTGTGCGTTTCGGTTCTCCTATGCCCATGCCTACCGTGTACTTGCCGCTGGGTACTGGTAGAGCGTCTCTTTCGTCAGACTTTTTCGCTTCGGCGAAATGACATGACGATTGTTTGGGGAGGTTCCTAACGGTCCCCTCAGGGCATTGCCTCGTCGCTGACCTGTGGAGAAAGGCGGTTCAGGTCAGCTTCGGGAAGGGTATCCGGAGTTGAGTTAGCTTCGGCTTTCTCTTGTGTATTCGAGGGCAGTGGTTGGCGGAGGTTGTCGGGTTGTTCCTAATTGGTCATCCCAGAACATTTGTGTTCCCTTGTGACTTCCTCATTTCCTGTGCAGTTTTATACTGCATATACAGGCGCCACCCTCGTTTATCACCTCCAGGGCTACGTGCGACCCCTCCGACGCTGCGTGTGGAAGGAGGAAGTTCGGCGTGTCGGGTGAGGGACGCCCGACGGCTGGCCTACGGATATCAGGTGGATCACAGGCTCAAATCAGCAACACAAATTTTCGAAGTCATACCTTTTCAATATGGGGAGGGGGGGTTTTTCCTCTCAATAGCGCGCCTCGTCGGGGGGGACCACCGGCGGCCCCTCCGCCGAATTCGGGCAACTACACCTGGGAACGACAATGGAAAAGGGGGTCAGAAATGTCAACGTAGATGCTGGGGACAACGCGGGGGACCCTCCTATTGCGACCGGATCCGACGGAAACAGCGGGCGGCTCCTTGAGCTGGGAACTGCAGGTGACCTCGCGGCACTGATGAACTCTTCCCCACCAGAGGAGGGCGCGATGCCGGCGTCCAGCATGGCAAGGTGGCAGCAGCACTCCGCGTCTGCCATCGGCACAGCTCCCGGCGCCCGAAAGGAGAGGCCGAGTCTTCGAAGTTTGATGCCAATTTTGAAGTACCGCTACGGGTCGACCTTTGTGGACTACTGTTCTAGGGAGCGGGAGAAGGCCAACCCGTCCGCGCGCGTGGACGAGCCGCCCGGGAGGCACGGGGCTCAGCTGGCTCCGGTCGTTCACCACCAGGAACAGATGTCGACGTTCGAGCGCAAAGGCACAATAGTACAATATGTTTAATATTTCTGCATATGTTGAGGTCCTCTCGGATAATGAAAGAGCACGCGGTTTTCATATTCCGGATCGTTTGAAGATCCGATTTGTGAACTATAACACTCTGCCCGTCCCTCCTGTAGTGCCATGATATAGTACCAACAATTTCATCATTCGTCGCGATGTTGTTGTGTAGCATGTTACAAAAAGCTGCAGAACACGAACGCGAATCCGTCACAGGTGTTCACGCCGACGCGGGACTTGCGGAAGGTGTCGGTTGACTATGGAAGCATAATTCTTCCGGGAGAATTTTACCATCACGGGCGACGGGATTCGACGATATTCGGCTTTGCACGGCGCCAGAGCTCCGTGGCACCTCCGGCGGGGGACGCGGAGCGGCGCAGACCTAGCATGATGCTTTCCCGTGCGGGAAGCCGTGCGTTCCACGAGGTTGCGGGGCCCGGCGCCATTGCAGCACCCGGTGCGGCGTCCTCTGCGCAACAGCACCATCCCGGTTTGCTACGAAAAGACTCGCGCATAGAGGAAAACCCCACGTCGACCTCCGGTTCCGCCCGGCCCACTCTGCTTTTTCACCGCAAGGACAGCAGCATGCAACTCCTGCGCAAAGATAGCACGTCCTTCTTTCCAGAGCGGAAGAGTGCGCGCAGGACGTTTTCGCGCGCGGGCTCGGTCATGTTTCCCGACCAGATTTTGGAGGAGCCGGAGGAGCTGCCGAGTGGACCGCCACCTCCGTGCGTCAACAGTGCCGCGACTTCCACAACCGCCAACCTCCAGGCCGTGGCGAACAACCCGAGCCTGAAGAAGTTGTTGCGGCGCAAGGAAAGCACGGTTTTAGAGGAGCACGGGCTCGGCGACGGGAAACAGCTGCTTCGCACCGAAAACTCCACCTACGTGGTGGTGCAGTCGGACACTAACAGCAGCGCCTCCAAACCGGACCTCCGGCGAGGATCGTGCGACGCCGCCGCGGCGGCGGACCTGGTGTCGCTGAGCAATGCAAGAAGCTCGATTTTGAAAACACAGCAGCACCAGTTGGACCTGTTGAATAGCTCGCTGGAGCAGCGGCGGAGGCGCAGCACGCTGTCTCGTGGATCGGTGCTGCTGCCGGGCGGGATGGTCGTGGTGGACCAGGCAACTGGTACCGCAGCGGAGCAGGAGAGCGGCGCATTAACAGTGTCTCCCACCGGCGCACCCGCGCAGGTGCGCGTGTCCGTACAGGGCGGGGGACAGATTCTGGTACAGCCCCGGCGGCACTCCACACGGACGAGTGTAGCGGAACCGCGCATGTCGAAAGCTTTTTTGCTGGAGGACATCGACGAGAACACGTGTGCCCTGCCTGGCGGCAGCCCTAGTAGTACAACTGGGCGCAGAAACTCTCGGGCGCCCGGTGCCGTGCTGCGGCGGAAGGCCTCGGAAATCAACCGTGCGGAGGGACGTAATGTGGGTGTGCACCGAGGGATCATGGAACAAGATGCGGCCGAGTCGAAGATCAGCGTCCGCCGGATGACGCTAGAGTCGCCCAAGCAGAAGGCCGCGGCGGAGGAGGAGAGTGTGTCCCCGGCGGAGCTGCTGCGGAGCATTCTGCAGCAGGAGGCAACGGAAAGTATGCTGGCGAAGAGCAGCGGCGGGGTGCTGGTGACCGGAGGAGTAGACGGGGGTTCGTCCTCTTCGGGTTCCCAAGCTGCACCTGTGGGAAAAGCGAAGACCGAGGGCTCGGGTTCGGGCCGGCAGGGTGGAGCGAAGGGACTGTGGAAAGCGGTGGCAACAGTCGCTCGGATTTCGGTGAACTTCAAGAAGAAGAAAGGCGCAAAAAAGAATAAAGCCGGGTTGAGCAGTACTGCAGAGGTCGCAAAGACGCAGTCGATGCCCGCTGCCCGAAATCTGCAGCAGCTGCTGTTTGCGGATGAAGGTCCAACCTTGCTGGAAGATGAGCCGGAGCCCATTCTAAAATCGAGCAGTAGCTTCGCCAAAAAGACGCGGCGCGAGTCCACTGTCACTTTTGACTTATCAAATGACACGCAAACATTTACTGCGCCCGAGACAATACTAGAGTAGTAGCTTTGATGTTCGCAAGCCTTTTACCTTTTCTCCTGTGTATGATTAGCTGACAGAATTTTCTACAACGCGAAGTTGTTAAAGCATCATAACCATTATATTTGCATTTCGGCGTAATTAGAGCGTTGCGGCTGTACGAACTTCCGTCGTACCTACTGTAGACAGAGCTTTTGGAATGTAAAATGTACATTGTCCTCGACGAAAAAAGTTGATATCGCAATCGTGGTTGTCTCAGCCGCATTCAAGACAGTGTTCAGAGATGGAGTAACTGACTGAATCAAACGCTACCAGTTTTCCACCCTGCAGAACCTCAACCTTATGTGACCACTCTGGATCGGTTTAGAGACATATGGATTTGTCTGTGTTTCTTTAGGTTAATGATGGTTTTTGCGCCAAGTGGTTCAGGTCTCCATTGCCGCTAACAGTGTTTTTCGCCGGTATGAGACAATGACGTAAGTATTCGGATTCGAATTTTGCATGTCGGCTTTTGGATCCTCCTCGAGAACGTGGCCAAATTGTCGGCGCAGTAGCTAGTTGACCTTTTAAGTAGAGTCTGTTGCCGAGAAGGATGGCGAACTCACCGGGCGCAGGTTCAGAGGAATGCAGTGGACTTGGCAGCTCTCCTGCGGACTCTGGCTCCGCGAAAGCACAGAGAACCGCAGAGACTCTACACCAACGCCTAGTTCTCTTCACCGAGCCTTTCGGGGCCGGTACCGACACGGAGGCGTGTCTGCGGGGCCCAGAAATTGCACATTGGCAGAGAAGACTTCAAGAATTGGATGGCACGTCGGAGGAAATGCCTTCATCGCATTGGTTTGACCGCACACAGATCGAAACGCCAGTGTCAACAAGAAACTGTGAGGCTGGGACATTTCTTCGACTGCAGGTAGACCGATGCGGAGAGGGAGACGCGGAGTTCGGTGTCGCCTCGCCTGCCCCAGCGGAGGTGCCGCGGCTCCTCGCTGCCTCCTTCCGTCCCAATGCGTTTCAGAACGAGGTTGACACCGAGTGGCGCCGCCTCGGACTCGGCGACCAGGGAAATTTACCGTCAGGTGCCGCGTTCGATCGGCGGGCGGAAGAGTTAATTGGGCGTTGGCCCATGAGTCCAGGCTTGGTAGAAAAAATTACGTTGGGGCGAACCACGAAGCGGGGCACGCAGCGGCACCTTTGCAGGGTGGACCTGCTCACGTTTATCCGCGAGGCCTGCCTTTCCGCTGCTCCTTTTGCCGCTAGCACCGGTCGTGAAAAAGACGCTTCGCCGTTCACACCGTTGTCCCGTCGCGTCGCCCGTACCGAAGACCGCAAGTTAACCACGGAACTCGTAACCGCCGTTGCATCAGTCCTCGCTTCTATCTTGGGTGATGTGCATCTCGGTTCTGGTGGGGCGACCGTACCAGCCTGGGACGACCCCGGGCGAGGCCCGCCCGAAAGCTACTTCCCTGAACGCCGGACCTACCAGTGCACGCCTGAGCGGGTTGTGGAGTGCCTGTCGCCGTACACGGAAGTGGTGAAGCTGGTTGGTAAAAAAACCGACCGAGCCACCGCTGCATCGTCGCCAGAGGAGGTCGGCTTGAGCTATCAAATCTCACTCACGCTCGCGAAGGATCCGGGACGTCAGGGGGATGCGATTCGACGAAAGATCATACACCGGTTCTGGACGAGCAAGCTTGGTGCGTCGGGTACCACCACTGGCCGTCATTGCGAGGGCTTGGTGCGTGCGCTGCATCGGTTCTCCGCAAACTGCTGTGCTGCGTCAGAAAGAAAAAGCAATACCCGAGCGCGCATCGCGTTTCTGCACTACGGAGAGCTGGAAACCGCCTGGAACCGACCAATCTTGAGCGCACTGGAGGCTCGGTCTCCCGCGGCCGAGATAATCGGGCTCGACGCACGGAGCGTAGAATACACTCTCTCTGAGACCGGAGGGGGAAAAAAGTTTGATTTTGACTTGGTTATCAACCGAGTTTCGGACGCGCAGCGCCCGGAACTCCACAAAGCGGCGCACGGATTCCTGCATCTGAGTGAGGCCGTACATCGTATTCCCGTGGTGAATGGTGCGAGAGCCCTGGGCATTGCCTCGAGCAAAGCGGTACAGACAGGAATCATTGAGGGCATCGGACTGCGGTCTCCGCCAACGGCGATGCTGCGGGAGCAGCAAATAGCATGGCAGGACGTGGTGGCCTCAATGCGTACGGGGGCGGGGACAAGTTCCGCCGGAAACATTCCAATAGAGACAGAGGCACCGGCAGGGGAAAGTGGAAAATGTGTTTCCACGGAACCCATTATTCTAGCGGCTTTCAAGCGCCAAGTTTTGCAGAAAGTTGAAGAGGTAGGCGGGTTTCCGGTGCTATTGAAGCCGAACTGCGGTGGGTTTGGGCGGGGTATCATTCGGATAGATTCCGCCGAAGACTTACAAGGGGCGCGATTCGCAGCCCTGATCGCAGATGAATGCGAGAACTCGGAGGTGGAGCTACACAGCGGGGCACTATTGCACGAAAATCTGCAGAGCCAATATTCGAGGTTTTTTGGGCACGTAGCGGGGAACGATGGCACACTCCTAGTTCAAAAGTTTTTAGGCACGCCTGGAACGTTCGTGCGCCTCTGGCATGTTGCTCGTGGGCAGCGGATCGTTGGGGCTGTGACCGTGCAGAAAGGTGAAGAATCTCCAGACAATTCGCGGTCTCCGACTTCCTTGGTATCCTTGCAAGACGCTGATGGGGTGGGACCACAGGCAAGGAGTTCTGCGTCGACCGAGAACGATTTTAACACCTGTGTTTGTCGACGAGCAACGCTGAATTTGCAGCCTTATGTCGTTTCCGCGGCCGTTGCAAGAGAAGTTCGTGCGCTGGCTGAAGCCTGCTTTATGGATGTCGGGAGCATCGAATTCTTCGAAAACGAAGGAGATAGGTTTTACTTCGACATCAACTTTCTCTCGACACTGCCTCGGAAGCGCGACTTGGGTGACACTGTGCACGCAGACCCGAGCATCGCGTTTGCAAATTATGTGTATGATGAAGCTACGAGAACACGGCCGACCTTGACAGCCTGAAAAGGAGCTTATGTTTCATCAACTTCACAACAACATCAACATTCTGCCTGGAATCAAATCCACTTGATGCGTAAGCATTTCGACGATGTCGGACAAGTCCGCTGCACTCGAGATCCAGTGGTGATCGCCTGTTGGGCTCCGCGGGCGGTAAGAATACGAAAAAATAACAAAGACACATTGTTCCTTGCACATGTCATACTTGCTACCTCGCATGAGAACTGGTTAAAATTCTGTTCAAACGGGTGACGACGAGAACGGGGCGCCATGACGCCGCGGGCGCACTTCATTATGTTAAACTGTTTAGCTTCGGACGGCTTTGGTTTGATTTTCTCTTTTTGCCACAGTTCGTCTTTTGTGTAAAGTTAGTAGAAAGGGGCTTGTTGACCAGTACGCCACTGTTGCGCAGTGTTTTCCGGGAAGTAACAAATTACGGATCTCAGAAGTTGTACTCTTAGCTGCATTCCATCCCCAAAACAAGAATTTCTCTTTGATATTGCGTTTTGGAACCTAGTACGGCTTTATGTTCGCGTGACAACCACTAGCAAAGCGATGGAAGACGACGTGTTTCCGTTTCGCCCCCGCGTGGACTACCTGACCCCCGATGTTTCTGCTCTGCCGTTGTCCGAGCTTTTTTTTTGTGACACGTCGGACCTACCTCTGGCACCGACCGAACTGGTGGAAGAGATCGACAGCTACTACTGTCCTCACTGTCTCCAGAATTTGCCCAGCCGCGAAGCGACGGGGTACGGCATGCGGTGCCCGAAGTGCTACGACTGCGTACGGTGCGGGGCCACGCTCACCATAGCCCAGGTTCGCGCATTGGAATACACGCTGATGTGCCCAGGTTGCCGATGGCAGCCCGGCCCGCAGCTGCGCACGAAGCGTCCGGAAGATCTGGTATACCGGTTGCGGTGGAGCTGCCATTGTTGCTTTAAATAGTTCATACGCTTGATAAGAGACATGCACTAAAGAAGATAAGCTACGTGCATCGCATTTTCTCCTACTCATGCGTGTGCAAAAATGACCACACTGCAGGTGAAACTGGTTCTAGCTCGTGAGGACGCAAGCACACAGAAAAGCGTGTTTGCGAACATGAAACGATCCTACCAGGAGCAGGCCCAACAGACGCGACGGCAAAAAGAGCTTTTCGAACGAGTGAGGCGCCAGTCAATCACCGCGCAGGCCGAGCTTCTTGGCGGGGCTTCACCTCTCGGAAAATCGGACGCACGGCCCTGGAGGCTGCAAGACTTGGACCAGAAGCTTGCGGTACAGAAGGAGCAGCGAACTGCAGACAAGCCCACGCTTTCGGAGGGAGCGGCAACATTTCTTACGCCTGCCGAAGTGGTGCAGCTGCACGGGGGCGATATCCGCGACGAGCTCCCAAAGTCGAAAAAGAAAGAAGACAAACAGGACCGCGCCACGGATTCCTTTCCGCGCGAACACGGCTATCTCGTGTTCGATCCCGACCGAGCGAAGCCTGAGTTGGCCGGTGAGCTGATCTCGCGGAGTGTCTGGAAGGACCGAGGTCTGTACGACCGTGAGGGGGGCAGATTTCTCCTCACCGACGGGGCGCCGGTGCGCGGGGTGTGTGGTCCCGAAACTGTGTCCCGACTTGCTACCGAGTCCATCTACCTGTACGGCCCGGATTCATCATCTTCGAAGGACCACAACCTGAGGAATGCGGCAGTAGAAGGAGGAGCTTCATCGACGACAGCACCGGCACTGCCCGCCCCGTCCGCTTACCGTTTTTTAGCTTCGCAAAAGCTGCTGGTGGAACAGGAGAGCCTTTCTGCCGCGAGCGGGGTGCCCTTCCCGCAGCACCGCTTCGTGCACAACTTGGCCCTGCCACTGCGTAAGCCGTTGCTGACGAAGCGCAGCAAGCGGTGTAAATATTCCGGGCGGATCGTGGTGAAACCCCAAATCAACCCGTGCTCCGTCCCGCCGTTTCAGAAGGAAAACGTGGCCAGCAAGTTCCTTCCGCACATTGCGGTTTCCGTCAAACGCACGCCCGGCCGGGCAGACCTGCAGCACGCACTGATGGTAACCGGCGAAGCTACGGTGTTTCTAGTGCTCGCGAACCCGCTGGACGTGCCCGTGGACGTAACTCTTGCGGAGCTCACTACCGAGGAGCGCAGCACAGAAGATATTTTAGCCGATATTGCAAAGCGCACCTCCCGAGCGGGGTTGGAGCAGGCTTCATTATCCCCAAGCGGAGCTGCCGCGGAGCTTTCCGGCGGACGCCGGAGCTCGCAGAGTCCAACGAAAAGATCTTCAAGAGCTGCCGCGCCCGTGCGTCGCAGTCCGGCCCTCCTGAATTTTGCGCAGGCCGAGATCCAGCCCGATTCCGCAGTGAACCGGGCGGTGGTGCGCTTGTATCGTGACGCAGTGCTAGCGCGGGAGGAGGAACAGCAATTGGCGCCACAGGATCTCCGTCGCGAGGCAGATGCTACAGCAGGTCCGCGCGGGGGAACAGGAACTGCACAATCGTCGCTCGTGCAGTTGCCGGGTGCTGTGGCAACTGGCGCAACTGGGTCGAGCATCCTGGATCGCAGTTTCGAATCCGGGTTTCAGCAAGAGGACCTCACGCAGTCCAACTGCCGAGCTTTCGGAACGCCCGGTGCGAGTTTACAGGTGGCTCTCCTTCCCCTTTCCGCTTCCTCTGCGGATACGCCGCGCGACGAGATGAACCAGGCGGACGCGAGGCAAGGAAATAGCGCAGCGGTTGTGGATCGGAAAGGCTGCAAAGTGCTCGTGAAATTTCTGCTCCGGCAAACCGCGCTGAGACGCCGGAAATCTTCGTTTCTGGCTAGGGAAAATACGTCGGAGGACGAAGAGCTGTTGTTTTACCTGAAAGTTCGCGCTTCATACACAGATCCCGCTGGACGTCGCCACACCATAGTTTTTCCTCTTCGCGTGCGTATCTGAAGAACACATGGTCAGTCATCTGCGTTTTTCTGCGCACTGATATTTTCGAAGTTTTGGGACAAGAGCCGTCATCATGTGTGTTCGCGCGGACGACAGGCAGCACATATTTAGTAAAAACGACTGCTGTTTATCAATCTTACTGCAGCGATCTATCATGATGTGTTTTTTTGCACCATCTGTTTATGGTGGTTTTGATCATCTGCTGCATAACGGATCATCTAGAATTATCCTACTTCGACATCATCCTACGAAGCGAAGAAGTGAGTAAAGTAGAAATGCAGAGGGACTGAGTAAGAGGCAACGCCAATCGCCACCTAATTCCGTCCGTCCATGCAGAATCAGTCTCAGTCTCAGAGCACGACTCCGGAATGATGTTGGTGCACTGGAAAGAATTCGAAACCCCATTTGACTACTCCAGAAAGTAAGCAGAACAACATGAGCTCGACGTTTTCTGCAAGTGCGCGACTGCTGCATCCGCCAACGGTGATGGTTTTCCGGGCTTTCAACCAGCTGAGCGGCTCGATTCGTTCGCAGTACACGCGAAACCCGAACCTGGCGCCGCTCGGAGCGTCCTTTTGTTTGTTCGGATTGTCCGACGTGCTCGCGCAGACAGCCGAACGCCGGCACAACTCGGAGGGCCATGAGAACGGGCCGAGCGAAAACTTTGAAACCGAAAGTGAATCACGGGCCGCGCCCTCCCATGGGACACCCGATGCAGGGCCGACGAGAATTGCTGCGGGGCCGCAAGAAGGGTTACTGACAACCCGCTCCGACGACCCGTTTTATTCCTGTCGTAGACTGGACGAAGCGGCTTTATGGGATTTTCGGCGCACGCTCGGGGTAGCGCTTTGCGCTCCTTTTTTTAATGGGGGGCCTCTGTTGTGGTTCCACCGCGCCCTGGACCGCTACATCGGTCCGGAAGCCAGTCTGCGCCGGGCGGTGCCGAAGATGCTCGCGGTGCAGTTTTTGTACATGCCAATTTCTACGCCAGCTTTCTTATTTCTCTCCAAGTTCTTCGTCCTGGTGCTCGGCGGCGGGGGTGGTGGCATCGGCATCGGCCATGATGACAGTAGAAGAACTGCCTCGTGTAGTTCACCACGACCGTCGACTGCGGAAGTTACAATGGTTATTTCCGCAGAGAGCAAAGTCGACGACACCGACGCTGGCGCCGCTTCGTTTTCGTCCAGCACGCCCATACAAAGCGCATTCGACACTGCGTACTCAGGAATGAGGGCGACCTTTTGGGAAAGCTACGTCGCGTCGTTTTTTTTCTGGCCTCTGAGCGATTTGCTAAATTTCACGGTAATTCAGAGACGATTCGGACCCCATTTTCGCACAACGTGGGATTCGGTGGTGGATCTCGGCTGGAACTTTTACCTGTCTTCTGTCACTTTTCGCCGGGACCCCGAGTTTCTCAAGTGGTCCTCGTATTTCAAAGAAAAAGCACCGTCGAAAACAGAATTTTCCATCCTGCAACGTTTTGCTTTCGAGCTGAAAGAGCAACCTTCTGTTCAGGCCGAGCATCCGAGCTGGGAAAGCGACTTTCTACTTTCAGAAGGAGCCGAGATCTCAACAACACTCCAACATAACGAAGTATCGTTTTATTTTCTGTGAGAGGTTTTTTTTTCCTTCCGTTTCACGTTGTGGCGTTGTTTTTTTCCCTAAATTTTGTCAATGGATTTCGATCGCAAGTATTTTTTCACCGAGATGTATCGATCAGTTTCAGGCTCACGAGCCAATTGGTCATATTCTGAAGGGGGAAGTAGCAACGCCCTGATTGAGTACTTAACAGGCAGTGCAGATGCGTACGCAGTTCCGTCATCGACACACGAAGATCCACCGCAGGGCCTGAGCCAGCAACTACAGTAGTTCTTGAAGCGACACGACTACAGCTTGCTTGAACAGTATGACTTACCCTTCTGTGCGATTTTTGGAACGCGGCAAAGAGTAGTTGATCGGCCCCATGTAGCACTGACCATGATAGTCAAAATCGAAAGCAGCAGGAGACGAGGCAGATAGAAATATGCTTGCCTCTGCGCCACCATATCACTGGACCTAGAAAGTTTATTTTTAGCCCGGGTTTTGTGCGCATGAATCCTTTTCCCGTGGGGTACCAGCCCAGCCCGGAGCGGCTGGCCCGCTATCAAAGTGAAAAAAGCCCCCACCCCATATCGGAAACGAAGGATGCGCGAATTTGTGATGCTGTATTTGAGTACACAAATCGACTTGTATTGCTAGAAGGCCAAGAGACGAAGCTGCGGCCTAAATTGCAGGTAATTTGTCATGCTGTTTCCCACTTCCAGTTGCCTCCTGTCATCCTGGAGCTGCAAGGCTTTCCCACGCTAGACAGCACTACAGTCCGCATCTTTTGCCTTCTAGCATCACAAAGCTGATTTGTGCTCACAAATCTGCATCACAGACTTCCGCTTTATGGGGAGGGGGGATTTTTCCTTATGATACCCGCGTCCGCGACTTCAGTAGCCCCTCGCCGTATCAAATGTAAAAATGTCTGGGTCTGGAAGAAATCAATTTGTGATGCTGCATTTGGATTCCAGAAGAATCTGTATTGCATGAGTACCAAAAGGAATGTAATTTTTGCTACGCGGAGAGGGCATTTGTGATGTGGAATAGGCATCAAGAAGCTCTCAAAAAATCTGTGACGCTAGGGCATGCATCACAGACATCAGGGCTCATGCAAAACGTGCATGACAAGTGTCAGAATCTTCCAGACCCAGACATTTTTACAGTTGATACGCCGCAACGAACACTGATTCCGCAGAAACAGCCGACGCATGGAAACTTCAACCCGAACGTAAGCTACTTCGCGGTCAAGCGGCAATGGTCGAAGGAGCGCATTGTGCAGAAGAGAAGGTCCAAGGAGCGGATCAAGAATGCCAGAACGCCGTGCGGCGCCTTGGCGTTTTACTTTCTGATGAAGTGGCAAAATCGGTTCCCCCATCTGTACGAGGTTTTTCTCCCGCCACGGAGCCGGCTGCTCCCGAAAGAGAAGTCCCAGGCCCACAATTACGCCGCGAACTTTCTGTGCGTGTTCCGGCTGGTGGTGACCGGTCTGCTTTGTTATTCGCTGGTACTGTGGAACGAAAAGCTGGACCAGACGGTGGGGCTGTTTGAGGCCTCCTGCTACCTAGAGTCCTTCGAGACCCGGGGATGCAGCAGCCCCGAGGGGTGCGGCCTGATTGTTTCCGTTTTCGAGAAGGCCTCCGACGGAATCGGCTACACGGGGGAGCGCTACATGGCCCGGGACTTTTGGCCGGAGTTGAATACGGACTCCAACGCCAAGCTGGGCGAGGATTTTGTGGGCGAAGAGTTTCGTTGCTGCAAGGCGACTTCTTGCTGTGGATTCTCTACCACCACCACTACGACCACCACGGTGCAGACCATGCTCACCTTGCTCGCCGACGAGCTGGCCGGCGGCACCACGGCGGCGCCGGCCAACACCGGGTGGCCGCGCACTTTCTGCGACAACTGGGGATCGGAGTGCAACGCGAAGCCGTGGCCCTGCTACCACACCGGGGTGGGCGGCAAGCGGACGGTGCAGAATCTGAAATACGGCGTGCCGGACTACGGAGAATCCGAGCTTACCGCCTTTCTCGTGTGCTTCGGGCTGCTGATGCTGTCTTTTTTCGCTTTCCTTCGCAAACTGGCCAACGCGGTTCTGCAGGATTTGTTTGGGATTTGCTGTTGTTGCCTGTTTGTGGACGTGGACGAAAATGGCATCCCGATTCGCAACGTGGCGGCGTTTCTCGCGCTACAGGAGCAGCAGGACCCCGTGCAGGAAGAAGTACCCGAGAACGCCATCGTGGACGAGGACGGAACCATCATGGTCGAGGACCCGGAGACCGGCTTGCTGTCGGTCTATGAGCCGCGACCGAACGTCGAGCCGCCTTGGAAGTACGCGCAGCGGGAGACGAAACGGACGTGGTGGGAGTGCCTCTTTCGCCTGAACGCGTGGGCCGCCCGCGGGAAGAGTGGACAAGCGCGCCAGGAGGAGCTGGATTCGGCTTTGGAGTGCAGGCGCGCGGAAAACAAGAGGGAACGCGAAGCCGAGGTGGCCTTTGAAGCGGCTCAGCAAAAGCGGAAACACGAGACCAAGCTGGAGAAAATGGTGCGACTGCTGAAGCGCAGGCACGAGAGCGAAAAGTTGCCCGTGACGGGTGTGCTGCTGCGCCCCATCGTGGAACCGTTAGAGGAGACCTGGACCGCGAAACTGCGGCGGCAGAAGCTCCAGCAGGGCCGCAGCCGGCGGTTTGCGGAAGCGAGAACGCGGGACCGCGACCTGTACAAGCACGTGCAGCCGTTTAAATTTGACCCTGCGTTTTCGCGGCACGCGAGGGGTTCCGCCATGGAGCAGGGGGCGATGGCACTCACTTCGACCTTCCACGGCCACTTCTCGCAGGTCCGCGACGGAAAGTTGCCTACGCTACTGGAGAGCAGCTTCACGCAGATTGGGCCGGACGGGCAGCCGCTGGTGCGAACGCCCCCGAATCGAGGGAAGCCGGAGAGCGAGTCTTCCTCGGGGAGCGTCGAAGAAGAGGGTCGTGACGCCGGTGGTGCAGCGGTATCGCGGCATTCTAGCAAAGGGCGGAGCCGACAATCCAGCAAAAGCCGGCCGAGCAAAGAAAAGGCGGTTGCGTCCGTCGACGATATCACGAAAAAACTGACCAATCTTTCCGGCAACGCGGTTGCGCGGGAAAAGTCGCGGCTCAAAATACCGCGCTTGAAGCAGCGCTCCTTTTCCTCCTCCGATGATGGTGGAGTAACAAGCGGCTCGAGCTCGCCGCGGTCTGCGCGTTCACACTCTCGCAGCAAGGAAACCGGTTGTGGCGGTGGCCCGCTGCAGCGGGGGTCAGTAGCGCTCGCGCGGCAAAAAACGGAAGCCACCGATGGTGCTGCGCTTCCCCAGCAGAAGCCCGCGCAACAACAAGATCAGCAGCGCCGGTGCAGCGGTCCAGCGGTCCGCGCGCCCGCGTTGATTGCGAATTCCTCCCGGGCGTCCGCCTCCGGTAGCGGTGCCCTGCCGGTCAACAAGCTGCTCACCTCCTTTGCGGCTAAACTCGCAAACAAAACGGAACCGAGCCCGGAAGGTAACGGACCAGCAAGCGGACAGAAGACCCAAATTGCGGCGCACCAACAGCCGGAGGAAACGACCAATAAGTTAAACATGAGCCTGACCGCAAACGGGCTTCAGAACATGAGAGCGCTGTCGCTTATGATGAAAGTGCGGAAAAAACTCCAAGGCGGGCGCAGCGCGGCCACGCTGCAGAAGGCGCGCACTGCCGGCGTGTCGCAGATGCAAGGAGCGATCATGCGGAACCCATTCGATAGCGAACCGAACCTGATGGCGCAGCTCATGACGCAAAAGTTGACGCCCGGTGTGGACTTGTTGCGAAAAGACTTCGCCGACAAGGGCAAGATCGACGTGGAACACCAGAAGGATGCCTTCGAGTGGCGCGCCATGCAGTTTGAAGACAATTTGCCGTTTGACTGCACCAATATGCGGTACAAGCCGGTTGTACTAAAAGCCGGTGAGAACAACAAGCAGAAGCACGACAACATGGAGCTGCACCAGGCCCCGCTGCAGCACATCGCGGGGAACCTGCAGGCGCCCTCGTTCGACCGGCGGCTCAAGGCGGACGCCTATCTCTTCCGCAAGTCCCAGCAGATGGCCACGCGGCTGTTGCGGTTTCTGCGGGGCAAAAACTACGACGAGGGACCGTCCCGGGTGGTCGACCAGGACTTCGCGCAGGGCTACCGCCTGTTTCTGCAGGATCCCCGTGCAAGAAGACTGAACAACAAGATCGACCCGAACGCGTCTCCGGAGCTCTACGCCGAACTGGAGCGAGAGCGGCGGGAAAAGGCGGACGCCAAGCGGCGTGCGCTCGAGCCGGCAACCAAGGAGTTCTCCCGACTCTTCAGGACAGCTGGTGAAGCTTCTTCTGCAAGAGCGTCCGATCGCGGTGCTGCCAGTGATCGTCAACGTACGGAAAAACCTAGAGACGGGCAGCATGATGACGCGACCTCATACACCATGGCTGCCGAGTATCAGGTCCCGGACCGGCGGGATGGCTTTTCGGCCGAAGTGCGCGCCATCTCGAATCCGGAGCTGCGGCGGTCCGCAGGAAAGGACTTGGATCGCCTAGTGTACGACGGTTACCGCGCGGCGGATTTGCAGATGGTGCCGCAGCGTCCCCTGCACTCGCCCACGGCGTCGCGGCTGCTAACTTTGCAGGCGCGGCGGACGGGTAACCGCAACACGATGATTGGTCGATTCGAAAACGTCCCCCACCGCGACGCGCACCCGGGGGACCGCGCGGGCCACCAGTTGCGGCTGCGGACCAAAGAGCAGTATTGGGACTTTGCGGACGAGATGTGGCGCCGGAAGGTGGACGAGATGCACAATCCGAATCGGACGGACGACGTCGCGCATACCGACTACCGTACCTTCCCCTGGGAGGCGGGCTACGAAAACAACGAAGTCGCTCAACACGACGGCGGCGAGAATGGAGCTGTCGGTGCGCATAAGCGGTCCAGCAGGCGGCGGAGCGCGAGTGCAGCTGCGAACAGGCAGAAACTGCGGAGTGAAACGGAAGAGGAGCGTTTTCGGCGGCTGCAGAAGGTACAGGTCCCCAACAAGCGGGCGGCGGTGGTGGTGCGCCAGGACTTCGGTGATGCACTCAAGCCTTCTAGGTTGGATCCGAAGCAAAAGGCGGATGTGCAAAGATTTCTGAAGCGGCAAGTTGCGCGAAACAAAAAATACGCAGCAGCAATCAACTCGGATTCGGATGATTAAGATCAATTTTCGCGCAGATAAGAACAACTGCAGTGCCAATGTGTAGTAGTGCCCAAAATTCAGTACTTTCAACTTGATAGTCATTGTTAACTTAATTCGGTTAAAATTGATGAACGGCAAACAGTAAAGTTGCAAGCCTATGGGTTTTCGTTTCTGTGCAACGCAGATTTCGTCTTTGTATGATTGTCTTGAGGTTATCACCTTGCTGTACAAATTTTATACCGACACTTTACTAATGTAGACATCGATGTTGAGAAATGTGCCTGAGCTGAATCTTGACGTAATCAAGATTTGTTCACTTGGAAACCAAAGAATGAATGAGATGAACTGAAATGTACAATATTTGATTTTGAAGAGAGGGCACGATACGTGGAAAAAAAAAGAAACCGATTTCCGCAGAGTGTGGAAACTAGCTGCTTTATTTCGTATTCCGAAGTGTGTTTTTGGTGTATGTCTAGGAGCAAGAGTCATATTTCACACAGTCTCGTATCCAGCTGTACTACGATCGTCCATCTCCCAGGTCTCATCGTTTTCACTCTCTCAGAAAGTCGTGAATACAATAAAACGTCGGCACAGCAAGCACGTGCACTGTATGCCGATGTGCGATGTCAAAGTTCTTTTCGTGCAATCGTCCAGCTTTTTTTTGCAAACTGATTCACCAAGTCGAATTCGTCCCAAGAAAACGTCGTCTAAGAAACCAAGTTTGATTTTTTACGTTCGTACGAAAAAGCACCTCAGTGCAGCAACGCTGGCGGAAATTTTCGTACTTCGTGCTGTACATTTTTTATCGCAATAAAATGCAAAATTGCAAGGCCATTTTTACCGACCTTTGTATTATGTTACACCCTTGAGTTCTAGGTAGAAGCCCTTTTTCCAATGCAAATTCTTTCTAAAAGACGCTCGCCCCATCTGAGCCGCGGCTTCGCGACCTGTAACGAGCTATAAACTTGTTTCCCCCAGCAGCAACGTGGCGCTTTACTGTATAATTATGTGGTTGTGAATAACCCTTGACCAACCACCGTCCGCCATTCTACTGTGTGCCTTGACGTAGTGTAGTCCTCGTCCCATTCGGATCATCATATCCAGCCCACGGGAAGATGTCGGGAGGTTTTTTCATTGCGCCGAAGAACAAGGGGCCCAGCCGAGAGGAGGGTTTGGTGGCGATGCGGCGGTCGCTGGGGTTGGAAGTCGCCGAGGAGGAGCCCCCAGATCCGGTGGAGGAGAAGAAGTCGCGCAAGGGACGCAAGCTGCGAATCCTGGCGGAGATGGAGGCCGAGGAGGAGGCAAAGAAGCGCAAAAAGCCGAAGCCGCCGGCCACCATCATCGGCACGCTGACGCGCCCGATCCGGGACAAGTTCAAGGGCGTGGACGTGAAGCACGAGGTGAAGAACTACGTGAAGAAGGAGCTTCTGCACCGGCGGAACTTTCGCGGCGGGGAGTTTTACCTCCGGGTGTTTTTGTTTTTGACCGCGGTGCTGTTCCTCATCCTGTACGAGATGCAGCAAGCGGCGGTGGCCAAGTACACGCTGGCTTTTTGCAAAATGAGTGGTTTCATGGAGCCCTGCGACAGCGGCGAGTGTTCGCTGATCATCAGCGTGCGGACGATGGAAAACCCGGGCCTAGAGATCTACCAGCGCGGCTGGTTCCCGGAAACCGAGCCCGACGGCAACGACATCGTGTTCGTGGACAAGGAGATCTTCTCCTGCTGCCCGCTGTCCAACTGCTGCGGGTTCGCGTTCGAACCTCCCGGGCAGGAGGGGAGCCCGATGATTCAGCAGGTCTTCTGCGACTCGGACGAGTTCGGGGGCGGCTGCGGGCCGGACCCATGGCAGTGCTACTTCGAGGAGTACCTCACGCCCTACGAGGTTACGGGCCTGCAGGTGGGCCGGCCCTGGGATGGCAGCGAGTTCGAAGTAATTTCCATCCTGTTCTGGGTATTCTTGATTCTCACCTACTGGCGAAAAATTTACGCGCTCTACAACGCGAGCAAGGAGTACGGCAAGAAAGCAGTGCTCTCGCTGCCGTGGTTTTTACGCGGGATCCTGTGGTGGACCCGATACGCCTTCGTCCACGTTTTCATGATCCCCGCAACAAAAGGTACAGATGTTTTCAGTTTTTTCTGTCGCATATGAAATTTGTACTTTAGGCATATTTCGCTTTTATCGACATTGTCGATAGGCATATTTCGCTTGGAACAATTGTCGTCCTAGCACATGATCGTCCGTGCATACGTGAGAAAAGTAGTTTTCGAGCAAGCAGAAAAGCAGCTATCGACGAAAAAACAAAAATGAATTCCATAACAGCCATTGACGTGGTGAGCACAGTGTTTGGGATCCCGTTTCTCGTGGAGCGGCACAACGAGCGAATGATTTGGATCCGATGGATGAGCCAATTTGCGCAGCTCCCGGAACCACCCACGGAGAGCGAGAGCGAGGAGGAGCACCACACGGTCCAGGAGGTGGTGGAACATGTTATGGAAATCGTAAAGAAGGCCAAGTACCCCAGCATGAAGAAGCAGCTGAAGCCGCTGATCAAGCCGCTCCCCTTTCAGTGGAGCAACCGCACGGCCGTGCCCGAGGAGTTGATCAAGCGGCTGCGCATCGCCGACGCGCTGGAGCGGGACCGCGCGATGTACAAGCCGGACTACCTCAAGGAGGAGCGGCACAAGTACGACGCGGCGTTTTCCAACCCCCTGAGGCTCGGGATCGGGAAGGTCAAGAAGGTGGAGGCGATCCAGGCGTTCGGTCCGGCGTTGCGGCCCAAGGGCTTCGTCACGCCGCCCGCGACACCTCCGCCCGAGGAGAAAAGTAAAAAGGAGGAGAACGAGGAACGGCCGTCTCGGCTCGTCCGAGGGCGGATAGCGTCCCGCGAACAACCCGACGTCGGGGGCGACACGAAGGCCGCCGCGGCGAAGAAGAAGCCGCAGCGCGTGACCTCCTCCGAGGACGACGAAGATGGCGAGGAGGAGGGAGAGGAGCTGGATTCGGACGACCCGCGGGCCGGGCCGCAGAAGTACGTGCGGAAAGCGAAGGTGCAGGAGCCCAGCATGGGCACGGTAGAAATCCCGGTGGACGTCGGCGAAGATGAGTCGCTCTACTCGCCCGACGATGCGAGGTCGCGGAGCGCCTCGCCCTCCATCGCGCCCGCCTCGCCCCGACCACCGGAAGCCGGCACCGCCGCTGCGATCGCGAAGGCGGCCGCGGACAAGAAGGCGGCGATGAAAGGGGACGGGTTCAGTCGCCCGGAGCAGAAGGTGGCGCCGCCGAAGAAGGACGAGTTGGAGATGACGCCGGAGGAGTACAAGAAGCACGTGGAGGAGCGCGAGAAGCGCAACAAGTTCAAGCGCATGCGCGGGGAGCCCACCAGCTCCGACGAGGAGCGGGCGGCGCTGACCCGGGAGCTGGGCAACCTGCAGGCGGCGGAGCGGGACGCCGGCACCTTCGCGGACCGCGGCAACGTGCTCGGCGTGGTCAGCATGATGCGGCGCACTGCAAACAAGCTGGCGGAGCGCAAGCGCAAGCGCGACAACGCACGGTTGGTGCGGGAGCAGACCGGCGTCAGTCGCACGCAGGCGGAAATCATGCGGCTCCCCTTCGACCGGCGGGATGGTCCCGACTTCCGGATCCGCACGCGCACCGACATGCAGATTCTGGAAACCACGCCCACGCTGGAGAAACTGAAGGCCGAGGCGTTCCCGACCGAGGAGGACGAACACTGCTACCAGTGGCGCGCCGTCGCGTTCCAGAACCGGCTGGCCCGGGACTCGACAATTTTCCGGTACAACCCGGAGTGGCACCGGGAGGGGAAGTTCCAGCCCCCGCTGCAGCAGGTGCGCGGCAACCTGGTGGTGCACAAACAGGAGTTACCGCACGCGGAGCACATGCAAAAGCTCCGGGAAACGCTGTGGTACTTCCGGGACCAGCGCGAGTACCACGCGAAACACGTGACGGGCGACCAGGAGCACTGGATGAAGCTGCTGGACGGCTACAAGCTGTGGTGCCGCAAGGCGAAGTTCATGAAGGGCTTCGACCGCAAGCACGCCCCGGACCTGGACTTCCTGTTCGCCGACCAGGAGGGGCAGGGCAAGGCGCTGGACACGCAGTCCCTCAGCGCGGTCGCCACCAAGATGTTCGAGACGGAGAGCGACATCCCGGACCACGTCCGCAGCAAGGTGCAGAAGGACCTGGGCACGTTCGCGCTGGGCGCGATCTGCGCGGACGAGCTGGGTCTCCTGCCCCACCGTGTGCGCCACGTGCCCACCTCCAGTCGCCTGCTCATCAACCAGGGGCGCAAGCGGAAGGACGTCGGGTTGTGGCAAAACACCGCGGTGGAGGAGCGGGAACCGGGTTTCGTCCGCTGGTTCGCGGAGCCGGGAAAACGCAGGCGGCAGGTGTCCCCCGAGCAGCAGCAAAGAAGGGCGGCGAAGAAAACGGCCATGGTCGAAAAGGAGGAGGAAAGCAAAAACGCACCGATGCTGACGTTCAACTGGAAAAAGCTAATCGGGCTTGAAGGATAGAGGATAATAACCCATGCCCGCAGTAGCTGGCGTTCCCGCACAGCATGTATGATTTCTGTTTTGTTCTCGTATACTTTCCTAGTTTTCGCACGCTGGTGTACTTGTTTGTTATTTGAAAGGGGCTGGCCTCCTGTCAAAAAAGTTGGAATGTTCGTATGTACATCAATTATGTTTCCCTTGTTTCTTTTTTTACCCATTGAATGAATGACCCGACTACGCTAGATGAATCTACCCCGAATGTGCACTTCCTGAATCCTTGCGCAATTGCATTTTTGAATTCTTTGAGTGGCGGTATAATTTTGCTATCAAGAAAAAAATTGCTAATTTTTTTGGTTTGACTTTTCTTCCGTGCTCACCGGGTTTGACAGCACCGTATGTGTTCGAATGTACGTCTTCAACGTGGTTACTGCTCAGGTCGTTTGTGCCTAATCGAATTCGTGCCTACTTTGAGTCATGCCTTTTTGCTAATTTCCACTGATATGTTCCAAATTGCAATAAAGTATATTGGTTGTGATCTGATCGTCATCGTCATCGTCTCCTCTCCTCTCCTCGCTCGGAAGCAATTGCTGATTTCAAGTTGCGATGGTGTGCCTGCGCTGCAAGAATTATTGGTGTCAAATCATATTCATGTTGTCGTCTATGCATGGGTCGTACTAGAAATGGCAACAACGTCGAGTAGTGCGGTGCAGCTGTACACGCGGCAGCACGTTTGGATACGATTGTCCAAGAAAACGCAGCGGTGCCTGGTCGGAATTACGCGAACCGGGGTGAGTATGCTGGACTCGGAAGTGGCACGGGTGCGGTTGCCAGCAGTTGGGTCCTATCTGGACTCCAGGCGCCCGCCGGATCGCGAGCCTGACTATCAGCGTCTGAAGCGGGGGGCTGCACTGCGCGAGGCGGAGGCCGAGGCAGAACTGCGTTTTCGAAGTGGCATTTCAGGATCAACACTAGACCAGCAGCGAGTGATGGCAAGGCGGAATCGGGATTTGTCGCAGGTTGGCGTTCGCCCACCATGGGCGACGGCAAACGCCGCCGCGTACCGACAGCGGCCCAACCTCGCGCGAGAAAAGCTGGCTTGCGAACGCAGGTCGCAATGGCTGGATGCGCTGCTCGACAGCCCCGAGGAATTAGAGGCTGCCGTGGCCAAGGACAGGGAAACCGCCAGTGGGTTTGTATCCGACTTCAAGAATAATTACACGGAAGGAGAGGATTCTCTTCGCGCTGGAAGAACAGGAGGCTCGACGCGAGGAGTCAAGAGCGTTGATGTACTATCCCATGAGTGCAGCAGCCCTTTCGTGTTACTAGAGGGGTTGTACGCGGAAGCGACTCTGCGTGTACCCCTGAGTGGAAGAGTTGTGGCGGTGAACCAACGGCTCACGGACTCCCCGTGGCTGGTCTCGCACCATCCAGAAGACCAGGGGTGGCTCTGCGAACTGCAGCTAGAAGACATCCCGAACCACCTGTACGCAGTCTGGAAGACCCCTGCGAAGCAGCGGACGCGGGAGAGGTTCGGTGCTTGCGTTGTTCCCGGCCCCGAGGGCCGCAGTTTGTACGACCACGATAGTGCAGAAGAAATAATGAACTGCGCAGAGCTGCAAGCCGCCATCACAGCTGACCAAAGCGACGGCTTCTCTTTTCCAGACACAACATCAGCGCCGCACACAGAGGCGCAGCTGCTGAGAGAAAACCACGACACTAGACATGACAAACAATTGCAACCAGAATCAGCCGCAAGGGGCAGCGAATTCCTTCTACGGCGAGACTATGTAGCTTTCGTGCAGCAGCAGGCGCAACATGACGGGGTGCTTGCAGCGTCTTCTAACACGTCTGCGCGAACAAGGGGAGACGGGGCCCACGCGGGTAAGAATATTATGACTCGGAGCAAGGAGAATCTGATGCTGCAGCATCTACCGCCGGAGTCTTGGCCTGCCGCGCAATTTTTGTCTGCGGTAGAGGCGGAGGAGTTGCTGGCGCGAGACGACGCGGACGTGTGTAACTTTCTCCGGCGTGAACTGTGTCTATCTGGCATAACTGAATGGGAAACGCTGCTCGTGTTCCCGCCGGAGGTAGATAGCTACCAACGGGATCGACTGCATCGGCTTGCGCGGCAGCTGCAGATCTCGTCGGCAACGCAAGAAGATACAAGAACAGATGTGAGTTGGCCCCGGGTTGTCATGATGCGGCTACAGGACGAAAATACTACAATTGATGCGACAAGACGAGATGTGCGGCAGTAAATGGTTTGGACGAATGATCATCCTGCAGACGACCAGGAGCTTATTTAGTAGAATATCGATTTTATTCATATTCTTGCAACGCTTGGTGATTTAACTTTTCATGCAAGCTACAGCTGTGGGCACCACACCTGCTGCTCTGTGGACGAATCAATGCGATGTTTTTTGTCTTTTTTTCTTTACGAGGGTAGCGGTAGTTGTGCGCCGTGATTGAGCGAAGATACTGCAAGTAAGCAGAGCGAGGATTCGCGTCTTCTAACCTGAAATTATTGACCACTCCGGTTTACCCAAAGAGAAAGGCACTGGGCAAGGAGCGCACTTCTCTACTCGTCGGCTTTTTCTTTTTACCTTTAGCCGTTTCAGTGCAATTTGGCTCGTTCTTTGCGTAGTTTCCCTAGAATTTATCATGCGTGAGGCTCCTGCAATGTCGTGACCGTTTACGTCGGAAAAAACTCTTGCGTCATGACCAGCGAGAAAGTGGTTCACTACCGAGCCTCCCGGGCTTGGATCGAGGAGAAGTTCCGACACGACGTAACGATCGAGGTTGATCTGGGCACGGGGAAGGTCATAAATGTCGTCGATGGGACGAAGGGCGACAGTACCAGTAGCATACCAAGGAATAAAGGGAGCGCAGCACCAGCGAAAGTGATTGACCTGCCGGAGAATGTACTCGTGATGCCGGGGTTCGTGAATTGTCACTCGCACGCGTTTCAGCGGGGCCTCCGCGGGAAGGGCGAGGAGGGCAAGGGCGATTTCTGGACGTGGCGCCAGGGAATGCACCGTCTGGTGACAGAGCTGGAGGAAGAGTCTTTCAAGAAGCACTGTCTGCGTTGCTTTTTGGACATGCGGGACGCGGGAGTCACGTCCGTCGGGGAGTTTCACTACTTTCACCACGGAAGGGAAAAACTACAAGCAGCGGCGTCAAGCACGTCCTCGAAGAATTCTACTTGGGCGTACCGGTACGACGACCTGATTCTGCAGGCGGCAAAGGAGGCGGGTATCCGGATCGTGCTGCTTTCGGCCTACTACGCCCGCGGGGGCGTGCAGCAGCCTGAATTGAACGCCGGGCAGAAGCGGTTTCGTACGACGGTGGGGAAGGACGGGTCGGACCGCGGGTCCGTGCAGTCGTTCCTGCGTGACCAGGTGGAAGGATGTGCCGTGCAGTGCGAGAAAACGCAATCGGTCGGCGTGGTGGCGCACAGCATTCGCGCCCTGACGGTGGAAGATCTGCGAGAGCTCGTGGGCTACGCAAAGAGAACGAACCGCCCGTTTCACATGCACATGGAGGAGCAGCGACAGGAAATTGAGCAGTGCAGGGCGGGCAACGGCGGCCGCACGCCGTTGCGGTGCTTTCTGGACGCCAGTCCGCCTGGCGATTTGTCCTACTGCACGCTGGTGCATTGCACGCATTCAAACGGGCCCGACATGGCCGAATACATGGGGAAGCGGGGTGGCAACGTCTGCGTCTGCCCACTGACGGAGGGATCGCTTGCGGACGGGCTGCCGCACGAAATCACGCAGCGGCCCGATCGAGTGGTCGTCGGATCGGACTCGAACTTGCGCATCGATTTGCTCGAGGAGGCACGGTGGCTAGAGTACGGTCAGCGTGTGCGCACAGAGGAGCGAGGCCACTTTGGCGTGTCGGATCTGGTTCGCGTGCTGACGACTAACGGGGCGCGGTCGTTGGGTCTGCCCGTGGGAAAAATAGCGCGCGGCCACTTTGCGGACTTTGCGCTACTGGACTGCAGCGTGCCGGTGCTGCAGAACGCGTTGGCGACGGGCGAAGAGTGTCTCGCGGCCTGCCTCTTCGGCTGTTCGGGGGCGGAAGTAGTGGCTGGGACAGTTGTCGGCGGGGAACTTCGTGCGCGCCCGAACAGCACGATGCCGCGTATTTTGCAGCCATGGATTCTTGAGGGCGTCAGTGGTGGCAAGAACTACACTATTGGCACTACTTCCGGGACGAGCGGGGGTGCACTCACGCGAGACGAGCGCTGCGATTGCCGATGGCGCGTGGATATGATCGAAGAGTGTGAGCCGGTTTTAGAGGGGCCGCAAGGTCGTGGTCTTGGGAAGGACTCCAGCCCAGCAGGAGCACCGCAGCAATCGCAGCAGAAAACAGCGGAGAACTTGCAGCAGATTTTGCAGCACCCCGCACCCGATGTGGTCGATCTCGCTCGGGCGTTGATCGACATCGACTCGGTTTCTGGCACGGAGGTGCCCATGGCCAACGCGCTGTCAACGTGGTTCCAGGCGCACGGCTACGACCTGGACCTGCAGTCCGTCGAGCCGGAGACTGGGAAGCCTGGCGGCGGGTCGCGCTTCAACGTGCTCGCGTGGCCGAAAGGCACCAGAGTTGCGGACTTGCCCATCATTTTCAACACGCACATAGACGTGGTGCCGCCATACTTTCCCAGCGACCTCAAGCTCGACAAAGACGGACGGGAAATCTTGACTGGGCGCGGCGCGTGCGACACCAAGTCTTTGATCGCAGCGATGCTGCTCAGCGTGCAAACGCCAATCCTGAAGCCGCACCGGCAGAAGATCGGTTTTCTCTTCGTGGTGTCGGAGGAGACCACGCACCAGGGTATGAAAAAGGCGAACGCGCTGCCGTTGGACAGCTTGAAATATCTGATCGTGGGGGAACCGACGGCGGGCAAGGTGATGCGGTACCAAAAAGGCATTCTAAAAGTGAAGATCGACTGCGAGGGCGTTGCGGCGCACAGCGGGTACCCACATCTCGGGGTGAGCGCCACGGAGCTGCTGCTGGATGTGCTGGAGAAAGTTCGGAAGACGGATTTTCCCAGCTCGAAACTGATCGGGCAAACCGACTGCAACATCGGTTTTCTGGACGGGGGGCAAGCGATCAACGCGCTGCCGGAGCGCGCAAGTGCGAGCTTGATGTTCCGACTGGTGTCGAAGCCTGAGGTGGTTTGGGTGGAGTTGGAGAAAATTCTTAGTGACGCAAACCAGAAGGCCGGGCAGGAACGGGTGCGTCTCACGAAGATCAGCGAAAACGCGCCGGTAGACCTCACGCACGTGGACAAGTATTTGGGAAAAAGCGGGAACTGGCAATTTGGAACCGCCTGCTTCAATACGGACATCCCGTACCTGCAGACTTCCGCCAAAGCCTTTCTGTACGGACACGGAGACATTTGCGACGCGCACTGCCCTCGGGAGTTCATCGGCATCGAGGACTTGCGAAACTGCGTCACCGCGTACGCGCAGCTGGCAAGTCAACTGTTGCTCTTTGAAGAAGCGTCCGCCTTTCCACCCGCCTCGAAACTGTAGTAAGCAACATTTTGCATCATGACAAGATCTATTTCTGACGCTAGTGTGGGAATGAATGGTGGTAATAAATGAATGTGGTATAATTGAAGTAGTAGTCGAGGAGAAGGTAGCCGGAATTGTAGCGTTTTGAAAAATTCACAAAAGGTCGCCGGATGCTGGAGGACCGGCATCAAAGAGGCATCGAGTTTAAGAGCTTTTCGATGCGCTATAAGCCGAGACTGCGATTGGCACTACGTTTGTTGAAGTTGAGGTACTACTAGGTTGTCACTCAACGTGAACTCTTCCTAACTGAACGCACCGAAGTACCCAGATGATTTTTTGAAGGATGATCACTATCACAGGTTGAACAGTTCGCTTGTTGTTCTACAATTCGAAGCATGCCGCTCGTGATACGTGTAGACTTTTAGTACGGACATGGAGAATCGTCTCTTGCCCGAAGTCTCGACAGAATTAAGACGCTGTATTTCGTTGCTCGGAGTCGTGAATTCAGAGTGAAATAGAATCCACAAAGCAGTTTCTGGTCGTCATTCGTAAAGGTTTCGGGTCGTAAAAGAAGAAGTTCGTGGAGTGGGTCGTTCTCGAGAAGTGATGTCTTCGGAAGAAAATGGGCTGCGGAATTTTTCTGCAATGCTCAAAAGCAAATGCAAATCGACCATTTTTACTGCTAAGAATGAAAGCATCTTCCACTGACTTTTAGCGCCGTGAGGACTCTTTTGTGTACAAAACAAGAGCGCTTGCTTACTGCTAAGTAGCTTAGTGAATAACAACTTCCATAGACTTTGTCAATTTCTCTTCTGGTTTTCGCCAGAAAAAGTTTGCCACGTCTCTTGCGCAACAAGTTCACATGCAACGGGAATGCCTCCTATGAGCAGCGTCATGGACGAGCCAGAGTTGCCAACACCGCAAAAAACCGGGGAGGAAGGCTTTGAACCGGAGGCTAATGCCGGCTTCAGTACTGCAACGTTTTATTTTCTTGCGATTTCTTACTCTTCTTATTGTTTGTATCTTGAAACGTACTAGCGGTAGAAATTCATTTACCCGAATTCATTTCGAGAAAGCAGAATTCGCTAGTAAGTGTAAGTATGGTAATGTCAACGCGGACTCACTCTCAAAATTCAGTACCAAATAACAAATCACACAGAATCGCCGGTGAAGACGCCCGCGGCGAAGGCGACTGATGGATTTTTCAAACTGTACAAGGTGAGCTCCTTTTCTAGTGACCTGGACAATGACTACAACCACATCACGCAGGAGGAAATTTCCAACTGGGAAACCGAGTACCGCCTGGACAACGGTGCGCAGGAAAAATGGAATCGCATGGATCTCGAAGACAAGCAGCGCATCGTCGCGCACGGTACTACATTCGGAATTAATGTGGTTAGTTCGTACAAGAATTATTCCTTCGCTCTAGAAGATGTAGTTGGAATTATCTCATTGACGAATGCAGCACGACCGAGTCAGAGTCACACTGCAAAACACCTTGAGAATAATTGCGCATGAGTTCTTGAGTGAGTAGTTTTGTTAACGACGGCTTTCTTGATGTCCTCTCATGAATGTGTCTCCACAGGTCCGATCCAGGGTGACAATGCCAGTGCGAGCTTGATGGCGCGCGTCGCGCAGCTGAACGCCAAGAAGAGACAGAAATACGGCAAGGGCGGCGGAGGCGGTCGGGGGCCCGCCATCTTGCACCAGAACGGCAAGGGACCATACGGCAAAGGATTCCAAGGGAAAGGCTGGAACGTGCCGATGGGATTCAAACGTACCTTTCATTTTTGTAGTGTTTGCAGCACAAAGACAAAGTTTGCATCTGACGAGTTTCCTTTCGGGTATCAAAAATTTATGCCTGCACACCGCCCTAAGAAATCAAATAACATCAAAAACAGCGTCACGAAGCGGCTGGGACGGCTGGGGTGCAGAGTTCGGAACCGACACCGGAGCCGGCGAAGTCCCCGTTCTGCGATTGAAGCAAGTGCCGTACCAAGTCAGTGCAGAAGCGATTCACGACTGGTTTGGTCACCACAACAGAAACATCGTTGGCACGGTATAGAAACAAGACAAATTTAATATTAGGTGCACGTGCATCGGCTCGTTTGCTTCGGCACTTAGTGGATTGAGCAGAAGTGTTATGCGGATAAATGTTTTGTAGCCGTTCCAGGGTGCTATCGACATTCAAAATTCTATGAAAATTTGAAAAAAAAGATCCGCATTGACCGGCAAAATGGTGTCGCGCAAGTAGAGTTTAGGAATCTGGGAATGGCCTACGCGGCAAAGGCTGCGAAGGACTCTGCGCCGTTGAAGGGACATATGGTGGACATCATCGGGCCCATGAAGATGGACGAAAACGGAGGTACTGATGGCGTTTTCTGTCCGAGTGTTCAAGAAAGGTTATTGCAGAACGTGCTTTTTCTTTTTGCAGAGCGTGCACTTTAAAACAGGCATGGATGAAAAAAAATCTGAAAACCAAATTTGACAGTTGTCGGCAATGTTTTGGAAGGCGAATTGAAGGACTTTTTCGACCACCTGGCAGCGGAAGGCGAGGACACGGAAGCGCTCAAAACCATATCGCACTGAAATTTTCAAAGCTTGTTGAGTTAATGCTTTCGTTGCGTTTTTCCGTGCAAAACGCTTGGGCAGAATAGTTTTCATGTTTTCAGTCCGTGCATCCGGGAAAGACAATTCAAGTACTTACTTCTCATGATGGACGATAAGCACAAAACTGCCAACAATGAAGTTTGACTCATCAAGAGGGGTTTCTTATCCTAGGATACTAGAACAGTGCGGAGATGCAGAGCAAATTTAACGAATGGAAGAACGCGAGGAAGCCGGCGGCGGCGGTCCAGCGACCGGCTGGAACGCACCGTGCGGCGTATAACCGCGGTATGCCGGTGCCGGACTTCGGATCACCACCCCAGGGCAAGGGCTACGGGTATGGAGAGAAAAAAGTTTGTCACAATCACTAAATTGCAGGTTTTGCATTACAAATTTTCTCAGCATCACAAACTTTCCTTGTATTGCAGAAACACTAGGGAAATCCCTAATGAAGTTTGGCTGTGATGCATTTTTACGCATGACAAACAACAATTTTGTATTGCAAAAATGCGCATGAGTGATCGTGACGAACTTTTTTTCTTTGATAACGGGGGCGCCAAGGGCAGTAGCTTCGACGACGGTAGCTGGGGCAAGAAGGTATGCATTGCAAATATGTCTGTGTCTGGAAGAATGCATGGATGTTTGTCATGCTTGTCTGGCATGACTCTTAAATCTGTTATGCACGTTACCCAAGAGCTCCATTTTTCTGTGATGCAGAGACGTAGTCTGTCATGCAGAATAGGCAACACCTAGAAGCTCAGAAACTTGTCATGCTGAGCCAGCATCTGTGGCCTCATCATGAGACGCCGCCCAGCATCACAAGTTTCCAGACCCAGACACTTTTACATTTGATAGAAGGGCGGAAAGAACAACTGGAGCCACAAGAACCGCGGAAAGGGCGACGGCTACAATCAGCGGGGCGGAGGGGACGACTACCACCAGGACCACGACAGCTGGGGCGGACACCAGCAGTCCTGGGGCGGGGGTAAAGACG
Source organism: Amoebophrya sp. A120 (assembly GCA_905178155.1). Classification (NCBI taxonomy): domain Eukaryota; class Dinophyceae; order Syndiniales; family Amoebophryaceae; genus Amoebophrya; species Amoebophrya sp. A120. The sequence goes on from CAJINV010000003.1 coordinate 7,749,014, forward strand.
GCGGTTGGGGCAAAGGCGGAACCAACTACAATCAGGACTACCCGATGTCGGACATGCCGGGCAAGGGCTACGGGAAGAAAGGCAACAAGGGCGGCCAGCAGCACGACCACGGTGGCGGTGGTGGAAAGGAGGGAATGCTGGCCGCGGCGCTGATGCAGTTGCAGAGTGGCGGCGGCAACAGTGCCGGCAGCTCCTGGGGCGGTGGCAACAACAACGCCAACAGCGGCGGTGGTGACGTACTCGCCGGGTTACTCAGCGGTATGGGAGGGGGCAACCAGCAGCAACAGCAACGACCACAACCGCAGCAAAACAGTAAGAGAGATTAAACTTTTTAATTTATACAGTAGGTATCTTCATGGCCGACGACCTCATTTGGGCTTGTGGATGCACGAGAAAATGAACTACGGCACATTTCTGATTCTATGCTCTGTATGAACGAGACACCACTTTGTACGAAAAACGAAACGCATTTCAGATGACGATGCCTCGGCATGGCTTGGACAGCTTTTGGGACCAGGTGCGGGAAGTGACAACAATAACGCAGGTATTAATGCGCCACAGTCATTGAGAAATCTGACGACTTTGCGTTTGCACACACAAAATAGCTAATACTTAATGTTCGACCACTGAGGACAGAACAACAAATACAAAAACAACAACTCAGGTGCTGCCCCGAACAATAACAATAACAACAATGACTGGTTTGCCAATATCATCGGCGGAGGTGACCAGAAGGGAGGAGGCAACAACTGGAATCAGCAACAGCAAGGAAATAACAACAACAATTGGGCTGGAGGGTACTTTGGCTTTGTCTTTGACTGCGGAATTTTCTTGGCATGAGCAAATTGTACGAATGTAGACAACTTCTGCGCAGAACAAAGGCACATTGAGAGTGAGACGACACAAAAAAATCATACCACAGAAACGCCAGCGGAAACAACAACGCGGGTCAATCCAGCGGCGGTGATGATATGTCCTGGTTAGCGGGTCTCCTTGGGTAATGCTCAGCTGAGGAACGATACAATGTACGATTTTTTTAGTAAGAAATGCACAATAAACAACGAGAAAAGGTGGATTACAGAATCCAGATCACGAATCCGAATGAATCCAAGATTAGCATCTCAATATGGAAACTACTAAATACCAAGAAATGAAAAATAAAAATTATCGGGTTAGAAACAGAAATAGCAAAGTATTGCAATTGCGAAGATTCAATGTAACAAAGTAAGAAAGTTCTTCGTTCTCAGAACAGTAGCTAGAAATCGTGAGCATCACTCTGACGGTTAGCGGGAAGTTTACACGCTACTTTGAACTTCGTTTGACGCGGGCAGTTCAACTGCTATACGAAATCCAAGATTGATATTGACTCGAAGCGCCTGCAACAAATATTTCTAATGTTTCACAAAATGTTTACAAAAATCAAGCAATGTTCTGATTGTTTCGTTTCGATTTTATAAAACACTTCAATGCACCGAGTGGACAAACTTTTCAATATTCATTTTCACTTGCTCAATATGCAGCCTATTTCCTCGCGTCGTGTAGTTCGCCCGACGTTGAAGATTGTCTGTAGTGCCTGAGCATTTATGAGCTAACTTTGCAGCCAAGAACAACGAGTTTAGCAATCACGGCATATTCGCTACGTGAACTACGCCTGTGCCGGCCGATCGAATGCCGATTCTTGTTTTTCTCCAAGTTTCGTGCGATCGAGCAGGGCATCAGTGCGCCCTATTCCATGAAAAGCGAAGTCGTCTTCGAACTCCAACTCTAGGTTTACTGTATCTTACTATTTTGTGTATACCACCGTGTCAGTCGTTGCCTGTTCTCCAAAGACAGGCGGATGAAGACTGTCTTGCGAACTAGAACTTGTTGCGCGCGAGGAACTCTTTCCCCCGAAAGCTCGCCTGTACAGTGCCGGGATCGCTTTTCAGTCGATACAGTGATGCTCCTGTGCGCGATCAGTCGCTTCTCAAGCTGCATTTTCTGCGGAGAATAAGGAGAATTTTGGAACCTGAGCCGAGAAGCTTTATAAGCCGGATTTTCGCTACTGTGTTTTGTTTGGCGCGTTTTCTCAGCGGACGGTTGGCTGCGTCGCTTCGCCACTTTCTGACTTAGTCGAGGGACGTAGCAGAGAGGCTTTTACGATCTCGTTCAAATAATTCGGAACGGAACACATCGTGAAGTCTGGTACGAAAAATCGGTCGAGTGTCTCTATCGGCCACACACAGTAGTCACTCAAAGTTGCGAAAGGGGAGCGAAAAATGTGCATCGAAACATGGCATCGTGGCGTTTTTTTCGTGATTGATCTTGTAAAAAAGCTAGCAAGAGGTTAATTCGAAAAGGTGCTGTATCGGCAAAGGAGATAAAGAAAATGGGCATGTTGGCGGATTTTTTTCTTGGTGCCCCCGACCCAGCGGCTTTGTCATCGCGGAAGAGTGTGGGGTCGGCGAGAATCACGAGTTCGTTTCTTGAAACATTTTTCGACGTTGCGATTGGGGGAAAGCCGGCGGGACGGATGACGTTCGAGCTGTTTGACAAGACGGTGCCGAAAACCGCTGAGAACTTTCGGGCACTCTGCACAGGTACAGCTTTTTCTACCAAGTTCTCTTGCAAAAAAATGTCGTGAAGCAATTGGTTCTAAGTGTTTACGACCAAAGTAGGAAGGCGGTCACTTTAGCACCGGACCTAAAAAAATTTCGTGGATGATTTTTAGGTCCCTTGTGCCAAAATAACAGATTTGGATAATTCAGAACTTGCAGAAGAATCAATTATTCTGAACAGGTGAAAAGGGCGTTTCGTCGTACAGTCACCTGCCACTGCACTACAAGGGTTCCAAGTTTCACCGAGTGATTCCAGGCTTCATGGTCCAGGGGGGCGATTTCACGAACGAGGACGGGACGGGCGGCGAGTCCATCTACGGGCAGAAGTTCGCGGACGAAAACTTCCAACACGTCCACGAGGGCCCCGGAACCCTCTCGATGGCGAACGCGGGCCCGAACACGAACGGCAGCCAGTTCTTCATCACCACGGAGCACACCCCCTGGCTGGACGGCCGCCACGTCGTGTTCGGGAAGTTGAAGACCGGGATGGTATCAAATACAAAAATGTCTGGGTCTGGAAGAGTGGAACTTGTAATGCTGTCTCTGGATTCCAAAAAAATCTGTGTTGCATGAGTAGCAAAGGGGATGCAATTTTTGCTACGCTGAGAAGGCATTTGTCATGCGGAATAGGCATCAAAAAGCTCTCAAAAAATCTGTATTGCTAGGGTATGCATCACAGACATCATCGCTCATGCGAAACGTGCATGACAGCTGTCAGAATCTTCCAGACCCAGACATTTTTACAGTTGATAGATGGACGTGCTCCGCAAAATCGAGGGCATGGGGTCCGACAGCGGCGAGCCGCAGGACGAGTTGACAATCACGGACTCTGGGGAGCTCGGCGTCTCCAAAGCATCCAGCAACAAGGACGCGCTCAGCAGCTTTCTCGAGGTAGAAGTAGGTCGTGCTGCGTCTTCACCGGGAGGAGCCACTGATGCATCAATAATTGCTCCTCCTCGCCTCAAGCGCACAGATGATTTACGTATCAACAGTTTTCAAACAAGCCGCGGAAAGACCTCGTTCAATAGCGTCGCGGTCACTTCTCAGCCAGACCACGCGCAGCTGCACCCTGTTGCGGCTAGTACTGCTTCCCTTCTTGCGATCGACACCAAAGCGAAAACTTCACTTTCCAGGTCAACCTCGCCTGAAGGTCTGTTGCAGAAGATATCGGGACGTCCGGAGTTGTGTAGTTTCGATTCAGGAGGTGCTGCACAGGTGAACTGCCGCCGTAAGGAGCGACAGCACACAAGAAGAGCCTTTTCTTCGTTTCTTGTCGGAGATAGAAGAAAGACCAGAACTGCTTTTTTGTTTAGCCTGCCTGACTGGCTTACGGGCGACGTAAAACTCACGCCACACCGATATCCTCAACTACCGAAGCCGTACTTTGTGGACAGTCACGAACGTGTTTGGCCCCCGCCTGATGACGACATCGAGCCAAAGCCGCCGGAGCAGGAGGGGGACGACTTTATCGGTATCGACATGGGTCTCCGCGATTTTCGAAACTAAGTAGTGAGCTGTATCGTGTTTGTCCACGAGTTTTTTTGCTTTTTGTTTCTGTAATTTGTTTATGTTTTGCTGTCGCGGCTGCCAGGATATTCGATTTCCGAGAAACTTTGCTCGCAACAATTAATGATCGAAGTTTATTCGTGCGTTTCAAGTAGTACTTTTGCTTTTCGTTTCTCCCCTACATCGCTAACCTAGAGCTACTTTTGCGCAGCTTATTTCTAGCTGCAACTGGTTCATCCTTGCTCCGGAATTTGAGATGACGAAGTAGAAATTTGGAATTTGCGATTCGAAAAGGAAAGTGAAGTTTCTGCCGAAAATGCGAAAGGGAACGGATACGATTCGCAGTAGCGACCCGCGGGATACTTTCCTGACATTTTCGTATTTGTTCCTCTGCTCTTTTGTACGAATGTCAAATGGATGAACGCAACATTAACAACAATGCTTTTTTGGAAGTCGGGTTTCCGAAATTCGGCCACAAATTAGGCACGAGGCTGCGGCAATGCCGGGCACTTCCCCCATGGCACCTACTGGTACCGCGCTGGAGTGGTGCGTGGAAGTGCTGTATCCCAGCAAACCACGAACCTCCAAAGCGTCCACCCCTGTCGAGTTGCGTCTTCCCCCGCGGATCAGTCAGGAGCAAGTGTTGGAGGCGAGTCGTCTGCTCGCACGGTACGAGTCGGAGGCCTGGCAAGAGGGGATCTTCAAATGGAGACCCTTTTTTTGGAGTACGCTGTACGAGACTCCCCCGGCGTGGCTGGGGATGCTGCTCTGCTACGGGAAGGACGGCCCGCGCGCGGCCTACAACCGGTTTATCGCGATCGGCGGATTCCTCCCCGGCGATATCCAGGGCATCAACGGCAGTTGGGCCCTGGCGGTGCTGGTGCTGTGGATTTTGGTGCACATTGACCCAGCGCTGTTCTTCGCAGCCGGAAGCGGTACTAACAATCTGTACGCTTTCCACTGGATGGACCTGGTCACCCTGCTCACCTTCCGCCTGATGCGCGCCTGTTCTGTCGGGATGAAGTATGGCTACTTCAACGACAGCGAGCTGGCCGTGATCAACAACACGGCGGCCTACGGGGGCGAGGCCAAGATGGTGGCCCGGCGGCTGGGGGCCAGCATCTTTTTCGACGATGAAGGGGTGTTCGAATACTCGTTACTCGAGCAGTTGTTCCTTGCGAGTCTGCGTGCGAAGTGCCTCGGGGATCTGCGGGCCGCGGTTTTCACACCGGCCTCGGCCGCGGCGGCCGAGGCCGCAAGCATGAGCGCTGCCACGCGGCAACTACGGCAGTCCGACGTTGAGCTAAGGCGTGCGTGGGTGGAAGACTTCCTAGCGCAGACCGAGGTGATGCACGACCGCTCGTGCTACGAACGCGCAAAGAAACAGTGCCTCTTCCAGGTTGATTACGACTACGCGCGCGTGGGCAAGTTCGGAGACCTCGAGAGGCTGCTCAATCTGACGCACGTGCGGGGCGATGAAATGCAAAATGAAGTAGATCAGACGACGGCGGAAATAAGATCTCACGAGCGTGTAGTCGTTGACTCAGAAGTCAATAGCTCGTCGCCCACTGCATGTCCCGTCGAACTACAACCAGCGACGCTTCCCGTGGGCGCGTTTCTGTACGCGCTCACCTGCCGGGCGTACCGTCCTCTACCGCCCCCGCGTCGCGGCCCACCGAACATTATCCGATTTTTGCTCTTTTCCTACCTTTGCATGTTCCTGTGCGGGTGCTGCACGCGCAAGCTGCAGTATGGCGTGTGGTTCGGCGACTCCGATGTGGAAATCTGGATGGGAGTCGGGCGCTACCTGACCATCGCGACACACAACTGGGTGATCCTCCTCTACGCCAGTTACCCCGTGATGGAAATGGGCCGGCGGTTGCGACTCGCAAAGATGCTGCTTGCTGTGTTTGGTGACGCACTGGCGCTCGCAGAGTTGGAGCAGAAGCACCGAAAAAGGAGAGGCAAAACAACGCCCCCGCCGGGCAGAATAGACCAGGCGGGCAGAATAGACACAGAAAGTGCCTCGAGAGGAAACTCTTCGTTTATCATGTCCACGAAAGATGAACTTCTGTCATCCAGTCACGCCGCGGGCAAGAGTTCCAGCGCGGCGGAAGGAGTTAGAAAAGACCAAAGATTCTCGGTCACGTCTTTTCGTTCTGGCGGGACAACGCTATCCTCTGGGAGTTCTTTTGGGCCACCTGGAGATAGTTTTTCTTCGGCCAGGCGTCGGGGATCAAAATTTAAGGAAGTGTTGCAGGAGGTGAATGCCAGCGCGGATCTGGCTGGCGGCGACTTAATTGTTGGGACCGAGGTTCTGGAACGGCACCTGTCGCTGCAGGAGCAGGCGGTGCAGAAACTGACGGTCGCGTCGACGGTTTCCAAGGCGGTAGTCAAATTCAAAAGCTTGAAGAAAGCATCAAGTAACAACTCGAAAGTCTACGCCATCGCCGGCGCTCGTCCTGCCGGAGACGCAGCCGCTGTATACCAGCAAGGGTCCTCGTGCGAGAACGGAAATCGCGCTGGAGACGAGGAAGGAGAAGAGGCGCTCGGAAGAGAAAGCAAGGATTTTATCATCGCGACGCCCGAGGAACGTGAGGTTGGAACCGAGACGAGTACGAGGAAGACGGATTTACACACTGAGAAGATGTTGAACTCCGTCAAAAGCGAAGATGCGGAAGATTGGATTCGCGACGAGTCCCGACCAGCTGAGAACGCAGCGCCAACGACCGTGGACGACACAAGTCCACCAGAACCTGATACCTATTCGGACTACGAATTTATCGCCCTTCATCCGATCGGTGTTGCCTCCACCTCCGACCTGATTGCGCTGCATACGACGCTAAAGACGGCCGGCACGGGCACCTTTTTTCTGAACTTTGGAACACGCTACTCGTCGGCGTTTGCGCTCAATATCATCGCGTTTCTACTGTTCCATGCCGGCTTGCTGGTCTTCTTCATTTTGTCCACCGACCCCGTGCAAGGACAGCGCGGCACGGGGCCCTGGCGGTCCGCGCTGCACCTTCCGGTGTGCGTTGAGCTCGGATTCGCACTGCTCGTGACGGCCGCTTCGACGGTCGTTACAGTTACTTTAGGCGCGATGGCGAATTCCTGGCTGGAGCGCGTGCCCCTGCTGTTGCGCGGCATGCAGGCGCGAAAGCTCCGGCGGCTGCAGCAGCTCAAGCAGGAGACAAAAGCAACGGCTGCGGAACATGGTGGGCGGGAAGAGAAACCCACAAATGGTGCGGAGAAGCCCACAAATGGTGCGGACGCAACGACAAAGGAACTAGACGCCGAGCAAAAAGAAGCCGAAGAGTTTGTCAATTACGCCGAATACATGATAGAGGACATACTGATGCGGCACGAGATCGAACCCATTCGCTTCCTCTACATGCGCTGCACGTATACGGTGCTACAAGTCATGTATTCTCTGATCAGCGTGGTACTTAGTTCGCTGGTTTCCGCACTTTTCACACGAGGATACATGTCTATCACTTCGACACAAACAACACAGAATCGATCAACCTAAACATGGCAAACCACATCCGGAAACCGGCGGCCAACTCTTTTGAGTTATGATGCCCTGCCTCCGTAATGGCCATAGGCTCTGAGGGCTGAAGGATTTTTCATAGGACTAGGAAACATGAATCAACACTAAGAAGCCTTCCCTTGTCTCCCCTTCAATGTGGGAATACTAACTAACGCACTTTGATGCCATCTAGATCCGATCTCCCACCCCCACCATCCTAACTATCAAGATTTTCAAATCAATATCAAATCTCCGAGAATGGCGGCATCTTCTCATTTCAAAATATTGGGGTCTTGATCAATGATCTCGATCTCTTCAATCATATACCGATGAATCTGGAATTGAAATGGATCATCTCGATTCCATTTTCATGGAATTTATGATTTGGATTTATCCATGAGAGGGATTGACATTGAGAATGCAAGGAAATTTTTAGGGGCTTGAATTTTTGACGCCAACCATGCCTGGGCATGCATAGAAACAAAGAAAGATCCAGGAGAGAATCTTTCTTCATGATGATGAAGAAAAAAATGCATAATTTAGGTTATATTGTATAGGAAATTTTTAAAAGTTCTCAAATCGATGGAATGATTGAATTCATCAATCTTCAGAAATATTTATTGAAATAATGTGGGATTCTTTCATATTCTTATCGATATTTTCCATTTGAAAATATTCCGAATAGGATCAAATTCCCATCACATAATCCGAGATATCATTTGCAAGATAAATTTGCAAAAAAATATCGATGTAGCAAAAGTGCTTAGTGGAACACAGAATGCAAATTTCCCGCGAAGATGAATTCACGGAGAACAAGAATTCTCAATTGTATTTTTTCCTTCAAGTTCTTATCATAGATGTTGTCACTTCAAGACTTACAGGCGTTCACAGTGCAGTGTGTGGCACGTCGTAGTTTCAAAGTTCCTAACTGTTTTTGGGTTCAAAATGGTTTTTGAAAGCAACACAAATTCATCATCATTGTTGTTGCCTCGTCAATTTCGCGCGCAATGAAGTCCAGATTACAATTTCTAGTGTTGGAAAACTGCTGCTACATTTTTTCGTACACAAGAGGAATTTCGTGACCTACTTCATTTTTCATTGTTGAGTGGAGTTTGTTGCTGTGGAGAAAAGATCTTCTCATGTTGTCCTCGCAAATCTGTAATGCTATTTTGCGCTTCGAACACGGTGAGAATGGTGCGCAGACGGTTTCTATGGACGCCCATCGCTACAATCGATATCTCTTTCGTGGATCAATCCGAATGGATTCCATATCTATATTTTCATGATAAATTGATTTTGAAAATATTGTGAAAAAATTCGAAATATTTTGGAGAAAATGAATCGACTCAATCATCGAAAAATTTATTTTTGGAAAAATATCCATCCGAAAATTTTTGGAATATTCTTGAAATATTATACCATCTAAAATCTTCTCCCGATTTTATCAGAATGAATATCATTATCTTCCAAGAAATATCCGGATTCCCATCATGAAAAAAAATGCAAAAAACAAGAAAATATTTTCTTCCGAGGACATCAATCGATCCAGATTCTGGATTCCAGAACCAAATCTTGATGTTATCAAGACATAAAGATCTGAAAGAAGATATTTCCATTTATTCGGATACATGGACAGAATCAATTTCTAATTTATTTTTAAATTTAGAATTTCATTCGAAATCGAATCCGATTCTGAATTATCAAATTCGAATTCATTCTTTTTTCTTTCGATCGGCAAATATTTATTCATGATTTATCGGAGAATATGATATTCAATCGATTCGATATCAGAAAAACGAAGATAAAACATAGATTCATTTCGATATCTATGATATTCGAATAGATGAAGAGATTCTATGATATATGAACAAATTTTCAAATTTTATATATTGAATTGAAATTGGATTTTAATCTCTTTCGGATGAGGAGGATTTTTTTTGGATCTGGACCCAATTTTGAACGAAAGAAGTGGAATTATTCATGACTTAAATCTTTGTCACACCTGGATAATCAGAAATCATATTCATCGAAATTGACATGAGAAGCTCAGGCATATCATATGCCAATGATTTTTTTGCTGTGCGCTTTGTGTGTTTGTTGATGGTTTTCAATTTTAATCGTCGTCATGTTTCTTCTTTTTCGGTTTGTTGTTCAGGATGCTTTATTTTCTATCAACCCTCTAGCACTCATCGGTTCTTCGGGAGTCAGGTAGTTCTATGGAATCAAAAAACGGAAGTTATCGTTTTCCAGTATGCATAATTGTTTGCCCGATGTGATTTTCATTATTCAATTATGTTCTGTCTGCAGTGTGTGAAGATGCATAGAGGTGACGGGGGCAATTTGTGTCGTGGCTGTGGCACATGCAACGATAACCAATTGCGTACAATTTGTTAAATCCAGCTCCACAAATTGGATTTTACTGTCCGTCGTGGTCTTGCTAGATCGGTGGGTCGCAAATTGCCTCGAGCGCTGCATCTGCGTTTTGTGCTCGACTCCTTGCCTACCAGAACGAAAACTGCCAACTGTGTCACAATAGTCTGATTCGATCGTCTCCAGTGTCATGCAGAAAACGGATCATGGGAGAGAGTTGTCATCATGCCAATTGTAAGAAGTGCCTTACTTCTTATTGCCAACGTCGAGCAAGTCATACTTTTGTCGTGGACTAAATCGCGATACGCAGTGCACGTCATGAGGCAGGTTGAAAGCAGATTGCATTTTGGTAGGGATCCCTATCAAATGTAAAAGTGTCTGGGTCTGGAAGATTGCCAGGTTTGTCATCATCATCATGTAGTGGACACCCGCTCCCAGCGCCACAGGTCAAGGATCCCCTCCCCGGGGGGTGGGCGTGCGAGGAAGCACTTTCGGCGACCCATGATGTCTTTGATGCATATTTTGAATGACCCATGATGTCTTTGATGCATGCCCTAGCATCACAGATTTTTAGAGGACTTTGTGATGCCTCTACCGCATGAGAAATGCCCTCTCCACGTAGCACAAACTGGAGTCCTTTTGCTGGTCATGCAATACAAATTTTTTTTAGAATCCAGTTTAGAATCTTCCAGACCCAGACATTTTTACATTTGATAATCCCTTCCGTCGTCCAAAAGGTCTAGTTCGACGTAAACCTGTTCCAGCGCCTCTTTGCAGTTACCGATGCGGACGTCGATTGTGCGAGGGTCGTATTTCAGTTTTTTCACCTCGTTCAACGCCGACTCCAGTGCCAGTCGCTGTTTCATTAGCTCTGCGTAGGTGCGCTGGCTCTGGTCGATGCTGCCTTGACGGGTGATAATTTCTCCGAACCGGTCATTCAGGTGGTTTAGTCGCACATTTAAAATCCGGAACTGCTTTGCAAGTGCGAGCAGAATGAATAACACCCCGAATATGGCCCACAAAAAGAGCAAGGTCATGCCGCCCCGCAGTCGATTTTTGAAACTGCCGTCAAGGATATTCATGAAGACGCCGGGTGCCAGCGTCCCCGCAGCGAAACCCAGCACATTGAAGGACGCTTGCGCCACCGCGCTTGCAGTCGCCCGGAAGTCGCTCCGAACCTTGTGTCATTTGGAAGCATCACTCTTCGAAAAGTAGGAAAAACTTCAAGTTTTATTCTCGGCATATAGTTTCGCGCTCTGTCTTTGGGACAGACACCGCAGCCGCAGGGTTGCGTGAACTATGTATCAAACTCTTTGTGTTTGTTGACTTGTGTAGAACAAAAAAAGCATCACGTGTTGTATGAAGCTTAGATAGCGTACCACGCTGAGCATCATGCCCGTGAGGGCAGGCACCATCGCGCCCCCGAAGAAGAGAAGGAACCACAACAGCACGACGACCGCGTAAAATTGGCCCATATTTTTTCCGTGGGGAACAAACGCGGCGGCCACTCCGCAAGCGGTTGCGAGAAGCGCGGAGGTAAGTAAAGCCTGCATGGTGGAAATACGGGCGCGCAGCCCGTCGTAGCCCCCGATGGAATCGATGAAGAGGCCGCCGAATACTACTCCCAGCGCGGGGCCCGTGGCGGCTACAATCGAAAACGCTATAATGACCGTGATCTTAAACGACTCCTCCTTTTCGCCAGGCGGTCGAAATACCTCTACCGTACTATCCAGGGGAAAACAGAAAGAAATCAGTGCACGGTGGCAATTTTGGAACCGAAGCCCGGTTGGTTTTTCTTCTTGCACGTATCGCTATACATACAAGTTGAAGTGTTTTTTATTTCTTCTTTCACTACCGTTGCTTGTTGCACCCTTGCCGATTCATGCACAGCAGGGAAATGGCCGTATCACAAAATCTTTCCGGCATAGAAGTAGATGGTCGCCCAGTACTGCACGCCGGTAACGACGAAGTACAGTACCGAGAGCGTCAAAATGCACAGCACGAAAACTGTGTTCCGGCGCAGCCGCATCACGCGCCGCAGCATGGACGGAGGCGCGGGGGTAAATTGAGTGTTTGTTGAGAGTGTACTAATGCGAAGGTTCCTGTCCTTGTTTAGTTCATTTCTTCCGAGGGCGGAAGACGTTGCGGAGCTAGAGTGCGCCAGCATCTTGTTCGTTCGCACAGGATCATCATCCGCTGCTTCCGGGCTTTCCTGTGCCGTTCCCTCCTGGTCGGCCGGGGAATGAGCTTTATTCGACCCTTCAGAAATAGGGGGGAAATCGGGGTGATCGCGCGACGAGGGCGGCTGGTTGCAGCCGTCCAGATGGGCAACGATGTCGTCGAGCGATCCGTTAGTTTCGCCAGCGGGCGTGTTCTTCTCGCTTTGCCACATGCGCTGCAAGTCCACAAACTCAAAGCTGCGATTGCTCTCTAGGACCGAAGGCGAATTCATCAGCTTGGCCTTCAGAGTCATCGAACAGAAAAACGATTCGCAGTTGCATCTCAGTATCTACTTTGGTGCCGCACGGACGGCCGCAGCAGGATTCAACATGCAAAAGGATCCACAATTCGTCATTTTTTGATGTCGGGCTCGTCGTCCTGCACAAAAAGATACGTGTAATACATCGAGATGCGCACCATTTTGTTTTTCGGATACGGGTGCGCGGTGCAGGGCCCGACGAACGCGACGCCTGCGTCGCCGCACTTTGCCTTACGTTATCCGTGTTGTCGGGCTTCCTTTTGGCGGGCGAAATAAACTGATCCCGCCATTTGGCCATCGCTGGAGAGGACCATGGATTGTCGACGAAGCGCACGGACGTGAAAAACAGGAAAATGAGCAGGATCCCCAGGGAGATGCATTGGACGTGTGTATGGAATTTCACCGCTGCAGGAACGAAGTGTTCGGCTTCATTTTTGTTTTCATCTTCTGATCAACATGTTTGCTATAACGAGCACAAGAAGCACATGCCTCACACGGACACGGTCATTGGTTTTCATATTTTGCACTTCAATACATGTAGTCCGGATCAAATCTCGAAGTAGAGTTGTGGCTGACTTTAAAACGAGGAAGTTTCAGTTACTCGGCATGACCTTCGAGCATTGGCAGGGTGCCACAAGGCCTCCTTCGTTCTGCTGCTACTCCTTCAGCTCCTTAACTCATGGCGTACGACCAGTGAACCTCGGCGGAGACCAGCAAACCGGCTACGAGGTACCTGAAAAAAAGGAACGTGCCAGGTCGAAATCTGCGTGATAGCATCATGAGCAATGACATCGACCCTTTATCTGAGCAATAAGTAGGCCAACCTTGTTGTCCCTAATGGTACAGAGACCGGTAGAAAAAACAAATGACATTCACTCACTTTAAGTTGTTGGAGATGAAAATGTAGTCTGTTTTATATACCCGAGCATAACTCCGAGGGGCACGCCGACCTGAAGCAGGGCAACCCAGAGCGTTTTTGTATCTAAGGGTGCAAATTCCTCTACCCACACTGTGGAGTAGATCACGAAGGGCGCCTGCGTGAAGCCGATAAAGCCGCGGGCCACCAGGAGATGCCAGTATTCACTCGCGAACGCGAGAAGCGCGCAGAACATGGCATTGAACAAGAGGGCAAAGATGAGAATGGTTTTCTGCGAATATTTGTTCAACAGGAACCCGAAGATGGGCGCCGCCACGGTGATCCCGAGGTAGGGAATGCAACCCAAGGTGCCCAACGCGCTGGGTTCCAGGTCGAACTCCTCTTTAATGATCTCCAGCACGGACGGAATGGCGCCGCTGTCGTAGTTCACAAAGGCCTGGATCGTATGAGAGCACACAACTCCCCCTCCCCCTCATTTGTACCGCATGAACGCCAGCAATAGAAACAACAGCACACGTGGAGGGTGTGCATGACAAGTTCATGCGCCGAATGTAGTAAGTAGCAGTACTTCTATTTGGGCTTCATGCATAATAAGTAGAGGTGACACAACGGAACAACTGGAGTTGTGAATTTTGCATCAGAAATGAGAACGAGGGGGTGGAGTTGTGCACTCGGATAGATCAGCAGCAGAAGCCGGAAGGTGTGCCGAACGGCCTTGCGCTCCTCGCGGGGGTGGCCGCAATGGGCCCGCCCAAGCGCTGGCGTGGATACGGCCGGCTCTGGGTAGTGTGGAACAATCGCAAGATGATCTGCTTGATGTAGTTCATCGCTGTCTTTGACGAAGACTTGTAGTTCTTCTTGTTGTTGCGCCGCCCCAAGGTCTGTTACAACTTCGACAACCGGAACGGCAACACTTTGGCTGTTGGCGGCAAGATTGTCGGTGTCAATGTTGAGACCCGCGCGCCGGGAGTTGCTAGCGGAGGACGACGAGGAACGGCCCGCTTCCTCCGTTCCCGGCGGCGGGTAAATGGTTCCACTCTCCCCGCCCGGCACCAGTTCGACCTCAACTCCTGCAACATCCAGGGGCGGGGGTGATGTCGACGTGCCCCCGCTGACCATTCTATTTGGGAACAATCGGTTTCGGGTCTGCGAAGAACTCTGGCTGCCCGCTCGGCGCGTGGTGGAACGACGTTCCGTGCTGTCGTTCCGTACTGCCGTACTATATTCTTCTTGTTCTCGTCCCCAACAACTACTGCTGTGCTCGCTCAGGAGTGTCTGGCGGGTAGCTTCGCGCGCAGTGCCGTCATGGAGCATGCTCGGCGCTTTCGGTCATTCGCACGAGCAGCAGTATTCGGGAACAGCAACAGACATCAAACGGGGAGTTTTGAGGAAGGAATGAAGTAAGGAACTATCAGCACATTGCATTTGCAGTCCCGACGTTCCGGGCGTGCCAGAAAGTAATAGTTTGGTATCGTCCGCATTTTTGCCAAAGAACGAATGGCGTAGTTGTGAAGCTGTTGACAAGTCTTAGTTGCAGTTGGTTCACATACTGAGATGCTGCAAGTATGTAAGTACACATGGAACTGGTATCTGATATCTGTGTCTTTTCGTCAGACGACCAGCGCATGTGGATATACCACTGGAAACAAATTACAAGAAAGAATAAGAAAGAAAGAAAGAAACGAAAACAACCGAACAAGGTGACGAGCGATGTAAAAGCTGCCCACGAGGTATCTCCACAGGTTTTGACATGTGCGTGTTATTTGTGGCACTGACAGCCACAACAAGAAATATCTTGCAAAAAAGTATACGCGCGGCGTCTGCACGTTATTGATCGGTGAATTCACCACGTACTGAGTTTTTTCTTTTTACTGGCAACAAAGTGCAATTTCGACCCGGATGAGCTACTTCCTGCTTTCTTTCCTTCCGTTTTCTGGCCCTCCTTTTCGTCCCTCCGCAGTTCGGTGTCAAGCTCCCGGAGCCTTTGGTGCTTGGCTTTCTGCTCCTCACGAACACGGGCGAAGTTCCTCTTGCGGGTCTTGGCATCCTGGCAGCCGAAAAAACGCTGCTGCGGTCCTCGAGGAAGCAAGAGTGCCGAAAACGCAAATCGATAGGTCGTCAGTGTCCTCGCGATGGTCAGAGAGGCTGGAGTCGCGGTGCAGCCCAACCACTTTAGCATTCGATCTACAAGAACATATAGGCGGTTAGCGTGGATTCATGATTGTTTAGAAGTTAAACTAAAACGATCACGGTGCTCAGTGAAATAACGTAAGACTATCACCTTTCTTTTGAACATTTTCACGTATATGGACGAAGTCGTTCAAGGCATCGCTCGAGCAGCGTCAAGGCTGGTCGTTCTTAGTGGTCGCATCTCTTGAAACCTACCCGGATTTCGCACGACTCAGAGATAACTAAGTGTAAGGTTGATTGCAACACGAAGACTTCTCAATATCGTCACGACGAGGAACAAAAGTATGCATCGAAGTTGATTTCGGTGTCGTGGGTATCTTAGAGGTCGTTCGTCCGTTTCCTCTTGTCGTACTTCTTGATCTTCTTATCTACTCCGTTCTTGCATGATATTCTTCACTCTACTATACTTGTTTCGGGAGTTGTACTTCAGAATTGCCAGCAGATATGAGAGAAAAGGATCATCGTATTGAAAATGTGTTGCTGGACGAACGTAGAAGTCAGTTACATGGATTCCCTGCGTCCAATTTCTGCACCAGCGGTACTATTGGTTGCAATGCCGGTCTGGCTGCGTGTCGGATCTCCGAAAAGCACATCGAGGCTCCCTTTGGTCAAAACAAAACGCTTTCGGCCCGCTTCGGTCCTTCTGCTACTCACCAGAGCTAGCGCTTCGGAAGAGTCGCTTCGTGCCAGAGGCCCCCGCGTGAGCCCTCCAGCATGAAAGACTGCGCCGTGGTCCGACATAGAAGCTGGGGGCGGTTGGTCTGCTGCCCGGGAGGAGGAGCCTTTGTCTCCCCCAACTCCGGACGAGGTTTTGTGCTCGTCACCTTGCAAAATGAGCGCCTCGCAGTTCTCCGGGTTTCGCATGCGCAGGAAGGTCTCCCAGTTCCAGTTCATCCATTTCATGAGGGCGACCCGCATGGCTAAGCCGTGGGTAACGATCAGGGCTACTTGTCCCTCCATCTCGGGGTGAGACCGGAAGTCGCGCCAGATGGTATGAAAGAAGAGACTCACCCGGTCAAACACGTCGGCGCTGCTCTCGCCGCCCCGCGGCCGCGAGAAGAACCGGCCCGCGGACATGGACGTTTCTTCGCCGGTCCAGCCGAACGGCAGTTCGCGCTCGCGGATGCGCGGGTCCTCGATCACCCGAGCGATCTCGATGCCCTGCTCCTGCAGCGACTCCGCAACGTGCTGCGCGGTCTGCCGGGTGCGCACGTAGGGGGAGCAGTAGAGAAAGACCTTCTTGTGTACTTTCTGAGTCGTGCTCGCATTGATCATTTTCTGTACTTGTAGTTGCAGCTCGTTTGGAGGGACATCTGCCGCTCCGACGGGGGCGCCGCTTTTAATATTTCTGCTTGAGGACGAGTTTGCTGTGCCTGTAGTCCTTGCGGTCGTGCAAGATGTAGCTGTACTCGTCGTCGTGTTGGTTTTATTAGTTGTTACGGGAGGGCCGCTGCTGGTCAGGGTCGTGGCGCTCGTTTGCAAGTTTGTCGTCGTCGCAGGCTGGTGGGCACCAGCACCTTCTTGTTGCAGGAGCAAAAGTTCGTCGAGCGTATTCGCGTCAGCGGGTGCTTGTTGATGCAGTTTATGGATGACTTTCGCGAGCCGCTGGCCCGCCTGCTTTGCCTGCAGCACGCCCGTTGGCGTGAGTTCTATGTAGGTATTGAGAGGAAAAATCCCCCCTCCCCATATTGAAAAGGTAAGTTTAGAAAAATTTGCGTTGCGGATTTGAGGTCACAAATCACATCTGTCTTGCAAGAAGACAAGGGCAGAAGCTTCCGCCCCATTATGAAAGCAATTTGCCATGCTGCTGGGCCTAAAGGGGAATCGTTTGCCATGCTGAACAGCTAGACACGTGCGCCTCTACCTAGCCTGGGGACCTGGCCGCAGTGCCTCTCTGCAATACAAAGCTGATTTGTGGCCCCAAATCAGCATCACAAATTTCCGTTTTGATATGGGGTGGGAGGATTTTTCATTTTGATAGTAGGGGTCGCCCTTGGAGGAGTAGAGAGACGGGTCCACATTGGCTTCGCTCTCGCCGTGACGCAGGAACACGATCGCGGACGGGTTATCCTGAGTAAAATCCATCGTCTACACCCCAGATTTTATTTCATGCAATTCTGCATGCTCAGGATGTTTCTCATGCGCAGCTTGCTTCATGAGGAGCATTTGTTTTGGAACAATTGGAGTACGGCTTGCTATAACCAGCATGAAAAGAACGATCGCGATTTTTTGTGACACGCACGCATTAGGTAAAAATCTTGACTGCGCTGCGAGCAGTCCACCCGTTGCGCAACAGCGAAAGCGTGTTGATGTGTGTACGTACACAAGCCACCAAGTTCTTTTTGCTAAGCACCCATCTTGACAGACTATGGGGTGATGTCGTGGGCCGCGTTTTTACTTCGGATACGGGTAGTAGCTGCGGTGGGCGTCATGCACGTGCTTCACCTGCTTCTCCAACTCGCCCACTCGCTTTTGAAGTGTGTGCGTGAGGTTTCGGTCCCGAAAAAGCAGCACCGAGAAAAATGCGAGGCACAGGAGTGCGACAAGGGAGGCCCCGATCGTCGGGACGGCGCGCAGATCCAGCGGCGGGAATAATCTTCCCGCATCGGGTTCGTGCAAGAACACCGAGTCGACAATGAGGTGCCACATGTCGCTCAGATCCATAATCGTGGTGCTCCTCTCTACAATTCATAACACCATCGATGGAATAATCATAACTCCACAATTCAGAACATATTCAGATCATCCTCCTCCATTGCTGTTTCATTCGACTGGTTGCTCGTGGAAGTGGCTGCGAGATACCGGACAAACGCTTCAAAATCGTCGTCCGTTTCTTTTGGTGGGATGATTTCCACGTTTTCTGGGTGCGGTAGTTCGAAAATCCGGTCCGGGCCGGTGTAGACAGACGCGGAGTCAGATAAATCAAGTTCTTCGTCGAAAAACAACCGTCTGCGCGTGCCGTTTTGCACCTGTACCAGGTGAATTCCAGAGCCGCTGAAATTGGTTGCGAAAGTACTGCTCGTCCCGTTGGAACTCGTAGTTGTCGTGTTTTCCCCTAGTGAAGAAGATGTTGGCCCAGAGTCGTCGTCGTCAAACAGGGATAATGATAAACGGCTGCCAGCGCTGGCGTTTGTGGTATTACCGGAAGATGATGTGTTGAAAGCGCTGAAGTCTTCGTCTTCATCCACCAGCGAGGTCCGGGAAGCAGAGGTACTAGTTTCATTAGTAACATTGGTCGCATTCACATCAATCGTGCTATCGACCACAGCCGCCTCCTCCTCCTATCCAAGAAAAAAACATTGTAGGTGTAACTTTTTTGGAGGAACAGCATTACAAATTTGTCTGGCATGACAGCAAAAACCTGTCATGCGCAGATAGTATGTGAAAACGCCCTTTGATGGGCCCTACGATGCATGCCAAGCACGACAGACGCAATCACCTTGCATGTTGCGCATCACAAATTTACACTAACAACGTTTTTTTCCTGCATACCTCCGGCGCGGAAACTACCGTCGTCGTCCCCCCGTCCACACTGACCGCCAGCACTGACAGTTTCCCGCATCGGGTTCGTGCAAGAACACCGAGTCGACAATGAGTTGCCACATGTTACTATCTAACATCTTGCACTGACTGTCATTTGGGAGATGATGATGATGTTGGCAGAAAGGAGATGAAAAACAAGAAGCGATGAAATGATGCGTGCTACTTACATATTCCACGGCGCTCCTGCCTCCAAGGCAGAGCTACTGTAACGTGGGCCGTGGAGGGAAAATTGATATGGCTCTACAAATGATGTTGAGCTTGAAGGAGCTTGAAGGCGACACTCTTCCTGAATGTAGGACTCGAATAAAAATTATGAACAAACACAAACAGACTGTATGATTTTGCTTGTAATATGCTCATCTTAGCAGTACTAAGTTAAAAACGATTTCTACAAGCAAAAAGCGCTGCCATCAATGGATCGTAAAACAGACAACAGAAAGCTTTCTCATTTCAAGCTGGAATTCTTCGAATGCACAAAAGAAGAAAGGTTATCAGAACTTTCCGTTAGAGGAATGAGATGAGAAGTGAAGTCATGTCGTTACTGGAAACTGACATCTTCTGTGGCACGGGAACCAACAAAACTCCTGCAGGGTGGCAAGATTTTTTCTTTCCGGTTGTGTGTATCTGCCTTGTTAACTTCGCGAGGAATTTATCAGTGTATTGATGAATTCTAAAGAAAGTCGGTTTCTTCCTGCAGTAATTGGTCGTCGCGGACGAGGAGCGGATCGATTGCGGCTGTTTCCGGAAACAGCGCGCTCGTTTCATTACAATGAAAAATGCCCCCCACTCCAGCACTTGGCAGCATTTGTATATGCAAACTTTTCCAATAGAAACATTCCCCGTCTTGCATATATCAGCATCACAAATTTTCCATGCTGAATAGCTCAAATTTGTGTTGCAAAGGAGCCCAACAGCAGGCGGATCTGCTATGCAGCAGATGCCTTGCGTGCCTAGATTCTGCATCAGAGAGGCTCAGAGTCCTTTCATGCAAGACAAAAACAAAAAGCTTTCATTTGGAAACTTTGCATGAGAAACTTTTGCAAGATCCGGGGTGGGGGCATTCTTCACTTGAATACGTTTGATGCCGACACTCCCGGCCGTAGTACACGGGCTGGGAACTGGCGTCCACCGGGCGCTGCCGAAATTCGTGGTAGTTCCAATCGGGGTCGTAGCGGTCTAAATAGAGGAACTCCCCTGACAGCGACACGCCCGCAACGACACAGAGCACCGCGTCGCCAACGGCGACGGTCTGTAAGCGGCCCAACGCCGACGGCGTGCTGGTCACGCCTGTGCGGCCAAGATTCAGCTTCCAATACACCGCTTTGTTGCGCGCCGCGTGGCTCCCGGACTGCGCGCAGCACAGCGCCCAAAGGACCGTGCCGATCTTGGCCGCATCGCTTGGCTTGCTTAGATGCAAGTTGAACTCCGGGTATTGCAGGCACTGTTTTTCGGTTTGCGATACGATCTTCCGTTCTACCGCCCTGGCTGCGTTGTGTTCCAGTTCCAGTGGTTCGAAAAGATCAGGACGCCGTGCTGCTAACGCACGGTTTTGGCGGTCGTACAAGTCGCGGAGGCGGTGACACCCATGTACTGCATACTTCACGAGTTCGCCAGTGAGCGGACGCCTCCGCCACAGTGTGCTGTCCTCCGCCATCTGACGTTTTACGCGCTGCAGATACGACGTCGAAGTGCTGCTGCCGTAATTTATATCGGGCTTTTCATCTTCTACTTTGGAATGTGCAGGCCGCGTGATGTCAGCACAGAAATCCGATCCTACTGACAAAGATTGAGTGGCGCAGGATGGAAGGGTTGATATCATTGCAGCACTACCTTCAGCGGTTTCTCGTTCTCGCAACACTGATGTGGCACCGGTGCGACAACTTTTGTCCATACTGCTGTTGCCCGTCTTACCGAAGTGGTCCGGTCTACTTGGGGAAATAAAGTGATCATTTTCACAAAGGAAGGAGAGGGCCTCTTGGAAGCCGGAATGCGTGCTCGCTGGATGGAGCAGTGCGTGCGCCACTTGGGTATCGTAGACTGCCCGAAGGCGGATGTGGTGCTGGTGCCGAAGCGCCGCGGCGTCTTCCCGACAGTCGTGTACAACTTTAACTACGGAGGCATCCTCCAGAAGGGTGCGGAACGCAGCGACTACTTGTCCATTTGCCGCCAGGGCGTCTACGAGCCAGCACGATTTTCGAAGCTCTTCAACAAGACCTTCGCTTTCATCATGCGTCCGAACGCACGAAGCCGCCGCACTACGGTCACGCGTTTCCATCACGCTGCACGGAGCAGAGGGTAGTTCTTGCATGGCGCCGCAGTCTTGTTCTACTTTCGCGCCGGTTTTCTGCATCCTCTCGATCTGTTTGTCTTCATACTGATGGGCGGGCGCTTTTTCCCGGGGTGACAGAACGCAGATTTGAAGGCTACACAGCTGTCCAAACCGACCTAGTGCAACTCCCTCGCAGTCGAGTCCGATAACGCGTGCCATGGAACGTATTCGCCGCGCGGCACGGGCGGCCTGCGCGACGGTGGAAACCAAGTGTACCTTCAACATGACCTGCTCAGAGAGATCTTCGTAATCGTGCGCAAAGTCTGACGGCTGCATTAAGTGAAATGATGAAAGATATGTGTGGCCGGCACAAGACGATCGCAAGAGCACGCATGCTGGCTACGCTGCCGTTCAGTTGTTACCCGGAACAGGGGGAAAACAATATGGCACAAGTTTCTTCGGTACTGTAATACAATACGAAAGGCTCGGGACTGCCGGCTCTGATCCGCTCTTCATTCAAAAACATTTACTTCGCAACGATTCGTTGTACTTTTCTTCAGATGTTGTTGTACAGAAATGTACTAGCTTTATTCCCGGGAAGTGCAAAATTTCTGGCGCCAGTGCTCGGTAGAGATATTGAAATTCATCTGTAAATATATCTTCGAATCGTATTAAAATTGACTTCGGTATCTATTAATTTCACGGCGACGTAACAAGCGAAAGGTATACTCTTTGACAAACTTGGAGACGCCTCGTGCGAAGATCTACACGTAAGTTTGAGAGCCGTAGAGCATCTTTCATTCTGTCTGTCGAAGTGCCGAGAAGTCTCTTATCCAAGAATCATAAGTACAAAAACAATCATCAAATGTTTTCCACCTGCTTTGCCTGGAGATGGGTGCGATCGAGCGGCGGTAGAGAGTGAAAAAAGTACTTAGCACGACTGCCGTTTGTTCATCTTGCCACCACGGTGGTTACGGGGGACGAGCCGCAGCGAGCTGTCGGGCAAGCTCGTCAGCAATAGGAGCGAGATAGCCCGCCAGTTCCTGTCGGACCGCTTGTACAACCGATTCCGGGACTCCCAAAGATTCCTGGACCTCGAGCGCCTGCTCGACAAGTACCTGGAGAAGATGAAATATAATGTGCAGCTAGAAGGACATTAAAACGTCATGCGTGCTGCTCTCCCGCGGGAATAGCAATGCTGAAGTCAACCGCAGAGGAAAATTATCCAGCGGAACACCTCTATTATTTGTGAAGTTTCTATGCAACTATTCTCTACATGATAGTCATAGCGATTCGAGCAAAATACAGTGCTGGCGCCGAAAAAGCAACTACAAGTTTTGCGCGCGTGCACCTGTGTGTTTGTGAGTGAGTTCTATCTAAGTAAGTACCTTTATTTTTCCGGATCCCAGAAGGGCGTCAAGCTTTGTTCGAAGCTCGTCCGCCATGTGTCTTGCCGCCGCTCCGATAACGCGGAGCTGTTGAGGCTTACCCGCCTCTCTTTCTCTCTGGGGCTGCAAAAGCCCTGCCAGCTGCCGAAAGCGGTTCCCCAGAGGCACCTGCGCGCCGACCCCGTTCTGCCCGAACTTTTTGTCCCGGAGATGCTGCAGAGTGTGCAGCAGTGACTTGAGGGCCACGACGGGGCCCTCCGTGACAATTTTGGTGAATGTTTCGGGCGAAACATCGAGGACCGCACCTGGAAATAAAGCGATTCATTGAAGAGGGCGCTTCAAAAGGAAAACCTTTTCGTGACTGTGAATGAAAGAACGAAAGCCATAGATACTTACTATACTAGTGCATGAAAATACTAAATGCACAACAACTTTGGCGAAGAGGATGCTCCTTTTATTGGCATATGAAGCTCCTCTCGACGTATGCTGTAGTTTCCTCGTTTGGGAACAAGCAGGCAGGCTTCCACTCTGCGACATTTGTGTCTCCTGGAATAAAGGAGCACAGAAAGACAGTATACCTTCCGCGACCAAAAGATTCCTCCCGGAGCGAAAGTACAAATCTGTCGCAACTAGTGCCTGTTGTCGTCGATACAGAGACTGCTCCAGCGGGGTGAGGTCCTCGGTCGACTTTGCGGCTGTTGTGTACTCGTTACTGAGCTTCTCCAAAATGTTTGTGTCCCACACCGACAGTCGCAATTCCTCGGATGAAAGCAGAAACTGTAGGTCGGCTGTTAAGTTGAACAATACAATTAAAGCCGAATTCACACTGGTTCATTCGCATCGCTATCGTTTTGAAGTACTTTGACGGCGGATGAAGCGAGTGACTAGTTCCATCAACTCAGCGCATCATTTTTGTTCCTTCGAAATACTTAGTTACCCGCTCCCTTCTCGTCGACGAGGCCTTGCGTGATCATGTCGCGCATTTGCATGTCGAGGGGGTCGTGTTTGTCGAGTGGACCCAAAAGGCTGCGAAAGGGACGCCGTCTTGCGGGAGCTTTTGGCGCTGTGTTTTTCCCACCTCCGAAAAGCTGGGCAAATAGCCCGCCAGCAGCAGGTATCCAAGAAAAAAACATTGTTAGCGTATTAACTTTGTGACGCGCAAGAACGTAAGCGCGTTTTCACGTACTATCTGCGCATCATGACAAGTTTCATCTGCTCTCGTGCCATAATGCTGTTCCTCGAAAAAAGTTACACATAAGATCTTTCTTTCTTGGATAGCAGGGGCTGCAGGTTCTGCGCCCGGCGCGTGCCTTTCCACGACCTCGGGAACTTGTGTTTCCTCGGGGCCGATTTCGAGGAACACCACTACCTGTTCGGGCGTCCGCGGAACGGGAAAGTGGTCGTGTTTCAGTATGCTCCATATCCAATTTGTCTCCGCGACGGATACCTGTCGATTTTTTGCCCCCTTGTCGCAGACAGAAGAAACGTCGAGAAGGCAACTGCGCTCAGTGCAGTAAGCGTCATGCATGCATCAGGAACTACAGGGGAGCCTAGTACAACCGAACTGCTATACTATTTGTTGAAGAGGCAGATAGTATTGAGAATGCTATTCCTGTTTCTTTTATAGTTCAAAAATAAGTAGTACCGGGTTGGTGTAGGTTATGTGATCTTCGGACGTCGCGGTCGGAAGGTAGTGATACCGAACTTTCGCTTTGCGTTCGAGCGGTGGCTCTGGTCTCCGTCTGTTGTTCGCCGCGATCACAAAGAACAAGATGACCCCGAGCCAGAGAGCGACACACGTTGCCGTCAGCAACTGGCAAAAACGGTTAAACCGGCGCGGCTTCGTGCCGGTCTTTCTCCCGGAAGAACCGGGCCCGAAGGACAGGGAGCGGCGGAAGTTTCCTTCCTCGTCGTCCTCGTCGGAACTCAAGAACAGGTCATCCAGGGAGGTGCGTGACAGCTTCGAGTACATCCTGCTGGCATCAACATACTGACCGCTGGCGCCCGAGCGTCGCCACGAGGCCACACTTCGTGCCGTTCGTGCTTGGGAGGCCGTTGCGGTTCCACGAGGGGCGGCCCCGAGTGCAGTTGTACTTCGGACGGACTTCGCCGCCTGTGTTCCTCCGCGACCGCGATCTCGATCTCCCGGCGCCCGCGGGCCAAGTATACTACTACTGCCGGCCGCGGCCGCTCCTGTTCCAGCACCGCCGCCATGCGTCTTGGCGTTCTTTCTGTTGTCCTGTGCTCGCCGCAATGACTGCTCCGCCTCATCTTCCTCCGAGCTTTGGTACAACAGGCTCGAGCGAGTTGGGTCGTGCGGCCCGTCGCCAAAAGTGTTCAGGTCCTCGTCGTCGGAGCTGCTACTGGCATCGAGGTCCTGATTGCGACGGTAGCACCAGGGAAACAGCAGCTTGCAGCAAATCGTCCAGGGCGCGGGCGGTCGAGCCGGCCCGGCTGTGGGGTGTATTGACCTGGCCGGCTTCGATCGCAGCACGCGCGTTTCTCGAACTCCTGGCCAATCATCGCTGTCCGACGACGCCATCAATTTGGTCCCGTCGTGCGTGCTGTGTCGCCTCCTATCTTCGATGCGTCCTCACATGATTTCACCGCCACAGCAGCAAGCGCGTCGTTAAAAATATTGCGACGGGCGGCTCAACACTGCAGCGCCACAATTGATGTTCACGATCATTTTGTAAAGAACGATCTTCCGCGAAGAGTGCCTATTGGTTCACGAACAACTTCTCAGAAACCTTCGATATGTTGCGGTTGGATCTGTGCCGGATGTGCCTGAAGCAAGCACAGCTAATGAACGAACAGCTGTTGATGAAACAGACACTTACAAAAATTAGACCGAGAGGCTGCAAATTGAAGCCATAGAGCAGAGAGAACCACAATCACTTATTCGGGGCACGGAAAGAAGCTGAAACATCACAAGATCGAGACGTGATCGGAAAACAACAGTATGATCATTTTCCTTCTCAAGATCCTCGTCACCTGTGTCGCATCGGCACGACCACGACCACGAAACTATGTCGCATCGGCACGACCACGACCAAGAAAGCAAATGGTGCGCAATCGGATCATAATCATCCAGGGCCGTACGAAGCCACGAAATAAAACGAATAAAAATCGGATCGTTGCAAACCACTCGTGCGCTTTTTTCCGCGCCGACTTGGCGGGGTAGAGATTTCGTGCCAACCGGATAACTGAAACGTCTATCTAAGAGAAGCACCTCCCAGGACAAGTATGACATTCAACTTTGGTGAAACCGAACATGAATGAAGAGAAAAGTAAGTATCACGGCGACACAGGAGTGCTGGCAAGAAGTAGCTTCACCGCCCCAAACATTCTTTTGCGAAATGAGAATACGTTTCATGCGATCAAGCGACTCATTGGAAAGAGGCAGCCCAGCTATGGCTTCCTTAGGATGGGGCCGTATCCAGATTTTCAAAGTACATTGCCAAGTGCTTGAAATCGTGTGCGGAAAGGTTCCCGTTGTGTCCGCAGTCGATGTGGACGACGTAGCCCAGCTTCTGGAGCCTCACCTTGGTCCTGCGGGCCTTCTCGAGTTGGTCCAGTTGGCCCAACGACGAGGCTTTCAGTTTATCCCTTCCGCCGTCGGCTTCCTGCTCTGGCGGGACCGCTTGTTTTCCTCCCCCGGTGGAAGTGAAATCACGGAGTTCGATCGCGTTTTCCTGTGAGGATGTTGATTGGTTGTCTGCTCTCTGTGTAGTCTGGCTATCGAATAGCAGGCTCCTGGCGCTATCAAAGAATCCGGACGAGGCCGCGCTGGCGCGGTGTTGCCGGCCACCGGGCGACCGACCGACCGCACTATCAGACGGCGCCAGGCCGGTTCGCTCGCGCGCACTGGACGAGAAGCTGTCCGCCTCCGAGGCCGCGGCGTGGTGCGAGGCGTCGGACGAAAGGGAAAGCTCGGCGAAGAGCTCGGGCACCGCGCTGCTCGCACAATTCGAGTACTGCTGCAGGAACCGCGACGCGAGGGAAAAAACAAGCTCGACGCTTTGCAGCTTGGATTTGATGAAGTATTTCAAGTCGTCCGTCTGCGTGTACGCACTGACGACGCCTGGTTCGTGAAGATGTGAATGCTGTGCGTGCCCGATCAGTCCCGGTTGCAGCCCCGGCTGCGGAGTAGACCCCTGGAGGTGGCCGCTACCGGTGCCACTGGTGTGGTGTGAGTCCAGGACACCGGAGCCATTTGAGGAGGCCGGGCAGCTCTGCAGCAAATCGTCGGTGGACAGCAGGGACACCTGCTGCATCTTCTTGCGGAACTGGGCCCGGGCGCGGTGGACCAGCACAAACGCCAGGATGCGGTGGTATTCGGCCACCGCGTCGGGACTGGGACGCTCCTCGGTGGTCAAGTTGAACAAAGCGCCGCCTCCCCGTGTGCCGGAGCTTGATGTTCCGTAACCGGCGGGCCGCAGGGCGCGTTTGTTGTACACGTAGCGCTCCACCGCGAGCAGGTGCGGGGCAAGCGTGGTCCCGGCCAGGTCCGACAGGAACCCCCCCCGGCTGACGGGGAGGGATCCCCAACAAACGAGGTTGGCCAGGTACTGGCGCAAACCGAAGACGTAGTCCACATGGTTGCCGTACTCCGACAGGGAGAGCACCTCGTCCAGGCTGCTGCCGCCCGCATTCCACTCGCTGCACAGCGCCTCGAAGGCAGCCCGCACCTGCGCAATCAGGGGTGACTCGGCGAACAAGTGCCGCACGAACTTCTTGTTGTCGTCCAGCCACTTAACGCTGTTGACGCCGTGCTCTTCGCGGACCAACTCATTGAACAGCTGCTGCTCAACCTGCCACGCCTGCATCGGCTGGTACAACCGCCGTCCCCCCCGGCTGCCCGACGACGCGGCGGAATTCGTGCTGTACTGTGCGGCAGTAGTGGTCGCGGCGGGAGCGGTGTATTCCTCGTCACCCGTGTAGATCAGCTCCAACAGCCGCTGCAGCCACTGGTAGGACCCGATCACCTTTGCAAAAACCTTTTCCCACTCTGCCTCCTCGAGGTGATTCTCGCTCAGCGGCAGGGTTTCGCCCGGGAAAAATTCCTCGCTGGTGCTCCAGCGCTGCAGCTGCGTGCAAAGGTCCTTGAGTTGCTTGGCCGCGTCCGTCGCTGGCGATGCGTTCAAAGTAGAGGCGCTTCCGGTACTTCCGCCGACCTGTAGCCGAAACGGTTCCGTGGCGTCGAAGCTGCTCGTTCGCGAAGATGTTGACAAACTGGGCGTGGCGGTCACGCTGCCGGTGGTGGTCGTCAGGTCGTCAGCCGGGGTTTCTTGTTGCTCCGCCGGTGTTGTTGAAAGTGCGCCCCAAGGAGAGGGCTCCGCGGCCATTTTTGTTCCATTTGCTTTACTGCTTGTTATAGCAGTACCTCCTAGAAGTCCAACCGGTACAGCCGCAGCGTTCTCGCTGGGCGGTCCAAGTCCCTCGCACGCCGCACGGGATAGCTCTCTTCCGGCGAAGGCCTCGTCGCAGAGTGCTCGCAACGACACGTGGCTGCGCAACGAGGCGAGATCGGGGATGATCTCGTCGGTCGGATCCACGAGCAGAATTTTGCGCGCCCGGATGCTCAGAAAGTTGCGGACGTTGCTCACATCGTAGAAGTTGGCCCGCAGGCCCCATTTCGCCCACGAACCGTAGCTGAGTTCCGCAGTGCGCTGCAGGGTTCCGAACCCACGATCCACAACACAGAAGGCGACATCCTCCTTCGCCGCAATTTCGCACGCGCACACGGATCCGATGCTGCGCCCGTGTACGCCGATCTTCGCGATGCCATGTCGGCGCAAGAACTGGTACACCGCGCGGCCGTCCGCGCGCACGTTCTCGGGGTGCACAGCGCCAGTACTGCGTGCGAACCCGCGGTAGTTGAACAGCACGACGGAGCAGTTTAGCGAGAGGTAGAAATCAACCCAGTCACCCTGGAACGCGGTGGACTCGTAGTAGCCGGCGTTGGGGTTGCACATAATCACCGCCGCGGGAACATGTGCGAACGCTTGCGCCAGGTTGTCACCATGCAGGTTATAACACACTGCGGTTTCCGGGTCCGCACTTGATGCCAGCGAACCACTCGCATGATTAGGCCCATTCTGCTCTGCTTTTGGTCTGTGGCTTCCGTGGCGGATGATGACGGCGTCGAGCTCCGCGCCCGCGGAAACGGGCACCCAAAATTGTCGAGCCCCCGGCCGGCGCTGCAGTAGCTCGGCGCGAACTTGGTCAAGCGAACCTATCGTGGCGGGAGCGAAAAACCGCTTCGCGCCGGCCCAGTACGTCTCTTCCGGTTCTTCCAGTTGCCGCATCAGCGCAGCCACTTTCCGGAGTTCGGCCACTCCCGGTAACTCTTCGGTCAATCGTAGCTTTTGCTCCACGCACGTGTCAGCCTTGTTGGATCCCGCGCTTTCCCGGAGCCACCGCAAGAACCCCACGGTGGAACCGTCGCGCTTCTCGATGCGCACGTTCTCGTGGCCGAGAATGTTCAGCACGGCGTGCACCTTTTTCTCCAGCCCTAGCTTCTTCTGGCTGAAAACAGCGCATCGCGGGTCCTGCCTCTGAATCTGGAAATTTCGCTGCAGCTGCTGCAGCACGTTCACACCAAAAGCCGCTTGCTGCAGGGTCCACTTGCGCCAGGCGACACGGCCGGACAACACCAAAATCAACTGTTCCAACTGCACTATCGCGTCGCAGTATGCTTTGCTCAGGTCGGTCTGTTGTGAGTATGCTTTCATCTATTTTGCGCTCCACAACAAGAGATGAAGGGAGGCTGTGAGAGAGGGAAATACTACCACGTGCATAGAGAAGCAAGTTGAGATTTGCTTCATCTACGACAAGACAAACATGACGCGCTTTTGCAACGTCGGGCCTTATGTAAGTACGTACTTACCCGGTAGGAGTTCTCGATTTTCTTCTGCCAGAGCAGCGTGCTTCCTGGAAAAACCAATGCGCGAACGAGAAATCGGACAAGCAACACGAAGAGGGTGAGATACAGAACCACTACTCCCGGCGTGGAGAGCAAAGCTCGAAACAAACTAGTAAACATGGTGATTACCACACAGATCAAAAAGATCAGAAAGACGAGGGTCAGGATGACGGTGGGATTCTCGCGCGTACACGTGTACGCCCTCCGCCCCCAGAAAATCACGAAACTCTTGGCCTTACCGATCATGACCTTGAGCTGGTTCACTTCGCCCGCACTACGCTCCGCCATCTTGTCTCTTAAGTTCTTCGAGCACGTCGTGAAACTGAAGGAAGCAAACAGAAATCCGTTCGATGCCTGTAAGTGAACTGTTTGAGAAGTTATTCCTCAGTGCTGCAGCCATTGCGAATACATATAGTTGATGTACATGAAGCTACATACTCCTTTTTCCGCCACTGCGCACGAGCAATTTGCGTCCACGCGTCACCATGATCTCGAGGTTAAGTACTCCCTACATGATTTACAAAGATACAGGGTACGAAACAAGAAGCGGGTCAGCTTGGGATCATATTCGCAGATTTTGCAACGTTTGAACCACGTTCGCGATCAAAAACGATTGCGGGTAGATAGAGCAGGAACAACGATGGCACCTTTCGGACTCTATCCCTGGTTCGAACTCGCAGACGCACGAGCACACGAAGTTACTTTGCACTTGTTGATCAGTCCCTCTATATGCACATGCGCGTGGTTGCGTGCCACTCGTAGTAGCAGCTGCGGCCGCTACTTAAATTGTTGATCCATCTTCGTCTCATTTTGATGACATCCGATGCGTTTTGTCATTCTTGTCCTTGTGGCGGAAATGAAAACTCGAATTGGCAGAGGAATCTCGGGACGACTTGAGTGCGATCGTAGACGGCGTACTCGTTTAGCGCAAAACGTGTTTCCCGCTCCATCTCGGCCTCTTGCAGATCTCCCACCGCGAATACTATGTTTTCCTCTTCGGGCAGCTCTTTCGCATTTGTAACGGTCTGGTTCTCCACCTTGTCGAGAGCCACTCCTGCGTCTGCCCCGCCGTCTACGTCCATGGGCGCGGGACCGTCCTTTTCCCCCTCGGCGGGACCCGGAGCTGGCGGCGGCTCAACACCAGCGGCGTAGGCCTCCAGCATGGCAGGCGAAAAGCTCACCCACTGGTGCGCCTGTTCGCACCCGAGTGCCAGGCCCGAATTCATCCCCTCCTGCCACATGGCCGCCTTGCTCAATCCGGGTTCGGGTCGTGTGGACGTCCGGACGTGTCCCAGCGAGACTTCGCACAACAAGGCCAGGCCGCGGTTTTCGTTTTCCGTGGCGTCGCACCGCCAGGCCGCGTAACTGAGGCAGTCCTGCAGATACAGTGCGGGGCCCCCGAGAGAGCCCTGCAGCTCCTCCCAATCCAACGGGAGGTCTTCGCACCAGGCGTCCGAGGTTTTTTTGCCGTCGGTTCCGGTCAGGCCGGGGGAGGCGGTGGGCAGCTGCAGGCCCTGCGTCAAAAGGCGCGCCCACTGCCGCAACGGTCCGCCGTACCAAAGCAGCTGCTTGTTGGGCAGGTCACATGGGTCCAGGTCTTCGGTGGGATTCTCTAATGCAAACACCTGCTCGAGCTTCAACGAAAAGGAGCGGTGTCGCAGCGCGTGCAGGTTTCGGGTGACGTAGTTCACCAGGGTGGGGATGGTGTGCGCAGGCTCCAGAGGGCGAAGCCGGTACTTGAACTTCTTGTACCTCACGTCGTGGGGGTGATCTGTGATTTCCAACTTGGCACTGGAAGAAGCCCGCTGAGCGATGACCCGGTAACTCTCAACCGCCTCCTGGAGTCTCCGGAGATTCGTTACCTCCTCCGCCAGTCGTTGCGGCGTGTTGATGATGAAATTCTGTACAATTAAGTGTTTTCAATTCACGACTCAACGACCATCACATGACACCGACACCAATGCGCGAAACATCATAGCTAGAAGAGACCAGCACACGACCAGCGGGGAATGTGCAGAACAGATTTGAGTACTTACTGTTCTCAAGCGCGACCACGAGAGACGGACACAGACTCGTCTCGAAATCAAAACATACGTACGTAAGTACTTCCATCTTCTTGAAGCCTGTGTAGTGCGGAATGAACTGGAAGAACTGCGACGTGAGAGTGCTCAGCTTTGACTGGCTGGCTCCGTCCAGCTGGTGCAGTTCGGTATTGATTCGCTTCAGCACCGCGAATGCCTCCTCCAAAACCTTCTCTGACACCGTTCCGAGATCAAGTCGCGCGGTGTCGAGTCCGATGTCGAAAATCTCTTGTTCCAGCAGATCTGTACGAAGGAATGACTCATACAACTTGATAAAACAATTGAAGCATCATGATATCATGCATGCGCGGGCCACTTTGCACCCATGGGCACCAGGCGCGATGTGGTGCGCATGAATCTGTGATATTTTTGAATGAAGCAGAAGCAGAACGGCCAAGAATAAAACTGTTGCGCATTGACAAGTTTTTGGGAAACTACTACTACATCACCTACCAACACTGTCTATCTTGGGTAAGATCTACGCGCCGGAAGCAGTTGCTTACCTTCGTCGCAGATAAGCTCCATGAGCACCTGGAGCGATTCTGGGAGGGTGCTAGGTTGGTGGCTGGTTTTCGTGGAGCCGGGGGCGGCCGGGTTCTTTCCCGGCGGCAAGTACTGGTACTTTCCGTCGACGTGTGTGAAGGGTTCCTTCCCGAAGTGGTTCGCGGTCTTGTCGTAGAACTTCTGCGTAAACGCTTGGAGGGCCGCTTCTTTCAGATTCCTCGGGTGCGTGACAGTACTGAAAATGACGTTGGCGTGCTGTCCCTCGTAGCCATGGCGTCCCCACCGGGTCCACAGCACGAACAGGCTCCCCCGCTTCAGGTCGTGTTCCAGCAGCTGGATGATGTAGTATTTGTTGTTATTGCGCGATAAAGAGGTCTGGTTCAATTTCGCGTTGTACAAAGCCTGTCCGTCCTGGTAGACATGAAACTCTTGTGCGTGGTCCGGGCAGTCGACAACCACGCCGTTCTTCAACGTCTTTCCATACCGGGAGCCGCCCTCTGCTCCGCCCGGCAGACCGGAGGACGAAGAGGAAGATGTTGCCATGCTAGTAGAGCCTCTTTGGGTTTTCGACTTCGTCTACGTTGCTCCTCTTGATACCTACCTACGAGTCATCATCTCGGTGCTTGTTTTAGACAACTACGACGAGTGAGCACTGCGTAAAAATGAGTTTTGCGTCAATATCTGGAGGCGTGCCTGAAATCATGCATGAGTTGTTCTTACCATATCATTCCTGCAACTACGAGGGAGCTGATGCAACGACCAATGTGGAAAATTGAGCAAAAGGACGAGTCACGCGACGACAGACTGGCACTTTTTCACTTCGCTTGTACTGCTGCACGAAGCCTTCTCTTTTTGTGCAGCAGAGCATCTTCACGGAGCGGCGCTACTAGTATCTAATCTATCAGGAGCCCCCTCTTCGGGCAAGAACAACATCAAGCTTTTCTTGTAGCATGTGAGTTTTCACAACCACGACAGAAGAAAACCCGGTTGCGTCAGATCTTCGAACAAATCAGGATCATGCAATTGGCGCCGAGGAGCCGTCCGTGGCGAACACCAGTGGGGACATCGTTAATACCGGGACCAGACAATGACGATGACAATTTTCATCTTTGGCTTCGAAATCCTCGATCGATTATTTTGTAGTTCGACCAGTGCTGCTTGTGTTCGCGGCAGGGTGCAGAGTTTGGAGCTTCTGCTTTACATCCTGTATGACAGCAACTGAAGTGCTGGGGTTCCCCTCAAAAATAGCCAGCGAGGCGCGTATATGAACTGCAAAAGTATCGCACTCGTATAAATGCATATACAAATTTTCTCAGCATGAGAAATAAAATTTGTAATGCGGATTTACCTTCGGAAAAAGTTTGTAATGCATGACTGCAATACGAATACGATACTTTTGCACAGGATAGCGTAGTGCGTCGACCGCCTCGGACTGGTAGGAATTCCCCTTCAACATGTACACCGTTCCCATGGCTTTAAGCGTTCGGGCGAGCTGAACTGACTGCTGCCCATACAGACCGCGCTCCAATTTCCTTGTTTGATTTTTTATCAATCAAGATTGTTTGAGTTCAAGGTATATATAAGATGAGCTCACTACACAATATACTAGGTCGACAAATAATGATCCAGGGCCTCGCTCTCGCCGCACGCACTTCGTTTCTCAGAACTAGGTACCACCAAGAGAAAGAAGAGGAACGCAAATTAACAAAATTAATACTGGACGTCCGCGAGGTATTCGAGAGCTTGGTCGTGCTCACGTCGTTTTATGAGGAGCAGCGCCAGCTCGCGTTTGATTTCGACCATGCGGGGGTGGTGCGCGTCGTGGTTTCGCAGCAAGTGCTCCACGTCACGAAGGCGGTCCAGTGCGGTCTTCGTGTCGGTCCATTTGGCCAGGCGGAGCGCCGCGTCCGTGGCGAGGTTGGGGTATTTCCCAACTTTGATCACCTTGTCGACGACCGACTGCTGCAGCGACAAGGCCTCCTCCTGGTCTCCGGCCAGGTGGTGGACCCAGGCCATATCCAGCCACAGCAGGAGCGTCTGTTCGTGCTCCCACCCGAGACAGTGCTCGCGGATTTCCCAGGCCTGCGAGAGGTGCTCCAACGCTGTGCTGTACTCCTTCCGCGTGGTGGTCACTTTGCCCAGCAGTTCGTACGCGCGCGCGAGCTGCAAGTCCTCGGGGCCGTAGGCCTGTTTCAGCAGCGTGGCGGCCTTGTGCAGGCACTGCAGCGCGAGCTGATAGTCCTTTCCCTCTGCGACGTAGGCGAACCCCTCGGCCAGGGCCAGGCTGCTCCCGAGCCGGTGCGAGGGGCCGTTGTCGTAGATCTGGCTCTCCACGATCTGCTGCCCGTAGTGCACGTGCTCCAGGGCCTGCGCCACGTAACCCCCAAGACTGTAGGCCTCGGACAGCAGGCAGTGCTGGTGGCACGCGGCCGCGATGGGAAGGTCGTGCACGTCCACCAGCAGCTGCGTACTGGCCAACTGGTGGATCCGGCACTCGATCACGCCGTCCCGGTCCCCGACCGCCTCCAGTTCGGCCACTTTGCGCTCCAGCGCGTCTATGGAGCTCAGCGGGTGCATCATCACGCGACCAGGCGGATGATATTCGGTCCCTGTCGTTCTGCCTTGTCTCCTCGCCTTGGCCTAGAGGATCATGCTGTTCAAGTTTCGTGCACTCCGCCTGTGTCAATGCTCCTGTCGCACGCACAAAGAAAGAAAGACTCCTACGTCGACCACATGATGGTTTGTATCGTTATTATAACCTGCTTTATCTATATACTTTTGACTCTTCTTGACGAACTACAACATCTCCTCTCTAGTACAAACTCTTCCGGTCCTCTCCAACTTTTTGCCCTCATCGAAGCTTGCTTGCACACTGATCGCGATAATGTTCATTCGTATATGACGTGCTTCCTATTTTTACATTTGAGGAAATCATGAACATCTCGCTCGGCGACCACGGTGCGCGAATGTGTTGCCAAGTACCTGAAGCAGTTGGCTAGGAGTAGGAGTTGTGTGTTGCTGTTGTCATATGTGAGGGAAAAAATATGCTGAGACGTGTACTATAAATCGCAAAAAATTAGAGCAGGCACTGTTCCTACTGTTGACTTGCGTTCGTTATTTGGCACTCACACTGTTGGCGGAAATAGCTTGACGTCGTGCTTGAGGGGTTGTCGAGGCCTCGTAAATATTTCTTTGGTTGGATTACGTGAATTGCAACTTCGTTGCATGTTGCGACGGTGAAGAAGCAGGAGTGTGAAAATGTTCTCTTTTATTCTGGTCAAGACCTGTATGTCGTGTACTTCATCCTCCACACCATGATAAAGTCTTGAGGTGTCCGAGAGATTCAGGCATACGGATAGGATACGCTGTCGATATTCGTACATTGCTGAACAACAGAGTGCAAGCAATTCCGCGTTGTCTCTTTGTGCCTTACCCTTCTACCAAGATACTTACTAGATATCACAGCTGGCGCATCTTCATCGTGGTAAAAATCGAACCGACAGTCACGACCATCTTCGAGGCTATCAAACTTGGGTGAGACTGACAGATCTTCTCGCGTGGCAAGCAGCTAAATTGTCAGCAGGGGCCGACGGCGCAGGAGGTCCTCCTCTTGCCGCCAGTTGTGCATCACCTGGCGGTGGATCAGCAGGGGGAGTCTCCCGCCGTTGAATCGTAACTCCTTCTGGTTCACCAACCGGTCCTGCGTGGGGCGGCGGAAAATGGGGTGGGGGTTGTCTGGAATCTCCAAAATCCACACTCTGTTTTGGTCGTCAAAAATCCAGGTCGGCGGCAACTCGTAAACGAGAACGTCTCCCGAATCTCGGCGGAGCTGCAGGCGAACGTGGTCCATGGAATGCGGGGGCCCGTACATTTTGCCCAGCTTGTGGCTGCTGTCCCCCAGGGGCCAGTCCCGCAGCTGTTTCTGCCACCTTTCCAACTCCTCGGCCTGCTGCTTCCGGCGACTCCGCTCGTAGCGCTGCCGGCGGTCGTGGCCCTCCACGCCGAGGCGGGCTCGCTCTCGCAGCGCGCGCTCCTTCGGGTCCACCGAGCTGCCGGGGGGCCCGCGCAACACCCTCGCCACCTCCTCCCGCAGCAGCGGATCCGCGACACCGGCTGCGGCTGCCTCTGCGCCGGCCGCCCGTTCCTTGTCCGCCGCTTCTTCCCGCAGGCGCTTGCGGTCCTCGGCAAAGGCCCCGTACCCAATGGGGTCGTCGAACCGGGGGTCAGCGGCCCCCTTCGCGACCAGCCTCTTCCGCGGGTCGTATGGGTAGCGACCCCCGGGGGTCTTGCGTTGGTTGATATGCATTGCAAATATCGATCTGGGTCTGGGAAAGGACGAACTGGTACTGCGTGTTGCGGGCCCCACAAATTTCTGTCTTGCAAAAGATGCCAAACTTTCTGGCCATGCTGAGAGCGGGTTTCTCATGCACCAGAGTAGGCATTTTTACCAAGGGGCTCCAGAAGTTGTTGTCATGCTTAGCCCTGCGTAGAAGTTGCAGACTTTGACTTTTCGGCACTTGGAAAACAAACTGAAATTTCGCAAGCTTCCAGATCCAGACCCAGACATATTTGCAATATGCATAGTTGAAGTCCGGGAACAAGAAGGGGCCTGTCCTCGTAAATTCCCGGTCTGCGCTGATGTCCACCCACTTTCCCTTGTCATCGTCGTACTGCCACTCCGGAGCGCCCAGCGGCTTCTTCAGCGGAACGCGTTTGCTCGGTTTCCCGAAGTCGTACGGTGCCGTGGAAACCTCGGTCGCGCCCCTCCGCCCCTTGCCACCGCGAAAAAGTGCATTCGACCACGCCGGCGGCGGTCGCTTTTTTCTTGGTGGAACGTAGTCTGGCTGCGAGTGTGGCTTTTTCACCACAAAGTTGCTGGTCGGGTACCCCGCCTGAACAAACATTATTGATGCTGTAGGTAATTATTATTTTCGCTGTTTGAGAATCCAAGGATCCTTCTAGTACTAGATTATAGAATAGGAGTACTACTTGCGACGAAATTTTCCCGTCTATCAATTGGTGCGGAAAACATTAACGACTTGCGTTTTGTCTTCCTATTCGAAGGTGGAGGGGGTACACGACTAATTGGAGTTCGTCACATTGTTTGAGGACCTGGATACGCATCGAACTTTGTGGTCCCGAGCTCTGAACACCGGTGCTGTAAAGTAGAAATCACGATTGGTTTCTTGCCTTGGTTCAAGACTTGATTATTGTGAGGTGCATCACTAGGATAATCAGGGGCCTGATGTTCGTGTTTTAGTGTAGTCATTCTGTGAAGAATGTCGCCACTTTTGATATCCTTGCATCGCTCTCATCATGTTCATGAATTGCTAATTATTTCTTACCGAGTAGTGTCGTTCTTTGACCGATAGGTCCACAAACTTTAAGTTTTACTTCTGAAAAGGTTTCTTCTTTTTGCGTGATTGCTGCTGACTCGACAGAAAAACGTTAACTACCGACAACACTTTTACCTACGAATGACCGAGTACTTCGCGGAAGGGTTGAAAAGAGTTCCAAGACTGGTACGATTATAAATGGACCGACACTAGCTTGCACATGCGAACCGACGACAATAAAACTTACGACCACATCATTTAAGTCAGAAGCGGACAAAGAGCACTGCCAGTTGCTGGTGTTTGCAACACGAGGAGATGATCAGATTCTTTTGCTGTAGAAGCAGCTCATTTTTTGAGTTTAAACGACGAATAAATACTTACAAAGGTATAGTACCAAGATCACTCGCGCTGCGTCGTCGTCGGGTCGTCCGCATCCACCTTTACGTGGCGGATAGGTCATACAGCGTCATCTTTTGATCGAGTACCACCAATCGGTCTTCCTCGTAACTGTGGTCACTGCACAGGTACCCACCAAGAAACGCCGTGGTCAGAACCAGCAGCTGCCACAACCAGAAGCGCGTTGCCCTTGCCCAGCCGCGTCCGCAACAGCATAGAAGCCAGAGGCAGCACCGCGCCGCGATAAAACGACGCGCTGCCGGAGGGGCGGGGGTCGTGTTAGCAGCGGGCGCCTGATGTTGAACTACCTCTGCACCGCCGAAGACCGCGAACTCACTGCGCTTCGACCGCGTGTCCGTATGATCGTCCATTGGCACCTCCACCGTGCCGCTTCGCGCGTCGTTCCCACCGGCTGAACTGCGGGGAAGTGGCCCTCCGCCCGAAGAGGACGTCTGGTCAACAGGAGCTGTAGATGCTTCGGGTGGTGCAGCGGCCGTGTCAGGTGGGGAGAGCAGAGCACCAGCGTGAGGTTGCTGCACCTGATTCTTCCTTGAAGATGAGCGCAACGTCGCTGACGTCAACCATGCCGCGGTGGTCGTCTGGAGCCGGATCGTACGTGCGTTAGTAGCTTCTCCACCGCGGTTTACTAATGACGAGCGGTCCTGTAGAGATTCCACCAGCGCAGAGCTCTGCAGCTCCACCTGTTGGACGGCTTGTAACGCGACTGCCTGCAGAATGAGACACACCAAGTTTTTCAGCGTCAGTGTCTCGATCGAGCGCGTCTCTTCGGGCGATAGGTAGTAGTGCAAACCGCGCAAGATGAGGAATGGCAGATCGACAAAAAGGATGGAAACCAGAGCACTGCGCTTCCGAGCCTTCATCATGTTCACGCCGTGCACCTGACTTAATGGCCCCGGCGCGAACAGGCCCCGCTTCGCTTTCCCCACGGTTTTAGTGGCGTTCGCGGCCGCAGAAGCAACCAGGCCGCCCGGTCGAGCCAAAGAACCCGGCGCCGCACCACCGCTCCGCGCCGTCCTGGTGGCAGCGCGGTAGAGCTCCTCCGACGGGTCTTGTCGCCACGGAGTGCCAGGAAAAGACTGCTGATGAAAAAACAGGGCGCAACATATGAAGATACCGGCTGCGGTACTCATGGCCTGTGCCTGACCCGTCGGTATACCGTAAAACGTGTCCAGTTCCATGCCTACCGCTTCGTCCTCCGCGAGCGGGGCTTGGCCATAGGGTCGCTGCACCTGGATAGCACTATTCCCCCGTTGGCCCGGCGCGAAGTCGAACATGTGAATCACGTCCACGAAATCCACGGTGCAGTGCCAGGCCATATCGGTGTGCATCATGGTGTCGATAGTGATCTTCCGACCCACGTGCAGTTCGGTAAAGGAGCGAAACATGAGGAGCGCGTAGATGATGGCAAAGTTCGCGACGGAATAAGTCATC
Source organism: Amoebophrya sp. A120 (assembly GCA_905178155.1). Classification (NCBI taxonomy): domain Eukaryota; class Dinophyceae; order Syndiniales; family Amoebophryaceae; genus Amoebophrya; species Amoebophrya sp. A120. Next base: position 7,788,459 of record CAJINV010000003.1, read on the forward strand.
ACCTGCGGTCCAAACACGCCTTGTTTGCTGCGCAAGGACGGCATGATTACGAAGTAGAACAAAGTGTATTTCGGAGCATTGATCCAGCAGTAGCAGATCCACTGAAACGATCCGTTTCGGGAAACGGTTCCGCGGGAAAATAGAATGTGCAGAAAGAGCAGAGTGTCGAAGACAACGAACGTCCATGAGATTACGGCCCGCTCGTCGGCCTTCGGCATACTGACGGCATGCTCAACCTCCGTTGTTTCCGCGGCCCACGCGTACAGAAACCTCCAAGTTACGCCAGTCACAAAGGCGTAGAAGAACAGGTAGGTGAAGTGCGAGAGGGCGCCAGAACTCTTGCGCTTGGGAATCACGCCTAGCTGGCCGGTAGACTCCCGCTCGGTTGCCTTCGACATTTTTTTATCTCATCTTCGTCGGCAGAACGTTCAAATGAGCTCAGCTTTTATTTACGTTAGGTTTGTCGTGTGACAAAGACAAATGAAGAGTCGCGTAATGCTAGAACGAAAAATTCAACAAACTAGCCCATCCTGTAATTCAATGGAGCGAAGCACTGACAAGGCTCTCATTCTTGTCAAACTTTCTTCTCTGATGCACTTATCAAGCCGTCCCTCAGCTTCTAATAATCCTGCTAGGAAAAGAACAGCAGATCGACACACAACAAGCGGTATTCTTCCATCCGCGCGAGACAAAGCAGCTGCCTTAATCGACCGTGACGCCAGCACGCACCACGTCATCACACGACTCGGAGGCGGCTTCGATTCTTGTTTTGCTTTTGGGTGCTGCTCGTCGAAATTTCACGCACAATACAGTCTCTTGATCCATGTCACAGCTCGCAGGTCACCTCCATACGGAAGAACCATCTGAGACCAGATCTGATTGATTCAAGTACACTTGTTGTTGTTCGCATTTCTCGCTGCCGTCTTTTATCTAGTGTGCCAGTACAGCAAAAAAGCAGTAGCGCTCGAGCTCCCATCGCATGAGTCGCGCAGCTGGTGTACATTAGGTGAGACACGACAACTTCGTAGCTCGAAGGACATTGGTATAATCTTCCGATGGTAGAAAGCAGAGTGAGAATTATCAACTACAGAAAGGACTTCTGTTGACGGCCGTCCCCTACGCAAACAGTACTTCGTATCAGTTGCTTGCTCACAGGAGCATGTAGTTCGCCACTCAAAGTAGAGTCATTAATTGTGAGGTGCTTCTCTCTCGGGCATCCGACGAATCCGAGGAACACGATCTAGATTTCGTCGTCGTCCTTGTCATCGTCCGCATCGATGTCGCCGTCATCGTCTTCAGCCGGTGCTGGTGTGGTGGTCGTGGTCTCGGACTCCTTCTTCTTCTCGAGCTCCACCTTGTTCAACGCTTCCCACTTTTCCGCGAACTTGTCAGCCTCAGCCTCGTCGTCCGTGATGATCAAGTTGTCGAAGAAGGAGCCAGCTGTGTGAATGAATCAATGCGGTTTGTTGATCATCTTCATGTTGCTGGAAAACAATCCGCACGACTAAGCGGGAAATGCAGCGATGCTGCTCAACACAAAAAGTCACGCTATTGTGCTTTGTCCTAGCACTGAAGTTGTGATACAAGAACCAACAATTATGCAGAGAAGAATTGATAGTACCTTTCACTTGCCAGAGGTCAAAGCCAACGAACGCAAACTCGTCGTAGGCGTACAGGGAATCGTTGGCCTCATACTCTGGGTTCGCAATCTTCTTGGGGGCCCATACGCCCTTGTATTCCGGGTTCTTGATGCGCTTTGGCTTCCACTCGCCCTTGTAGTCCGGGTTGGCCTTCTTCGGTGCCTCCCACTCGCCATCCTCCTCAGCATCCCAGTCCTGTGTGTGAAGTTTTTTCATCGAAGACTACGCTGCACTTCGACCTACGCGTGCCCCTACGCACGGTCAAGTTGTACGCTCGGTATGTATCGCCGGACCCCGAAATAACTGTAACAGCAGCAACCCGTGAGATAATCAGTTGCACAAGCATGTAAATAGATGAATGAAAAATCACCTCTGGCTTTTTTGCATCCGGGTCCTCGATCTCGGCTTCTTCGACCCAGTCCTCCGGCTTCTTGTCTTCCGGGTCATCCATGAACTCCTCGTCAACCTGAAGGTTTCAAATTCAATGAATGGAATCAGCCCTAATAGAAGAGTTAAGTAGTTGCGGCGTTGTCGACGAATGAGGTGCCATAGACCTACAACTCTATCAATCTTCAGACCTTCAACCCAGAGCACAGCAACGCAATCAGATTAGGTTTGCGAATCATAACAAGTACCCAGTCGGCGGGCTTTTTGTCCTCCGGGTCATTGATTTCCTTGGCGGGAAGCAAGTCCCAGTCTTTCTCGAGCTCGCCGCTGTAGATTTCCTGCTTGTCGACGAGGACTTTTACCGTGTTATCCGGCTTAACAACCAGTCGGTACAGGTTCGTAACTCCGTCCTTATCCTGCTTGTACGGAAGGTCGCTAGTCTTCAAAACGTTCTTACCTGAGGAGGAAGCGAATTATCTATTGATGTTTTTCACATTTCACATGTCGGAGAGAACAAGCGAAGGACAGTCCTTCGCTTGTTCTCTCCCTAGTTTACTGGATTGTATTTCAAACAACCCGGTAGTGAATTGTTGAGTCAGAGTAGTGTCGACAGCGCTCCACTGGAAAAATGGAGCCTCCGTCCGACGTCGAACTTTGTTGTCTTGTAAGATACCTAACTGAAAAGAGTGTCAATATCAGAGACCAGCGGTAGTGTCTCGACAGTGCCCCCTCACAGGGAGGGCCTCCGTCCGACTTCGATCTTCTGGTAGGATTCTCGTCATGATCATGAGAGGCAAGCCTTCCTGCCACCTGCTTCACAACTCGTGCTTGTCAGAAGCAAATTATACGAGTTTGTCTTCCTAGCTGGCCCGAGGGACGCAGCTCTGTTCGACCTCTATCTCGTCGCGTTCATCCTTACAACTGGAGTTGTATTTCCCTGCATGTCAATAAATGACACATGTTAATACCACGACAGTTACTTACTTACTTCCTTACCCTTGTAGCTGAAGATCAGGTGTGTTCGCTTGTTGTAGCCGCACTTGTCGGGCCCGAACATGATGTTGTATACGGTTGGGTCGCCAAACTTCGTCGCGTCCTCCATCTTTGGTCCTGTATAATTCGTTTCATAGTTTTGTGTCGTGTCAAGTCTAGTGCATCGCGCTACCTGGCTGATGTCAAAATCGTGTACACATACACCAAAGCAGAGACACTTCTGACAGGACAAAAAAAATTGTGTATACATAGTACCTAGCTTGATGTAACCGCCGCCACACTCGATGTCCTTGTCGTACTTGGCCTGGTACTGCACGATGAGCGTCTTGCCCTTGTTTGAGAAGGGTTCGAAGCTGGCGCTGGCGCCGTAGAAGCGGGCGTCCTGCGTGGTCGCGAGCGCCTTGTCCTCCTCCTCATCGGCGGACCACTTGCCGGCTTTGATCTCGAAGGTTCCCATCTCCGAGTCCGATTTCCACGTGGACGCGGTCCACTTCGACATGTCGCTGAAGGTGTCGCTGAAGAACACCTCGGCGGCGGCGCCGCCGACGAGTACGGAACTCAAACGATTCATCTTCCGAAAACGATCGATGTGTGAGTTGTAGCCCGGAGTGCAAAGACCACGGTCCACAAAACTTTCCGATAAGGTAGAGACTTGTGCTAGGTTGTATATATTTTTTGCGAAAATAGAATTTCGGTGTTTTTTATGATGGAAGAAAAAAAAGGGAACATCAATCACGATCAGCAAACGCACGCATGCCATGGAACATCAATGACAAAAGCCATAGATCATCGACGGCGACAGAACAGATCCGTTGCAAAATGGGATCACACCCGGATACGCACTGTCCGGGATCGAACGTGCTGCGCCGGAAAAAAAAAACGCGTCAGAAACAGTTGTCATCGATCGAAACTGGATCTGCTTTCATCAAACTGATCCTGAATTGTGAAAACTGTGATGAAGGTTCAAAGATGCGCAAAGAATGAGGGGAACTGAAAACTGCGGGCACCGAAGTTGTGTAAGCCAAGACCGCGAAGCGCAGCGACTTCTATTGTCCGGTAAACGCAAAATAGTACACGCCGCCCGTGCGTCCCTTTGGACATTGATCGGAATCGTTGGAGGAAAATTATAGGACGTGAGAGAAGGCAGTCAGGACCTGTTTCACGTTATGGATCTGTCGAGATAGGCTTCCTTCCTGCGAGTGGGTTGAACACACTGCCTACCAAGTTGTCACTGCACGACGGGGCTGCAGCCTCTACAACCACTCCTCTGCGGGACGTGAAATTCGATTCTTACAAGCAAGCCTTTCATTTGAAACATGCATTCTTGTTCTTCATCGAGTTGGTGTTACTTAGAATCATTCCGGGAGACTACTGCAATTCCAAGATCATACACGAGAGACGTGAAAGACATAATTGCCCGTTTCAAGTCGGATGGACTTCAAGCCTTGTGCGACTCCCGCCGCGAAACAGGCTCATCACGCTCTGCTGGATGCGTCCGAAGACAGTAGATGCACGACGTGGCTCGACCGCCCCGCTTCGGGACAGCGAGGATCTTCGACCTGATGCACCCAGTGACGATGCGTCGCGGAAGCTCTTACCATCTGTTCCGGGCGATTCCGCGAGGATCTGGACCTTCTTCTTGCGTCGTTTCCGCCGCGCTGCTTCCGTTGGCTCACCGTTGCTATCCAGCAATGAAACCGCCACGGGTGGGTGATCCACGAGCTGTAGCCCTGCCACTGGCGGCGGCGGCCAGGCTTCGGAAGGTGCGCTGCTTGTTTCCTTTGAGCTAGAGCTGCTGTTCGTTGATGCGGACACCGCGGAGCCCGAGCTGGGCTGATCTCGGATCGGCGCGATGGCGTCAGCACTACCATCTCGATCTCCTGGTGGTCCAGATCTTGAAGACGACGGCTGCTGCGCACCATGACAGAATTGCCCGGAGCTGCTTCCTGTAGTACCTGATTTGTCGGCCTTCACTTTCCGCTCACGCGACTTCTCTTTTTTTCGCGCGGAGTGCTTGCTTGAGATATCGCTGATGTTTCCCCGGAAATACCCGCTGTAGGGACTGCTCGCGGCGTGGTCCTTATTTCTCTCGGGGTTTTGATGAAACTCCTGCGCTGCCCCTCCCAATGCCCCCAGCACATCCGTCTTGCTCTTCCGGCCTCCGTGCTTGCTCCACCCGCGTACGGACGAGCTTGACGACGAGGCCGAGCTGTTGGCGCAGGAACTATTGGCGGACGACGGCGGGACCATTCGCGTGTGTGACCCGTCCAAGTGCGGTATGTCGTCGTCCACGTCGTCCTCGTGTTCACTGTTCCCCGGGAACTGCACGGCTGGCCCAGAGGTTGACGCAGCAAGACTGGAGGCCGCGGGGGACCCGGTCGGTTGTGGTTCGCCGGGACCGTGCGTTTCCCGCTTGGACTTTTCCAGCGCCTGGGAGAGGAGCTCGTCGTCCTCCAGGTCTTGCGGTTGGTTCAGCTTACTGAACCGATCCACAAAATTCATGCGGCGCTCCAGTTGCGCGGACTCCAACATGGCTTTCCGCACGGCCTCGTCAGCATGGTCGCGCACGGATGCCGCGGTCGGGGCGGCTTGAGACGCCTAAAGGAGAAGACGAGAAAGGAATAGATAGTACGTGAAAAATACAACTTTTTTCGTACGCGCTTCTTTGCATGCGGATTCGGCTGGGACTATTAAGCCCAGCGCGCAAAATGAGAATCGAAAAGGAAAACTTGGATGCAATCTCGCAGTCTAGCACGGAGCGGCAATGAGAGCCAAACTACTTTCCACTCTGTCTATGTATTGCGCTTCTTTCCATTTATACAAGTACTTATGTACCTGTAGGCGCTGGCGTGCCTCCTCCTCTTGCTTCGCAGCCAGTTCGCGTCGCTGTGCCTCCTGCCACCGATACTGCGCACCAGGTTCGTAAAAAGTGGATGGATCCACGGTCGCGGGTGCGTTGTTTGGCCTGCTCCGGCGCTCCTCCTCCGTGAGCATCGAGGTCAAATCAACTTCGCGTCTACTGGTCGCGACAGCAGCTTGCACGTCTTCGAGGCCTGTAGGGTGATTTGACAATTAACGGATCTTTCTGTCGTGGAACCGGGGGAAAGAGACTCATCACCCTTATTCGTCTAACAGCAAAACACTTACACTGTAGTTCTACTGTAGTATAAGCTTAAAACAGTCATCTGCGGTGGCAATCCAACCTGTGCGCTGCTCCATCTGGAACTGGTGGTAACTGTCTTCTGCTGCCTTCTGCCAGCTCGCCAATTGCGCCATGGGATCTACTTCCACGCGGGACCGCAGTTCCGTAAGCCGGTCATCCTTAGCCTCTTTGCGATACGTTGTCCCACTATCGTCGCACGCGCGTAGGAATTCGTCTTCCTCGGCGCCGAAGGTGTCCAGATACTCGTCCAAGGAGGTTGCCAGGGCGTTTTCCGTCTCGTCGATGAGATTCCGCTCCAGTACCCTGCGGGTCGTTTTTCCGAAAATTATATCTGCTTTTCGAGCATCAAAAATAACGACTTACACAAAGAAAGCGCACGATTAATATGCAGTGGAATAGGGCCAAATAAATAACTTGGAACGCAGAAGTTGCACTAGTCGCAAAATAAAACACTCCAGAAGTGCAGCTGATATCAACCGAAAACAAAAAGATACCGCACGCCAAAACTGTATTCCGGAGTTGTCTTCTTAAGTTTCCAGAAGGACAACCGCTTGTATTTTTCATCTTGTGTCTCCTTGTGTTGCACGTTCATCATCGCCTCGGCTCCGAAATTCTGCTCCTGCTGTTGAAACCGCTGGAAAACAGCCAATTGCGAGTCCGTCATTTGCTTATCCTGTTGTTTAGTATGATGTCTCGATGAGAAAATGAAACAGCAGTCGGGAAGTAAGTACTTACTACACACGACTGCCTTGAAGTTAGTTGTCATGCTTGCCCATCATCTTCGGCGAATCTATTTTGCATGATTGCCGATGCCGATCGTAAGAAGAGAAAAGCAAAAGCGGCTCGGGCGATGAAAGATAAGCATTACATACTTACCGCCATGAGTGCCATCTTGTCTTGTTGTTTTCTCATGTGCTGCTTGAGCCTTTCCAGGTAGTCGAGCCGGCCGAGAAGGTCCTGGGAGTTATACACCTCGACGTTGGTGCCGGAGAGGAACTCGCACGTGTACACGAGGAAGTACTTGCTCGGGACCAAACCACAGACGGAGGGCAAGCCCGGATCCGGCGACTCGGAGAGAATCACGCGCTTCAGATCGCTGGCCGTGAGCGTGCCAAACTTGATCTGGTGGGCCAGGAGTTTGGACCGTTTTGCGATTTCCTCAAAGATCGCCAGTGTGTCGGAGACCTTGAACATGATAACCTCGCGCGACTTATCGCCGTAGGTTTTCGGGTCGTGCGCGAGGAATACCGTGTTCGCGGTCTGCAACAAGAGTTTCGATACCGTGTCGACGTCGTATCCGAGTGCACAACTCCCCCTCCCGCTCAATGATATGAATGAATGCCTTGAGCAGCAACAGGAGCAAGGACCGGACGCGAATGCAGTGTCTGCATGTTAAATCCACACATGGACTGTAGTCCTTTTTATGGTTCCGTAACCTGTGATGCAGGCAGTGCTAAAAGGCAAGGGGTGGGCGAGTTAATGTGTTGTGCATGCCAAATGAGGGGGAGGGGGAGCTGTGCACTCTGGTAGGTCGTAGCCGGTGAGGATGGGTGCGAACGTATCCTGTGTAAAAACGTCCCATAAATATCCAGAGTTGTTGTCATGCTGAAGGAGGAATTGCAGTACTACAATTTGCACCCCACCTCTGCCCTAGGCCTGCGCTGTCATGCAGATCTGCAATTGCTGGAACACGTGCAACGCGCATCCCGCCCAAGAACAGAAGAGTATTTTCAGTCGTATTTTTGCCCTGTAACGATCCTGCAAATAGAGCAAGGAGATGGCTTTATTTGTGACGCGGTTGTCCTTGCTAACCTACACTACAATCGAGCGCAAAACGTGTCGCGCGTGGGTGACTCCCAAATTATTTGTGCTGCAGAGATTGATACCAATCACGGACAATCATGGGGTGGAGACGTTTTTAGTCATGGGATAGAGCATGATGTGGCGTACCGCGAGCATCTTGGGGATTTTTTTGAGGCAGTTGAGCACCATGTTGGCGCTGTCTCCCCAGGAGCAGAGGTGCACGCGGGGAATTTTAAGCGTTTCCAGCACCACCCGGATCACGTCCACGTCGAAACTTTTCCACTTGTCCGGCGAGCAGCGGCTCATGGAGCCCACGGTGGACTTGGAAAACCCCGGGAGATCCAGGAAGATGCAGTTGAAGTTGTTCTTCACCAGGTGCGGGGCGAACTTCATCCAGCACCAGCTGGTGGTCAAATTTTCGTCCGTCCGCCAACCGGGCAGAAACATGACGAATTTCGTACTCTTGCGCGCCTTGGCCACCTGGCTCATGGGCACGTCCCCGCTCTCGTACATTTTCGCGGTGGCCATGGTGGCCGGGTCGTACACCGTGCGCAGGTAGATCTGCAGGTTCAACCCCGTGACCACGTCGATCTTTTTGTTGCGGATCGCCTCCTTCAGGAAAATGCCCTCCTCCGGGGTGAAGTAGGTGCTCTGCAGCACCTTCCCGTCCGCGATGGTGACGGACAGAGTAAACACGTCGCCCCCGACGTCGAACACCTGAAATTGCTTCGACATGCGGGCTCTGCGTGGGAAATATCGACCTGGGTCTGGAGATATCAAAGCGCACACTTGTGACGCGTCCTGGTGCCGGTCACACAAAAATTTCAATTTGTCTGGCATGCGTTGCGATGAATGATGCTATTCCTGGCCATGCTGAATTGGGTGTTACTTTTCATGCAGAAGTGTAGGCATTGCTAACGCGTTCCCGCCGTCGAATCTGTGATGCTAGCCCCTGCATTCCACATATTATCATACCTGTTGTATAGAGGGCATGGACAAGCTGCGTGACAAACTTCTGCACTGTTCCAGACCCAGACATATTTGCACTCGATACTGGTCTAGTGCGGTCCAAAAGTTCGTATTTGGTATTGAGTTCTCTGCGCCAAATGCTGCGGCGGTCGTCGGGATGCCGTGTCGAAGTAGTTGCACCACGACACACTTGTAGTGCGCTGGTGGACCTTGTCCGACGGTCTGGGGCTTACATCTAAACCATGTACTACATACCCCTTGGTTGTGTGATGATGAGAATAACTAATTCAGAAAATTTTCTTCATGATGCGTTATAATGTTCGAAGAAGAACTTGTTGTGTTAGAAGCTGTGTGTCTGTGCTAGTGTCCGCAGGTAATCTGTGTTCCACTTCGAGTAGAAGACGTAGCTTGCGTTGCTGCAGCTGCGCTCTTGTCGCGTAGTCAAGATGCCGTGCCGCGCTTGGTACGTACATTAGTATTGACGATGGAGAAGCTGCACGTCAAGGTGAGACACTTGGTCATTTTTTGTTCGTTGTCAGCTTGAAAAGCTTGCACCAAGGAGACAAGGAAAGCAGTGCGTACAGGCGGTGCGTGATGTAGTATACGTAGTTAGAAGATTCTAAGTCAGTGGAGGCCTGGAGCAGTTGGAAAAAGATTTATATGGGTCAGAATTTTACAACACATTCATACGAGCCGCATTGCGTGTCTCCTAGGCACAAACGCGCACACTCTGCCTCTCCCGCTCTCTGTCGTGGCTGTGCGATTTCTTTCTGTCTTTTTCGCTCTGCAGAAAACTTAAGCCTTACTCGATCAATGTAGGCTGAATCAGCGTTCCTGGTGTGGTTTCATCGATCCTGAGTACGAGAACAATCCAGGTATGGTTTGGTTCCATCTCCACCACGGCATGCACACACATGCAACGCCCAGGGTGTCCAGTCAGTGTGTGGGCGTCTGACAAATTTCATGTAGATTCTTTCGTGAGAATCAAGACGGCGGGCGCTTCGAAGCAAAAGGATTCGCAACATTGACTTGCAACTGTGCGCGAGTGTAAGCATGAAGTCAATGTGTCATCATCACTCCGTCTTCGCATCTGGCAGCTTACAACTTTTCGCAATTCTTTTATCCATTTTGTTCTCACTCTTCCCGCCCACATAATAAATTATTATGTGAAAGAACTTGCTTCTTCTACTCCGATCTTGCGCTAAGCAGATCCTCCTCTTCATTGTTCTCGGAATCCTCAGCACCCTCCCAATCTGCCTCCGTACCGGGTAACGCACTCGCGAAACGCTCAAGCCTGGGCTCCAGCAGTGCCGTGTTAATGCGAATCAGAACGTCGGACGAAGCCTCGGTGGCGTAGTCGGCTTGGCTGTCACTGAACTGCGAGACGGTATGCTGGGTGTCCTCGCTGCGCAAGTCCATATCGTCGTCCGGGAGGTCCACCAAGTCCTGCTCCGAGGCAGCGTCCGGACCATCCGCCGGGGAATCCTCGTGAATCAGCACGTTTTGTTCGGAGTTCGCTTTGCTCCTGGAGGAGATTGATGTTTCCGATCCATTACTTTGATCAGCGGAGGAAGACGAGGATGAGACCGCTGCACCATCTTCGTCGTTTTCAGAACCAGACGAGTGTTTGTTTTCGCTGAAATCGTCGTCCTCATGGTCGCTGCTTCCTTCGTCTTTGTCGTCCTCCTGCTCCTCCTCTGCTTCTCGTGCAAAGGCAAATTCGTCTACTTCCTCGCCTTGCTCAGCGATTATGGTGCTCGAGCGTGTACGACCCGGTGCGTTGTCTAAGTCAAGAATAACGCTGCTACGCGCCGGCAAAGACTGCAATTGAAGGTCGTGGTGGTGGTCCTCGTGCTGCTCTTGCTGCGAAACGGCTCTGCCTCGCGTGGTGTCCGAGTGGTCTGATAGCACTTCTGTGGCAAAGCCGCGCTCTTCACTTGGTCGTCGAGAGGCAGCTTCTGGCTCGCTCGTGATACGCCGTTTTGTAGCGCTCTTCCCTGGCGGCCGAGGAGGTGTCGTGGGAGCGGTCGCTGCCGAAGGTTGAAGTTCCTCGATCTCATCCACCGCTAGGGAAGAACGCCGGCCGTTTTCTTCCGGGTCTTCCTGCAGATTCTCCGCGGAGACTACATCGAAGACCCAGGTCTCGCGAACAGCCTCGCCGTCGTCGCCAGGTTGTTCCATTTGCAGATGACCGCCAGCAGCTTTCTTTGCTGCCTTCTCGCTGGTGACATCAAGACCAAGGTGATGAGACGCCGCACGTGTTGCTTGTTTCTCAACATCCGCGTTCTTGTCTCCACCAAATTTTTGGATCGCGCTCGGCGAGGGAAAGGGCGTTCGCGACGACCTCGACGCGGTTTGGCCAAACGACCAGTCCAGAATGTTTTGGTCATGATCATCTTCATCACGTCGTCCACCGTCGGCTTCAGCGGACGAAGACGTAGCTGAACTTTGATGTTCCTGGTTTGTGTTCGTGTGCTTGTTTTCGTGCTCTTGCTGCCACTTGACGTCGGCGAGGATCTGCTGCTGCACGACGTTCGGATATCAAAGTGAAAAATGCCCCCACCCCGGAATTTGCAAAAGTTTCTCATGCAAAGTTTCCAAATGAATATGAAAGCTTTTTGTCTTGCATGAAAGGACCACTACAAGCCTTTCTGATGCAGAGTCTAGTTGTGCAAGGTATCTTTTGCATCAGAGATCCGCCTGCTGTTGGGCTCCATTGCATCACAAATTTGCGCTCTTCAGCATGGAAAATTTGTGATGCTGATAGATGCAAGACGGGGAATGTTTCCATACATTGGAAAGGTTTGCAATACAAATGCTACCAAGAGCTGGGGTGGGGGCATTTTTCATTGTAATATCGGAAAGTACTTCTTCTCGTCCGCGGCGTAGTTTACAGCTGCGGCCACGCGCTGCTGGTCCAACGAAATTGCAGCACCCGCAGCGGAAGACGTTGAAAAAGGTGGGAAGGCAGCTGCCGGGGGCGTGGCGGCGCGACGACTTGTAGAAGTTTCTGGTTCATCCGCTATTTCAGAAGTCGGCGTTCGCGGCGTCTTTTTCGGGGTCGTGACCGCCACGTCTTGCTTCAGGACCGCGTCGCGGAGTTTCTCCTGCGAGATGGCAAGCAGCATGTCCACCGACTCCACCATCTTGCGCAGCTGCCGGTTCTCCACGGTCTCGCGGTGCAGGGCGCGCCAGCTGCGAGCCTCGGTCAGGGCCTCGCTGTTGCGCTGAAATTCGGTAGAGAAGGAGTTGGAGAGCCAGATACGGTTGAAGGGATCCGTCTCGTCCTCGGTGATCTCCGGGGCCATCTGCTGGTTAATCAGCTTGAGCCGCTTCTTCTTCTCCGAACTCGTCTTCGGGGGCTCGATCGGGTAGTTGTAGTTTTGGCTCGGGAAGTTCATGTTGTAGTTGAAGGTGAGCGCGATACCCGTTTCGGGTTCTGCGAACTTGTTCAGCCACTTGTTGGACGTGTGCTTCGTGAGCGGCTCGAGCATCAAGCTGCTTGGGCGCGGCGTGCTGTTGCCCAGACCAACGGCGCGGGACTTGTAGTTCTCCTTGCTGTTGTTACTGTTGCTCGTGTTACTATTGCTGGTCGACGGGGAGTCGCTGTTGTTGCCGCTGCCGGAGGAGTCGACCCCCGTGGTGGTTTCCTCCGCGCCCGGCCTGCGCAGCCACCAGTCGTCTTCCAGTTTGCCCAGCGCCTTCAGCAACAAGTCGTCGGTCACGGAGAGGCGCGCCTGCGGACGGGGAGTCTGCGGGCCAAACTGCAGCCCCTCACTCTTGTAACTCCGCTCGGACCGGCCGCTTGGCGTCTCTGCGCCACGACCAAAGGTCGACGTTTTCGGGCCCAGAACCAACTGTCCGGTAGCTTTATTGCCCGGGAGGTCCGCAGTAGAGGACGGCGTCGCAGCGTTCAAGCCGAGGGCTGCGCCAATCGGCGATGACATTTCCGCGATCAAGGCACGCAGCTTCGCCTTTTCGGCAGCTTCGCGCTCGCTCCGTAGCTTCATTATTTCCGCCTCTTCGACTCCGATTTCCTCAACGTCGGCGGTGCGCGTTGTAGCGCCGGCTTTCGTTGGAGTTGTAGCGGTTCCTCGATTCGGGGTGACGGAACGATTCGGGGTAGCCGACCTCTTCGGCGTGCTTGGGTTGCTGCGGTTTCGCTTCATCTCGTCCACTGTCAACGCCAGCTCCTCTGCAAAGGTTCGCGTAAGCGGCACCAGTGGCGGATCAACCGCGAGGACGGATTCCTTTCGGACCCACTCGTTTAGCACGTAGTGTCCGCGGATTTGCAGCGTGCTTGCAGCCCACTCCTCATCGTCTCTGCGGAGGTCGCTAAACACTGCCGAAGGGACGGCGGACGCGGCGGCCACGGAGGTGGCGGCGACGGAAGCGGCGGCCGGCGTGTCCGCGCCACCGGCGTGTTCTTCTTTCGGCCGCAACGCCAGTGGCATGTCGCGACTCCCGGTTGCATGTCCATGTTGGGGTACTAGCACTTGTTCAACAACCGAAGACGCATCTTTGTCATGCGCGTGGGGTACTTTTTGTTTGTGATCACTGCTCATCTCTGTTGTCTTCTCTGCGGCGGACGTGGTGTTTGCTTCGTCACCGACACCATCCGGCAGCACATTGGAAATTTTAGTTTCCGGTCCACCTCCCCGAGCATCTTGCTCGTTGACTGCGTCGCAATCGTCGATAATCGTGATCACAATTGAATCCTCCGCCCTCGCGCGAACGTCTACCCCTACCGCTCCCGCGGAGCCATTTTCCCCGACCGCCTGCTTCTCGTCGGATGAAACGGCGCTGGCGAGAGAAGTTTTTATCGTGAGCGGGAGCAGTTGTCTGAGCGAACCGGGACTGCTGGTTCTCTTTGCAGTGTCTGTCAAAGTCGAGGTTGTTGCACCATCGTCGGCGCGGTGCTCGGTGAGCGTCGCGAGCTCGAGTTGCACCGGACCCCCGGTCTGGACGTCGGGGTTTTCTTGTTCGTAGTGATTGATCCTGCCGGTCTCCTCATCAGCTTCCGGTTCGGGTTCCTCGTCAGCACCAGCAGCATTATCTCCTCGGAGTGGTGCCCTAGAAGATTCCACCGCGCCCGTTCTTGAACCGGAAGAAGAGTTGGAAGACGGGGAATCATGCCGACGGGGCTTGCGCTTGCGGCAGCCTTGCGTGCAGCTGTCGCACACCAGCTCACACGTGATGCTGATCACGGCGGCCACGCGGTTCATGGTTCCGGTGGAACAATAGGAAAAACATCCGATCACCGACACCGCCACGACGATCAGAAGCCCGAACAGAAGCGTGTTCTCGCTGGATGTGCTGCCATCCCCGTTGCTTCCCGTGACAACGGCGGAATTGCTGCCTTGATTCGAACTCATTTTCTCACAGGATGGAAGGATATGTCAAGAAAATCATCGGAACGAGAAATAGGAATTAATGAACGCGGCCACGACCGAATGTTGTCCGGAGACAAAACACATTGCCACAGATTTTTAAATGTTGCACATACTGGGACGAAATTCGGTATATTACGGGTACTGCAATCATGCTTCGAGGAAGCCGTCGGGAGGGGGGGGTGGTATCTAGCTAGTTCCTGGAGTTTGCTGCAATGGACAAATGTGACTGGGCGGATGCTGATGAGGATAGTACTTTTCGCTGCCATTGCAAATGCAATGAGGATGAATTCAGATTTCCTTGTACCGATGACACCAGTGCAACGCACTCGTTGTAATGATCAAATAGATAGATACATAGACGCTAGCGGCGGTGTCGGACGACTATGCCGTACCGATGAAATAATGATAATTGCTTTCAACCGAGTCAGTGTCAAATGTGCAGAAAGTCAGGCCGAGGCACATTTCACGTGTTCGAATCTGGATAATTGGATAGAAGACCGACACTGCAAGCTCGGGAGTTCTCTTTCTTGCACGACGAAGACGACCGAAAAACTTTATCAATTACGGGTGTTCGATGCCGCATCAGGTGGGATGCGCCTGGAGCTAGTCTAGATAGTATAGTAATCATCCGAAATAAGTTAGTAGAACAAAAATTCAATGTGGAACAAGCTTGTGAAAGAAACGGCCCTGGTGCTTTTTCTTTTGCTGTTGAAGTTCGCTCGTGTTTCATTTTGCCACCTTCCGTATCGTTCTCTACGTCTTTCGACGTGAGCAGTTTCATTTGCACAGAGGTCGTTGCGCATGTCGATACTCTGCGCAGAACGAAACGCCAGAAACAAGTGTCCCCGGCTACTGTGCTATGATCGTGCACCAAACCCTCGTTAGGCGGGGGCATCGTTTCATTAATAAGTTCCAGCTTTTTCAAAAAGGTAAGACGGGTTCTTCATGGCCTTAAATTCTAGGTTGTTGTTCGACGGGTCCTTGAAAAACATGGTTTTTTGCTCGCCCGGTTGCCCGACGAAACGGGCGTGGGGCTCGATGATAAATTTCACCTGCGCCGCTTGAAGTCGGGCGGCAAGCTCGTCGAACTCCGCGGCCGTAAGGCAGGCGCCGAAGTGCGCAACCGGGACTTCGTCCCCGTCTACGGGATTGAAGAAGTCCTGCCCGCGGTATGTTTCTCCGACCCAATGCACCACGAGCTGGTTCCCAAACAGATTATAGTCCTGCCATTTTGTCGAACTTCGGCCCTCTGGCAGGCACAGGACGCTTCCGTAAAACTTTTTTGCCTCTGCGAGGTCGTGTACGGGAATGGCTAGGTGAAAGGGCCGAAGGTTTGGGTCTTGCGGTGGCCCTTCCGCTGCTGGTGTTTTTGCCTCGGACTCGCCAGCCATGCTGTTTCGTCCCGCAGTGAATTTTAATGATTTATTGGCTGTGGTTCGATGAAAACAAGTCTAGTATCGCACTCGCACATCGCAAACGTTCGTTTTATCATTTATTCCTGTTGCTGGACGATCTGACAGAAATATCCGCGTGATCAAGTGTACGAAGTCAACACAGACTATCAGTCTAAATGTCTCAGGTTTATTCATTTCTTGAATAGAGGCAGAGTTGCTGACGCGGATCAACATGTTAATTTTGCTAAAAGTGCTGTGCGAACTTGTAGATTTTGTTGTACCTGTAGCCATACTTTCTCGTCACGAACGAACACTCACAGTGAGATCGGAGAAATGCTCTGGAAGTATTGTAGCCTTCAGGTCACTCGTCACGCTCACCCAAAAGTTCAGCCATTATACAAGACATGACATTAAATGATATGACAACTCGGCGGGAAAGATATGGGAATCGTGCTGGCTGCACCTCAGCATCAGCTCAGTGGCGAACAGCAGAAGCATGAGCATTTTTGTCCGTCGGTATTGTAAACCGTGACGCGTATCCGTGCCGGTATCAAAAGCTCACGAAAGTAGATCATGCGTTCCAGAATCGTGCACATACTTTCCCCTGTCTTACTTGTCTTTTCGCAAACACACTTCATCACTGCCCGCATTGAATTTAGAACGCCTCTCCAATGGTTCTACCCTTCTTTTTCGAAGAAAAGGCGTACTTACGATGCAAAAACTCCTTTCAAAATTCCCATGTGAGGCACTCAAATGCACACTCAGGCGCTCAAATGCACGAGTTCATTTGTGTTTTTCATGCATGAGCATGATCTTTTGGTGTAGATATTCACTTATATCGTCAGAAAACTTTGTTACCTACGGAGATGGATCTCATAGCTCGGGCGCTTTTTTCGTTTGTACCAGAGTTCAAAAATTGTCACCACTCGGCACAAAGTAAGTAAGTACTTAAGTACCGACCAGCTTCTATTGCCGTCATCGCAAGAACGCCTGCCTTCGGATTCCTGCTCCGCATGTCACTTTACAAAAAGAGAGTACAACCAGGTGCGGAGATCTCACATCAACTCCAGAATTGTCCGGCCAAAACCCTGGGACTTGTGCATTTCGTCGTCCGCGGAAAACCATGTCTCAAGGGTGCCGCGTTTTACAGTTGCAGCGGTTTTGAGTTTCCCCTCCGCGACATACTGGGTCAATTTCGAGATGGCTTCGGGAACGAGTTGCAAGTGCGCGCTCACCTATTTTGTTGTATTGCGAACTGTTAACAACGGGAAACACAGAGAACAACATGTAGGGCAAAAATGGTAGAAAAAATGCAACCTTCGGGATGAAAGCAAGTAGGTCGTCTTACTCTTCACCTGGCTGTGGCTGCGGGTGTCAGCCAATCAGAATTATCATGGGCAAAAGCAACAGATATGATCAAGTACGTACCATGAAGCCACCCCACAGGAGCTCTCTCGCCGGGATTCGCAGGTACTCTTTGCAGCCCCGCACGTTGCCGGTGCTGTAGCGTTCCATCTCGCTGATGGCGCCGATTGTCAGAACTTTTCCCTGTGGCTTCATAAGGCGCAGCGCTGTGTCCAGCTGCTCTCCGCCGACGTTGTCAACGAAAAAGTCGATAAGCCCGTTGTGATTCCCATTTGCCTCGGAAGCCGCGGCGCGCAGTCCTTCCTCAAAGCTCCCCTCGCTTCCGACGTCGCGCTCTTGGTAGGCCACTGCGGCATCGAACCCGAATTCGGTGGTCAACCGCTCGGCTTTCGCTCTCGTCGAAGTTGATCCGATGACAAAATAGCCCTTCATTTTGTACAACTGCCCTATCGATAGGCCCACCGCCCCAGCGGCGCTCGAAACGAGTACGACGGGCGGGGAGTCGCTGTCTGTTGGAGCAGGAACACCGCGGGTCTCAGCCGAAGCGGCCCTGGCTTGCTGTTCGGCCGCGAGGACCTTCGCAACGTTGCTGTGCTCTGACGCGAGGTAGGCAGTCACACCGCCGGGTACCGTGAATGCGGCGAGATAAACCGTGGGGTCGACACCGGGAGGAAGCTTCGTCGGCGGCCGTTTGCTTTGAAGATTCCTGCAATTTTTTATATTTGTGTCGCTGGTGCAGCTTGAGACGAGCACGAGCCTACTAAATTAATGTCAGAAACAGGACATTTGTTCCTGACATTTCTTTCTGGAACTGGGACAGCATAAGATGTGTGGTATTTAGACGCAAACTCGTACGTTCGGACGGTACGAGGTGAACAAGTTGTAGGTGAGTTTGGTAGCTTAATACTGGACGATCAAGATGAAGAACCAGGAACGATACCATCAACATGAACAACGGGTGACGACGGGACAACAAATAATACTGTCCGTCGGCGCGCACGACTCTGTAATCGAAAACAGCGCCGGGAATGTAAAGCAAGTCCTCCACTTCGTAACCCTCGGCGTTCGAGGCAATTACTCTCGTGACGCACTCCCCTGCTGCTTCGTCGCCGATTGCGGTGGCTGGAAGGCCCAGATCCTTGGCGCCGGTATCGATGCCGCCCGTGCGACTGAAGTCTAGGTGCGCACGCGCAAGCGGTAGAATGCTGATGTGCGTGGCTTTCACCAGAACGTGGCCGGGCTGGTTCCGGATCCGCTGTTTGGCCTCCCCAACCGTGACGCCGCTCCAATGGATCTTAAAAATATCTGATGCCGGGGTGAAGGTCGCCCCAGGCGGCTTGTCATAGATAATCGACTGGATCGCGGCGTCGTCATCGTGGAAGATAGAGGGTTTTCTGCTCAGGAAAGTCTCCTTGGGGCTGGACACCCCGGCAGGGTTATTGACACAACAGAACGCGCTCTGTACCAATTCTGGCATCTTCGTTACTGTAAGAAACAGAAGGAGATGAAACACGTGGGCTATACATTTTCCAGGAAACATCGCTATGCACGCAGAGACGAGACACGGACGGTGATAGGAGATGAAGATATGGGCTCAAACTAAGTAAATTACTTGTACCAATTCAGTGAATTTATCATACAGGGCACGAAACTAACTTCTAGTAATGCAAAAACAGAACGAGTGGAGCCAGGTCGTAGGTGCATATGCATAGAGATAGACACAGATAAGAGATACGGCAGGCAAAGCTACAGGCAATGCAGAAACAAATTAATTAGATAGTTCTTTTGGTCTATGAGCTTCTACGGCTATTCATAGATTGGCACTGATTTCATTTCTAACACTGACTGCCGCCAAATTTTGTTGTAATTTCGGCAGAATTGTCCAAGAGAAAGCAAACCTGATGAAGATGAACTGTGCTGATCCGCATGACTTCTTGAAGATCATATGCCAGGTCTTCTACGCCGAGAGGAACAGTTTATCTAGCCCCATGTGTGCCGGAATTATGTGATACGATAGGCTGTTGAGGGTGTTTGCTGCATCAATACATGAGCTGGCTTGTCTCGCTGCTTCACTGCCTGCTGAATGATTCCGAGCTGCACAAGGACAATCGGTTTATCAAAGCTCTACATGCGCATACAAAACGACGTCGTGAAAAACTTGGCAAAAGCGTCTTGATCTTGTGCTTAGCCATCCGCTTTTAGAAGTTCTATGAGTTGCTCGTTTCCGGATGTGACTGCGATGTCGAGGGGGCATTCGCCCTTTTGATTTTTGATTTCTTTTGACTTTTCACCGCCGTTTTCGAGTAGCAGCCAGGCTGAGTCGTGCGCGCCAACGCGCGCGGCCACGTGCAGTGCGGTATCTCCCGCGCCGTTTTGCACATCGCGCTCGCTACCGCCCCACAGCAGCATCGACGTAACTAATCGATTGTTGTGCAGACAGCTGTAGTGCAGTGCCGTGTTCCCCTCTGCGTCCTGTGCCTGGAGGTCCGCGCCACATTCCGCCTATTAATATTTCCGTTTATAGCGAGTGGGAGTGTCCGTTGACAGTCCGTAATATTGATGAGGGCGAGCGAATGTTGTGCTTCAATCAATGTGAATTCTCCTCCTTTCTTTGTTTTTTATCAAATAGAATTTGAGGACTTGTTGGCCACAACTACTTCTATTTCTCAACGTACAGTCTCTGTTGCACTTCGTCTCATCCACAATACTATGTTTGTGTATACCAGTATGGACCCCACCGTTGCCTCACCGTGCTTTGCTGCGATCATGATTGGCGTTTGCTTATCATTGTTCAGCGCGTTGAGGAGGTCTTCGTCTTCATCCAGTAGCGCTTGCACACTCGCCAGGTTACCTTGTGCCACGGCGTCGTGGATTTTGGTAGCCGGGTCACTGGTCATAGTGGTGAAAAAACATACAAATGAGTGCTTTGAATGGTTTCTCTTAGTTTTTGCTTTTCAGAGGTCCATGTAATACTGTCGCATTAAGAACTACTCCTAGCGATGTCAGGCCCAAGCGCGATCACTACGGGGCCGGGTCTTCTCAGGGAAAAAAAGAATGGCATCGTGATTTTTCAACAAGCGGAGACCTGTGCGAAACTTTTTCCGATGGCCAAAAGCGTGATCTTTTGTTGCACCTGATTGCAGAAGCCACGGGGCCGGAGCATGGCGTTTTTTCTTTTTTTTTGGAATTACAAACTGAAAAAAATGCGCACTGTTTGTTGAACACATTCGGACCATCACGGAACATCAGCAGCGCTTGTCCAGCATGTGCCACAATAATACGTCAATTATCGCCGCCCTTTCATGATACAGATATATACATGTGGTCGCGCACCGCGGTGTCGTGGCTTTCGCTTTTCTCCTTGAGAGTGGAGCGAGGTTTTGGTTTCTTTCGGTGGTAAAAAGTAGGAACAAGGCTTGTTGCTCCTCTCGCACATGGTTAATAATCGTCTTCGTCGTCATCGTCAAACATGTCAGCGCATTCTTCGCAACTGGCGCAAGCCCGCTGCCCCGCGGTTTTGTCAGCCATCGACTGTGCATCGAATGCCACCTGTTCCAGGAACTTGTCGCACCGGAAGCAAAACCAGTAGGCGGCAGCTTCCTCCTCTTCTGAGAGCGGACAGCGGAATCGGATCGGACAGGGTTTATTCGCTTTGAAAACCTTCGTGAGCGCGGTAATAATTTTTTTCTTGTCTGGTACGACCGCGACACCATCGACCTCGGCAATGACCCAAC
Source organism: Amoebophrya sp. A120 (assembly GCA_905178155.1). Lineage (NCBI taxonomy): Eukaryota > Dinophyceae > Syndiniales > Amoebophryaceae > Amoebophrya > Amoebophrya sp. A120. Next base: position 7,809,300 of record CAJINV010000003.1, read on the forward strand.
CAACGCGAACTTTGAGGTCGTGCGCGTTCCCCTCGGGTGAGACTTTCACCACTACGTTGCGCTCGATGTCCATCCCGAGCTTGCCCACAGGGAATTGCAAGAGTTGTCGAATCTCGACGCCGTCCACCTCGTCGTACTCGGCATCCAAATCCACTTCGCCCTTGTTCTCCTTCCTCCCCTTCCTTTCCCTCTCCTTTTCTGCCTGGTGCCGGGCGTGGTCGTGCTTGTCCTGCTCCTTTTGCTGTTCATGCCGTGCCTTTGCGGCCGCAATCAGGTAGGGAAGCGCATCGAAATCCGCGGTGGGCTTGGAGCTGCCGCCCCGGCAGTCGCATCGCAAAGGCCCGTGTTTGGTTGCGCCACAACCGACGCACAACAAGGCGTCGTCGCCGATCTGCTTCTTCATTGTCGAGGTCAATCCCATGGCAAGCAGCTCAGCTTTTCTGTCGCGGGTAGCGGCCATGGCGGCCTTTTGATCTTTCTTCTTCGACTGCGCATCTGCTGCCCGCGACATTTTGATTTTCGTTTTCTTTTTTCGTAGGCTTATGTTATGATGAAGAAATGAAAATAACCGAAACGCAGCAGCGACGAAGTGTAGTAGCTTGTTAACAGCAGGGTAAAAGAAACGGGTAGGGGTTCTGGAATGGTAGTAAGTTGTACTTAAATCTTCGACTCATGGCAATGAATGGACTCGATAGTGCGTGCCACATATCACAACAGCACGGACCAGACCTGCATCAAGGGAGAGCGAATTCTGCGTAAGTCGGCATGGCTGGCGCAGTGAAGCACTAATCCAGGAGATTATGGGGCCCACCTATACGAACCCATTTGAAGTTATGCTTCAAAACGTGACCGTCACTCTTGCCCCACGGCGGTGCCTTACATACCAGCTAAAAAAGAAAAACCCTGTTGCGATTTGCGATGTCGATGAAAAAAACAGTGCGCGTCGTTCCTCAATGCTGAAACCGGCGCACTTATATGCAACGATGATATGTCAAGATCGCGAGTGTGTTGATTAATTTGAGGTTGCGGCGAGTGAGCTCTCTATCCAAAAGATCTTCGTCGGCGTCATGGGCAAGCGCACTGTGCATTATGGTCTTTTCCTGCTCCCGGTGGCGCTGGCCGGCGAAAAGAAAACGAATAGATCTCTGCACGCACATGAGTTTTTTCCAAAGCTGATGGTGACGCTTTTGCGACTGTGCAATCGATTTTGTTTGCTACGCAGCGCAGATGCGTCTTGGGCAGTCAAGAGCAAGAGGCCGCATGTAGGGCAGGTCAGCGATCGACTTGGCAAAATTCACCATCGTTTCTTAGCAATTCATTGCGTCATACATCAATTTCGCGATTGGCATCTGCAACACCTGAGGGCTGCTCGGAATACTGCGATCACTAGATTTACTGCGTCACGAGAGTTATACCATGCTGATTCCTAGGAGCAAGTGGCATTGCAGCTCGTTATCCTGCGCGTCCATGTCATTTGTCGACATCCGAATGGAACTGTCGCGCAGAACTCGCTTCCTAGAAGTAGCATTGTGCAGTGTAGAAGAGTTGTGTTACTGCGACCTGAAGAAGAAAGAAAGTTCGAATTCAAGAGACGTGTTGAAGGCCAACGCCTGTGTCAAAAAACTCAAGATGGACTGTGCAATAAACTAAACAGTATTTTTCATATTTGTTATGCGGCGGAGATTGTGCCGAACTTCCGCGGGTTTTTTTCACAGGCCAGCAGGTGGTCCTTCCACTCGTCTTCCTGGACCGGCTCCAAGCATAAAGGGCAGGCACCGGGTGGCGGAAGCACAGGAGGCGCGCCGTCCGGGGTCTGTGACAGCGTAGTCGAAGAGTGGTTGTCGCATATAGGATCGATGTTTGTACTTATCCAACTGTGCTGGGGTCTGACGTCTGGGCCTCGCAGCTCAGACATCACTCATTCCAACATCAAAAACGGTAGTCCACCACGCTGACTAGCCAAAATAAAAAATTATACCTGTTCATAAATTTCACTCATGGGAAAATGCTCGCATTCCTCCAAGAAGTGGGAGCGCAAGCTGGAGATCTCAATGACCTGCTGGCAGAAGCGGCACTCCATGAGCAGTGGACAGTCTTTCCAGTAGTGCAGGTCCAGGACCTCGGGCGTGAAAGAGGGGTCCTTTAGGTGGCAGAACTGGCACTCAAACTCGTCCACTTCGGCGTGCGCCCCCTCTAGGTTGACCTCTTTGCTTATTATGTGCTGCTCTTCGTTCGCGTCGCCACTCGGTGGAGGTTCGTACACACTCGGGCCGTCCTCTACGAGTTCCACCGGGCCGCCGCCGTCTGCCGCGGAGGCCGCCGGCTGTTCTGCGGGCGCGGAGCTGGAAGCTCCTGTTGCGCCGGCCCCAACCGCCCCTGCTGCCACGCCACCTGTCGTAGTTCCTCCGCCAGCACCTGGCACTGGTTTTTTGGCTTTCTTTTTCGGCTGTTGCTTCGACGGGCCTGATGTGGATGAACTGCTACTCGAGGCGGGCACGGTCGTTTGTTGCTCCTGCTGGGCCGCGTGGAGCAGCTGCGAGGCCTTTTTCTCCAAGAGAAAGTCCTCGCCGCCGACCCGCTCGAACTCTGCCTCGAACACCTCGCGCTGGGCGGGGCGGAGGTCCGCCAAGTAGGGCTCTACCACCGAGTAGGACGCGGTTTTTCCGTAGATCACACCTACCAGCTCCACGATGGACTGCCGCACTTCGTGGTTGGGATTGTCAAACCAGCCCATGGCGACGGACAACAACTGTTCGTGAATCGACTCCCCAGACGATTCTTGCATCAAAATGGTCAGCAGCTTGATGCGGTTGCAGTACACTTTCTGCGGAAACACCTTCATGATACGATTTAGATTTATTAGTCCGTCGTGCAAGTAAAACAAGTCTGTCAACATGTTGATCAAGGTAGGTTCTCTCTAGAGTGCGACATGCCGGCGCATCCATGCCTGCTAAGGCCGCAAAGAACTCCCATGCGTTTACGGTCCGTGTTTTATCTTTGTTGCTGAAAAATATCGAAGAGAGTTATCCTTATGTACAAAAATATGAGTTTAGTATACTTTCTTTGATTTGGAGACGATCGGTTTCATCAGAAACTGTGCGACGAAGGTGCAGCCGACGTTGGGGCACAGCGCAAATGATAGCACGGCATCGCCCGCGGCTTGTGCGCAGCGCGCGTTTGTCTCCCCGAGCCGCTCCACAAGCATTGGAATGTAGCTGTCGAGCTGCGGTTGCGCGTCCGCCTGAGCAGGAATTCGTAGGAACAGTTGCTAAAAATGGATCAGTGCAACTGCAAGTGCATGCGGAGAAAAAATAAAAACAAGGTGAAGCACGGAAATCGGAAGCTCTCAAACTGTTTTGGCGAGTGTACCTTTTTCAGGGAAAATCCTTTGTCTTCGTTGGCGAGGATGACCTTTGTGCAGAGCGTTTGCGCGAGTTGCATGGAGGATAGAAAAATCTGCACGTTTTTCTCAATGGAAGTCCTCCTCAACAAGGCCACCAGGCCTTGCAAGAACTCTTTGCTACTGGCGGCGTCCTCCAGCAACGTGTCGTACACCCCGCCGTTCAAATCGTCGGTTAACCGCGTCAGGCCGTGCTCGCGCAGGACCCGCTGCTTGGAATACAGGCACGAGACTAAGTGCTCGTCTCCGGTCACGTGCAGCAATGGCTGCACCTCTTTTGTAAAACTGGAGGATATGGGCTCCGGGTCCGGCAACTCCGCGTTGGGTTTCAGCTCCTCTGCCCCGGGCGGAAGGCCCCCCTCCGTGGTCCCGAGCGGCGGGAGATGATCCGGCGGGTCGGGCGCAGCACCCAAATCCGCAAACAAGTGCATCCCCTTAATGGAGTTTGGGTCGCTGTCCGGGCCTAAGTTGCTCAGACTCGGGTAGGATTTTTTCGCCACGTGCTGCTGCTGAGGCTCGGTTGTGCCGGGGGAGTCAGGTTCGTAACCTCCCCGGCTGTAGGTGGACAATCCCCCGAGCGGCTGCTGCTCCCCGCCCCCGCCGCCCTGGTTATTTCGGGTCCGATAGCCCGCGTTGTAACTGGTGTTTCCCACGGGCACCTCCTCGTTGTTCACCGCAGGCAGCAGAGGACTAGTCGGCGCCGCGGAAACCTGCGAGCGGCTTCCGTCGCGGGGACGTATCGGCGGCGAGTTGGTGACTTTATTCATCGTCCCTCGCTGGGAAGCAGGTCCTCTGCTTGCACTGCTGACCTCGTCGTAGTTCGTGTAGATCGGCGCCGGACCTCCACCTCCAGCACCGTGGCCCCCGACTGCTCGCGGGGGATGGTGGTCCACCTCGTCGTGCATCTCCATCTCCGGTGGTTGTTCGCGGTCCTGGTTCGGATCCCTCCCTTCAATCGCGGCCCGGTACAAGGCGTCGATCTCGGCTTTCAGACGTTTCGCGGCATCGTAGTCCTCTGCGTCCACGGCCTGCTTCTTCTTCCGCTCGCACTCCGTAATGCGCATGGCCACGGCCTTCAGCTTGGTAATCATCTCCTTGTATCGTTTCGCCTCCTGGTAGTCCTCAATCTCTACCGCGTGGTCCTTCGCCTTTCCGAGGGCGTTCAGCTTTTCCGCGATCTTGGGGTCGTAGTTATCCGGCGCTTTGGAGGACGAGGAAGAAGCCTGCATGATGCCGGGCTCGACCAACGGCTTCTGGAAGCTGCTTGCAAGCGGCGGAACCTGTGCTGGCGCGAGAATAAGTTTATTGTGTTGTAGATCAACAATATTTAACTTTCACCAAAAGCAAAATGTATGTTTTATTATGTTGACACTACAGCGCTCCTGGTGGCCCATGTAAAGCATATCAAATCAAATCAACAATATCCTCCATTTATTTCCGTCGAGATATGCACAAGTGGAAGCAAATGCAACGAAATCTATCCGCAAACCTGTGCTCCTGTCCCCGAAGAAAAATTGCTAGTCGGTTCCGGCATTGGCAAATTCTCACCAAGCACATTGATTGCGACCAGACTCACCTGGAATCAAGATCAACAGCTCTGGTGTGGTAATGTTGTTGGCAATATGTTTCAAAGATGATATAAATACTTTTTCTTTTCTGTGGTCTATTTCTACTCACTTGATTCGGGGGACATTCCACGTGAGGTAGAAATAAAGTAGTATAACAGCGAAGTTGTTCTTGTACCTGATTTGTGAGGTTAAACTTGTTCAGGTGGCACTTGTGCAGCCGTAGCCTGAGAAACCGTGCCTTGTGATCGATGTAGACAGACTTCAGTTCTCGCGCCTGGAATTGCGACCGCTCGTTGGAATCCAGCGACAGGTAGCCCAAGCGTTTGAACTGCGACCGGTGCTGCTCGTAATAGTACTGCAGCGCACCTGGTTACATTGCAAAAGTGGGTGTGGGTTCGTCGTCGTCGTGTTATTACTGTCATCTCTGTAGTAGACAACTAGTGCCAATACTAGAACATTTCTTCAATCGGCAGAGTCTTCTAGTGCCAACAAATATGAAGAAACACCAAAGATTGAGGTCCTCGTCGTGACCGCGCAACTGGTGTGCCAGAAAAAGTCAAAGTATAGTACCGCGGCTCTCGACATCATCTTCCGCAAAATACTTTCTGATGATGTGGTCCGTGCGCTCGTCCTTGCTTTCTTCGTGAACGTACAGCTCGATTTTGCTAGCGATCCGGCATTGGTGCGACAAAAACTGGATCTGCCGGGCGGTAACAGGTCCTTCGAATACCAGCACTGAAAATTAATGACGGGACTAGGTAGGCAGACGTTGCTAAGTACTGACGAGATAAAAAGCGAGAGTGCAGAGTGGGTATTAAGTATACTGAGTGACGCACACTCATAATTTTTACATAGAGCATCTGGATCTGTGCACTCGTACGTGTAATGAACGACGAAGAAATGCTGGTTGTCCTCGCTTCAAATGCATCGGAAGCGAACGGTTGAGATCGACCACAAACGTGAGCAATAAGCAATGCTAATGCAAACGGAAATCAAAATCTAGTATCATGTAATATCAAAAAATACAGGCCTTACCGAGTTCCTGCGGATAATCGCAAAACCTGCTAGAAGACCAGCCTTTCGTCTTGGAAGAGTGGAAGAGGAGCTCGGACACTGGGTGCTCGGGGTCCTCCGAGGAGGCATGCAGAATTTTGTACTTTATGCGCCCAGTCATGTTGTCTTAATATCTTATCGTCGGATGTACGTGAAATAAATTATGAAAAAACCAAGCGACTCCGAGTTGTTCTTTTTCGCTTTCCACCTCCGTAGTTGAAGCTTACATTCTAAAAAACGCGAGATTGGTGTAGGTGTTGGTGGTAGACGTTCTGCCACGATACGCAGCCAATATCACCGGTGGCTGTTCTGCTTGTCCCCCTGCCACAAGAGCATGTTTGTTCTGGGACGCAAGCTTGGAATGTGCGTGCTATCAAACAGCACATTCGTTGACAGTTTGGTGCTTTGAGCCCTCATCTTCTTTGGAAGCGCTCCGATGGTTTCTTTTGCTTTTTCTCTCTCTTCGATTATAACAAAAAAAGTTTGAAATGAAGATCACGACAGCCAAGTGACCAGTTGTATCTAAAAACCCTACAAGGCACAATTGACACAGGCAGAGTTTTCAAGAACTCGTCCTTCGTGTGCGAGTACTAACTGTGTGTGTATGAGTAGCTGCACGCGAGAAGAAGAACCATTCTGAAACGAGTAAGGAATCACACGAAGAAACGATTGCAGTAGGAGCGAGTAGTTCTTTTTCTCCTAAAGAACTCAATCCTAGACCGTTGCTCTCACTAGGTAGTGGAGCCGAGGATACGGCTTCTCTCCCCGAGGGCATTTTTTTGTTAAGGCGTTTCACACGTCCGCTGCTCATTCATTCTATCCTGTGCTTTTCATGCGACTTAGTTGCGCATTGCGATTTCCGATGATGGGGCCAAGAAGTTTATTTCCAAAATGACCGATCGATCCCGCCACCTGCGTGCACTTTATCTTACCAGACAAATATGCTGGCCAACAAACGTCCATTGCAAGTAGTGTAGGTAAACAGTTTCTCCACAAAGACATACCAGAGAAAAAGCAAGCTAAGATTGTAGACAGCGAGGTCCTCCCAATCGCGTATGACTGCCGCGCTTTCTGCCCCACACAAGGACGGACCACTTTTTCGCGTGAACGCTGCCGGGCCAGCCTTTGGGGGCGGACCGCAAATAAACTGAAGCAGATCCTTGGCACCCCAGTGCACCTTTTGTGGCATCCAGGCAACCAGCGAGTGAGCAAGCCAACCGCAAGCACGTGCGGTAGTGTACGCTACGCAGCACCAGAGAGCCAACAGAACAACCGTGAGCCAGATTCGGCAGGTTGATAGTGGTGGTCGCGGGCGTCTTTTGATCCTCCACGCATCGTCCTCGGTTTCGTTTTCGAGCGCGCATACGTCCGTAACACTTGCCTGATCCCACTGGACAACAAGCTGACCTTGTTCACTCTGATTTGTTTTTCCTGGCGTGGAGGTGGATGTTGACTTGGTCTGGTAGTCGCCCATCATGAGCGCAGAATCATCCTCCTGTACCTCCTCGGATGCAGCTCCGACTTTTGCATAACTATCGTGCAGCTTGGAGGTCCTCGTCGTGAACATCAAGCCCGCACGTCGTGTCGGCGGCCGCTCGAGGGTCCTCTGTGAAGACGCTGAAGAAGGGAGAACTGCATCTTCGCTGTCGTCTTCTGAAAGGAGAGCAGACTCCATCCTGGAGAAACATCGGACCAAACAGAGCAGGAATAGCAGGGGAATGGACAGCAGGGCGGCGAGCGCCGCATCTTCGGGCGCTTCTCCCCCTAGGTAGATGTCGGAGGGGGTCTCCCACACCCAATCCGTAAACAACGCGCTTTCGGACGTGTCCTCCCGGGTGAACCCGCGTTGGTATTGGAAGGGTGGTCCCCGAAACTGTGCTCCGTATGCACGGGTCTCCTCCTCCCTTTCGATGACTTTTTGCTTCGCCATGCCAGTGGGCGTGGACGTGGCAGTGGCAGTGGCGGGGAAAGCTGATTTAGACCGCAGGGTAGCTGCTGCAACGGGTGACGACGTTGGTGGTCCCTCCTCCTCGTCCTCCTCCTCCTCTGAGCTTGGCCGGCGGCGGAACAAAAATTGCACTGCGTCGCGACACAGAAGCGCGCCTGGATCCGCGAGCGCGCGACTGCTGGCGAGCAGAGCGCGGTCGTCGGTCGCCACGACCGCACCACATCCGTGCTGACGCTGGAGAAAGTGAAAGCGTTTCAACAGCTCTGGCTCGTCGTAGTAGAGGAGGTTGACATCGGTGAGCTCGAAAAACAGAAGGGTTTTTTCGGGCCCGCTTCTAGTACCCACCTTCGTCACTTCGAGCTCCACTTTCGCGTTGGCAACCAAGCTGCCGCTGCCCTCCGGTTTTTTCTTCAACCGCACTGGGGCCATCTTGTATTTGATCTGTGCCTTGTGCAGCTTCACTACCAGATGCAGACGCAGAGCAGTGTCATGCTCCACGAACGCAACGGCTTCGAAGCCGGATTGGATTCGGGTCTGAAATCCCGCGAGGTCGTCGCGGAGCGCCTGCAGCCTCTGTGAACGCGTGAGGGCTGCTGTAGGCGTGCTGATTTCTTTCGACGCCACAGGCTTTTCGGAAATATACCGAAGCTTCGTCATCAACAGCACGCACAGAAAGACGGCGATACCTGCCGCCAAACCCAGCACCCAACAACGCTTCATGGCTGCGATTACTTGTCGTGCAGCGCCAACACGCCTTAGATGTAAGTAAGATTTTTCAAAATTTGCTGCCAGCAAGAGTCTACTAGGAATGTTCGGCTCTTCTGTCAATCGTCTTCCTGCTTCCCGTACAGTATTATACAGGGCATCATGGTGGTGCAGCTGCAGCACCAACAGAACCGTATCACAGTCTTCGTATATTGATATTCTCGATCGTTGCGAAAACGACGAACACAAATAAAAATTCCTACCGGTGGTCACTTTGGAATCTTATCATTCTTTCCGTCGTAGATCACATGCATGGAGGCACGACCGCCGCATTCTTATTGTTCCTGCTCACTTCAAACGAAAAGAGGAAGGGGTAAGGTAAGAACGGCAACGTGCACCAACATGCGACGATCCAAGTTTGGAAGTGATTCATTCCAGAGCGGTGCCGCAGACAATTTGTCACCGACACGACTTTTGCAATTTGTCACAGGTGACCGTCAGGCGTCAAACTCTGTGACAGATGCGTCGACTACTTCTTGAACCGGCATGCGGTCGCCACGCGCTCCGAGAGCATACCAGAGCACTTTGTTGCGCTCATCCCGCCACTTTCCGCGCGCATCCGCGCGGCGTATGTGCGCGATGCTCCCGGTTTGTGGTGAAATGAGGAAATCGTCGGCGTCAACTTGCATGCGCAGCCGTCCTGGAACTGCTGGCACATCTGGGCGCGACACCGAAAAGGACGTCGCGAAGAAATTTTTGGCCTTCGACGTTTGGTCCTCTACTTCGGTCGCTACGAAGCCGCACGACACGCACAGCGCGGCGTCCCGCGTGCCTCCGCCGACGAGGTGCGGTTGGCAGTGTTGTGGAGGATCCCAGGCGGCGTAGCAAATATGATGAACCAAATTGGTCGACGAGTCAGCGGGGATCGCCTCAAGGATCCGGAAATCCACCATGTTGAGGTCCCAGCAGCTGCGCTGGTAGGGATCGCTCAGGAGCGCGACCACTTGCGCCAGAAATTCCGGCGACATCGGAGCGAGAACGTTCCCCAGATCCACGGCCTGGTATTCGTGGACGATGAAGGGCAGCTCCTCCTCATCTCGGTCTCTGCTTGTGCTGTCGAGAGGGGCCGTAGTTGAGCTTGAGCCGCGCTGTTGCCTCATTATTTCTGCCGGGGCCGCAAGGCAGTCCGCCGGTGCGACAAATTCCTCGGGATTTCCTGTTGGGGAGGGCTGCCAGTGTCCGCGCTTGTTTTGTAACTCGCGAAATCGCCGTAAATTAAACTTTGCGATGCTGTTGAGCTGTCGCACAAAGACCGATCGAAAGCAGGAGAAAAGTTTTGGAACCACAGGAAGCTTTGCGGCTTTGTCTTCGGAAAGAACAGGGGAAAGTGGTGAATCAGGGTAGACCAAAGCGTCACAGCCCCCGGTGCCAGCGACTATGTGCGTGACCAGCTCCATTCTTCGGCTCACCATGAAGGCCTGCATCTGTGCGAGGGTGGACTTCTCCAGCTCCTGGAAGGCGAGCGCGATTCCCGCCGTTTCGATCCGACCTTCTAACGCTGACGCGTTCTCTTGTTCCAACGCTGCTGCTGGCACAGGCGCGGGTGTGCTCGGGCTTGACTCTCCTTTGCGGGTTTTCTTATCGAAGAACAAGGTCATTAGATCATTATCAGCCACGCGGACTATTTCCGGGATGAGATATGAACGATGAAGACGCTCCTGAAGCGACGAATCATGCCGCCCATCTGAGATCATAGCGCCTCCGTAGCCTTTTGCACCCGCCGCGACCGCGGCAGTCACATCAGCGAGGGAATTGACATGACACACGCTCGTTGATCTGCTGCATGTTTTTCGGAACCAATCGTAAAAGAGATCTTCGCATCGTCGCAGAACAGGATTCAGCTGCACGGCAATGTCGAGTGCGAGCGTGACTTTTTGGCGGTCAGCTCGCGCCTCTCCCTCGGACTCTGGAAACCGAGGCAAGCAGAGCCGATCGAAGAAAGCTGCAATAATTTGCACTCCGTCTTTTTCCGTGTCCTCGAGCGTACCGTCGTCCGGAGAACCAGCTGGTGGTCCTTTCGAATTATCCAACGCGCTGCCGTCTTGGCCCGTGTGCACGAGAGCCATTGCGTCGATAGCGCGGAGTTTGTACAGCGAGCGCACTCGCTCCCCAAGCAGCCGTATCCTGCGAAAAAAAGTGTTTCACAGCAACATAGGTTCTGCAGGTTTATTTGCACGACAAGTTGTCCGTTCTCCACTACGAAGAAAATTTGCCATGCGTACTCCCTAACGAAAAACACGGCTGAGAACTCAGTGTCGTGCAGGTGTAGCAAGACAAACACCTTTGTGCTGCATTTTTTGCACCACAAGTTTATTACAGAAGTGAAACAGTTTTTTTTTGCGATAAGCTGTCCGTACAGGCGGACGCAGACGTCACCGGGACTCAGCATTGTGCTTTCATGACGAACGGTTTCGCAAATCACTTCAAAAATGGCCTGTGCTACTGGAGAGCAAGTCGAAGCGCTATTTAGCGCCACTGCGTTAGTCACAGCATCCAGCAAGGCGGCAATGTTGCTCGCCGCATCGCCGTTTCCCCCTTTGGCAGATATTGCAGATCTGGCGGCGAAAGAGCGCTCCACCGCGGCACGGAGCAAAACCTCAGGGAAAAGTGCTTGGGAAGATGCGACGACGCCGCGCAAAAATCGGAAGCAGAGGGACGTTGTAGGGTGAAACAAATCAGCCGGAGAAGAACTCGTGTACAAACGCACTTCGCGCCGTGCTAGGGCGGCTATTCTGACAAGAAGCGGGCTTTGGCTCCGACGGTACAAGTACGTATTTTTTGTCGCCTGACCAGGATCATCTTCGGAGGGAGATGTCGGACTCTGTGACGCTATTGCGACCGCGTCCGCTCGACACAGGACACCCGGAAGAACCTCCAGCAAAGCTCGCACTTGGAGGATGTCTCTTGACTTTGTGTCGGCTTCGGCCTGCGTCCGTGGCGGACGCACGCCAAACAAAACGGTCTCCATGCACGCAGCCAGGCTGCAAAAAAGAGTGCCATCAGCGTCGTAAAAAAGTGCTGCAAAAAGCTGCTCCAAGTCTTCCGTGACATCCGTCAGTGCCTCGAACCAATGCTCCACCAAGAAGAGGCGCTTCCGTGCCCGCAGCAAGTCCATAGACGCCGAAGTGGAGCGCGCCATTGTCACTTACTGTTTTTGCGTTTCAACATACCGATTTTTCGAATGCACAAAGTAGCGCAGTAGAAGTTGTCTTGATCGTCAGAAGAGCACGATCGTGGCTCTGGAGCTCTCCTCGGTGGAAATCGTGGTGTCTCAAATACGATCCAGATCCGCCGTCGCCAGAGACTACGTTGGTTTCTTTCATACAGATACAGGGGCGGTGTGGAACTCGTCGTTTCGTTTGACCTCGCTGCTTCTCCCATGGTCAAAACTTTTGAGAATAAACATCCGGTTTCCCGACCACAGCGGTCTGGTATTTGGATCTGTAGAGTAGCACTGGTAAAGAGGTTTAGGGGTTTATTCAATCATCTGTTCTTGTTCGTTGTGCGCGCCATGCTCCTTGATGGTGATTTGCCGGTATGATGTGCAGATTAAGCTTGCAAATCATAAGCAAAAGTTGTTGCGCGAAACAAGGAATTATCCTAGGCCACCTCTAGTTCTTTACAACGCTTAGGCTTAGCTTCAGGTATTCATTTGTATATGAAGCATACAGGGTGAGTCAGAGTAGGAAACAGCAGAAGCAGGAGCAGCAGGGTACAGACACTTTTTTACAAATGATTGAGATACGGTTTATTTATTAAGAGTTTGTGCATAAGCAATTTCCTACATATTAATATTTATCCATTCTGTGCACGCTGCGCGAGGTCCACTTGGACTTGCATTGATTTGGTGCAATAAAATTCTGGTTCATTTGTCAATTTTCTCAGTCCGCCGAGAAGGCTCTACTTACTTAGTATACTTGCATAGTGTTAGTGGTACTTTCCCTTTCCATATATCTGTCTATCGTATTCTCACCTTGCTTTCTTCGAAATGAAATCAATGCGGTCATTAGTACATGAGTTCTTGTTGTGGGAGAAGTTCACTAATCTAAGTCGGGTTTATCCCATCTCAATTTTTCCTTTTTTTCCAGATAACCGTAGTAGTGTTTTGACGTCCGTCCCATGACGATGTGGTCGAGACGCTCCTTCGGCTCATCGAAATAGTAGCGCTGACCGCGGCAGCAGTTTTCGTTGATACAGGCAACCACGGTGTGGGCGTAAAACCACTCCTGCGGCCGCTGCTTGCGCTTCCGTTGTTGCTCCATCCTCCGAAGGTGCGCGGCCGATGCCGGACGTCGGTGCGGTCCAGCTGTGCCCGCTGGAGTGGACTTCTTATCTGTTTCCGCAACGTTTCCCCCCTCATTGGCATCGTCCTCGTTTTGTTTTCCCGACTCGTGGATGGTGGAGAGGAGCGTGGATATTGTGTCCTTCAACTGTCCTTGTAGCGGTTGTCTCTCCATGGAGTTCAGAAAGTCGTACGCGATGTCGCGTTTGACTTTCTTGATGGGTGGCAAGGCGGAGGACGCTGCACTTCCCGGCCGTGTTCGTGGTGCGGTTGAGGGACGACTGCTGCTGCTCGTCTTCAAAAGCGCACCGCGCGCCTGTGATGTTGCGGACTGCGGCCGCGAGGGGGACCGCATTGGACTTCCAGCAGAGAAGGGCGACAACGGCGCTGACTGCGCTGGGGCTTTATGCCGGTCGATCTTGATGCTCATGCCCTTGGAAACCTTGACCTGGTGCCGCGCGGCCCGTACGCGAGCCGCCGCTAGCTTTTCGTGCCAGAACATTTCCCGTTTTGCGTAATTCACATCCTTCTCTTCGCCCTTCTTGGTCACCTTTCGCATGGCCTCTTCGTCTGCGTTCGGCATCAGCAAAGCCGTGAAACCTCCGCGCCGGGCCCGCAGCTCGCGCCGCATCTGCCGCACCTCCGACACCTTGACCTCGTCTGGACAAAATTTCTGCGCGCCGCCGCTTTTGAAAAACGAACGAAGCGCCGCGGCTCCCCCACCCAGGTGGGCGTCGAATTCGTTGCCGAAAAGCGCGTCGTCTCCGTCAAGATCATACGCGAATTCATCGTCTTCATCCGCTTCCTCTTCGGGTTCTTCCGGAGCGGCCCTCGTGTCGTGCCTTGTAGCGGCCGTCAGGGAGTGTGTTCTGCTCCCCCCGTGTGGCCGAGCACTCTGCGGACGCTTGCTCACCACGGCCAGCGCCGTTCCACTCAGCTCTTCGCGACGTGCCGAGGGCGGCGACAGCGGTGCGGGGGTTTTTGCCTGCGCCTCCCGCTCGATGTTCTCCGCGATGCTTTTCGACAAGACACGGTCCGCGACGTCCTGCACCAACTCAGCCTTGTCCTCATCGTCGCTAGCGCTAGTACCCGCGTTGGCTACAATCTCGTGCAGTTCACTTCCGTTTCGCAGATTTATTTTCTCAGCCGCCGGCGCGGCGGGACTGCGCGGACGGCCTCGTCCGGTGCGCCGGCCGACGGAAGCGAATTCGTCGTCCAGGTCGGTGTCTGTTCCCGCTGCTGCCAGCAGGTTCGGCGACCAGGGTTCGTTGGTCACGGGTTCCCCCCGCATCCCGGCCAGAGTGCTTGACAGAACGCGATTTGCCACTTCCTGAACAAGGTCCTCTTTTCGTTCCGCCGCATCGAGCGTGGGACTAGCATGAACACGTTCGGGCAGCGGAGGTGCGGTCTCAAACCCGACCCGAATTTGGCCCGGGTTTTCCGTGGTTCGCGCAACTAATTGGTACCGCTCCGCGGAGGTTTCGTTACCGTCCGATTGCAGCTTCGGGACACTCGCAAGCACAGCGGATTGCGGCCGCGTTCGAACGGACGCGGGAGCGGGTCGCGGAGACGGGGATCGCGCAGACGCGGGGCGAGAACGGTTGAACGTGGCGATCTGCTGCGAGGCTGCCACCTGCGACTTGATCAAAGACTTCGTGATGGTGAACGCTCCCGGGGGCGGTCGACGGCTAGACGCCGGGCGGGAGGAAGCCGCGGTCGTCGTGCCGTCTTCGTCGAAAAACCGTTCGGCCACCTTGGATTCTGTTTTCTGTTGCGCCAGCCCCCGAAACAACAATTTGGAATACAGTTCGGGCTCGATGTCGCGCATGTTGAACTTCTTCATAAGGCTGCCACCGGACGTGTGGGCGACCTGGTGCGCTCGTGGGGAAAAATCAGGGGGACGCACCAGATTCGGCGGCTTCTCCCGTCGGTTCCGTGGTGCTCTACCGCCGGGCACGGCAGCTCCGTCCTTGTCGTTGTGCATCGCGAGCATCTCTTTGATCTGATCCCCGACGCTTTTGCGCTCCGGTGCGCGGTTACAGGGAAGGGGCAGAAAGATCTCCACTTGGTTTTGCCTAGCCGTGGACAAGCCGAGCTGCGTGGCCGATTCCGGCCGAGCGTTGGAGGACGCTGGGCGGGCGGTGGTGGACGAGGTCGGTCGGGAAGTGACTCGACTATTGGGGTTGTTGTAGTCACGACTGGCTTCGGCTTGCAAATGCACTTCTTCGTCGTCGTAAACGTACTCGTCGAAGTCTCGTTGCAGACTTTCGATGTCGTATTGCTCCTCCTTGCTGGTGGATTTCCGTGTTTGCGGCGACGGGCTTCTTCTGCGCACGAAGACGAGATCACCGACTCCACAAGGCGAAAGGACTCGGTCCTCCGGGGCGACCGGCAGTGTGCTGCTCATGGGTCGCTTTTTTCGCTTTTTGTTTCCGACAACCAACAACGTAGATTGTTCAACAAAGGTCGTGTGCTCAGACGTAGCGTCGGAGTCGGGCTCCCCGCTACGTGGAGGCGGACGGTTGTGCGCGACATCAGTCGCGACCGCGCCCTGTGCACGATCGCGCGCAGTACCGGCCGAGATTGCTCGGCGCTTGTTCCTGGGGGAAGTTGACGAGGAGTCGCCGGCTGTTCCTTCTTCTGCCGGAGCCGGATCGTCTTTCGTCGGACTACTCACGTGCACCGCACTTTGCGGCCTCCGCTTCCCTGGTCGAGTACTGCTTTTCGGCCGGTCGGTTCGGGGTGGGGAGCGCTGCCGGGGCGGGGAGCGCCGATAGGTTTTCTGAAGTTCGGGTCGATGCGCAAGCAGATCATAGCTTCGCGCACACAGCGCTGCTCGCGCTTCGCGTGCGTAGGCCAGAAAGGCGGGGGGCGCGGTAGTGGGACGGCTGGGATGCGATCTTGTTTTTGACGGAGACTGTGACTGACTCCGTGATGAGATCACTTGCCGCGGTAGTTCCATGTTATGTTGTGGTGGAAGAACCACTTCGGTAATAATTCCGCCTCTCGTAACATCATGGTCGCTGTCGTGTACTATCTGTTCATCCTCAAGCTGCTGTCGGACGACGAGCTGCTGCTCCATCGCGTCGGCGGCCGGCGCGTCCTGCAATAGGAGTGGCAGCCCGGCCGCATTCACGGGGCTGCCGTCTCTGCGAGCGATTTCCATTAGCCGTTCCTCCTCCTCCCGGCGGAACTCGCCCGCTATGAGGCGGACGTTGCGGGCGTCGTACTGCGCCTCGGCGATGTCAGTGAGCAACTCGTGCGCTTCGTCCAGGCTCCGCCCCTTCTTTCGCGGCTTCACGGGCCCGACCTGCTGTTTCCCGTCAGGCAACGTCGTGATGGCGGAGCTGAGGCGCTTGAGATACGCACCGTTGCCCTTCATCCGCTCATCCATCCACTTTTCGCGCGGGTCGACGGGCGGTCGGTTGTCGCGCGTTGGCGCGGGGGCGGACGCCGGCCGGTCCCGAAACTTCTGCAGCGCCACCTCCTCCGCCTCGGCTGCGTCGAGATCATCCGCGACAAGGCTCAGCGTCCAGGCCACCGGCGCCTTCTGAATCTTCTCATACTTCGTCGATAGCCACTCCTTCTTCTGCTCCTCCAGCTCCTCGACTGTGTCGGCTGCAATCATTTTCCCTCCCTCGTCAAACACGACGGAGCTGCTCTTTCGGCTGTCCATGTAGCCGGATCGCCTGTCGTGCACGCGCCTCCTGGCCAGCGCCTCGTCGACTGCATTCTTGTAGGCCATCTGGTGTGAGAATGTTCGAAAAAATGATGACTGTGTTGCAGCGGTTGCGCTGCTTCGGCGAGGCGAGCTGAAACTTGACGCTAAGTATCAGACATCACTGATTCGTTCACATGAACGGTGTCATGTGTGGTCGGGAAGGGATAGAAAAGAAAACCAGAAAACTCGAGATAGAAAATAAAAATAGTAGTGTTCCAGAATATAATTGTACGCTTTCTTCGAGATCCGCTCGCTTTTTTATAGCGGTCGGCGTCAGATCTTGCCAGTCAAGCTCCATATTCGTGCGGCGTCTGTTGTACGTTTCTATTTCTTTGGACACATATCCCGGATTCTCGTTGTGAACTTTTAGGTACTCGCCCGTAGCGTCGATCCGCGAGTCTAGATCTTTGACTGCGTCTGTGGTTTCCGCTGTCTTCATCCGCTGGAGCTCGAATGCCTGCGTGCGTGCGCCCTTCTTGAGATCCTTGCCGCCATTGCTCGGAAGATCTGGAGAATCTTCGTCGGGTGGGGCATCCTCCAGCTCTTGCAGTTTCTCCTCCGGATTTTGCCAATCTGGGTCGAATACCTTACGCGAGGTAGATGTTGTTCGTTAGATTAACAAGTACTTCTACACAGGTTAATGATATGAATTTTGATTAGAGTACGAATTCAATAGAAAGATGAAATACACAGGTCAATCATATTTTGAGTACTCTGTCGGTGTCGAGAGAAAATCGGTCCGGTCCGTGATAGGGAGCGCTGTCTTTCCCTGCAATGACTTCTGCTTTGATCCCCATGGCTTGCGCCAGCTGGATCTTCCGCATGCCCTGTTTCGCCTTTCTCGCGTGCGCCTGTCGCTGAGCCGCGCGGCGACCCTGCGCGTCGAGGTCCTCTTGATCGAAGGCGTTGTCGATTTTGCCTCCCTCAACGGGCGGGTGCGTGATGATGTGTTCCTTCGCGTCTGCGAGAGACATGTCTTTCATACGGCGGGCATCCTCGCGAACCCGGTTCGCGCCGTCCAGCATGAGCAAGCCTCCCACGGCGGGGTCGTAGTGGTCGTACCAGCGGTAGCCTGCTGACCGGAGCCGCTCCATGGTGTAGTCCCGGTCGTATCATATTCACAAGTGTCCCCACGGCCCCTCTGGATGGGAAGCGTCTCTTTCTATTTTTGCAAACGTCCCGAAGAGAGGAAGCATTTGCCACCTTCCAACTATCCGGATCAGGACAAATCTGCAGGACAGAGTAGCGCAAGTCGAAGTCTGCGTTGCACGGCGCCGCGGTGCAACATACATGGAGGCATACGTCTAAGTCTATGTCTATCATTTAGAAGCTACGTATTAACTGGTTTAAATTCTGACACAGAATGCGTCACCTTCCTTTCATGCAATACAAAAAGTTATCCGTGCGGAAAGTGTGCAATGCAAACTGTTCGGATTTGGTTTTGTGGTGGTGGGGTATTTTTCGTGTTGATATCTCGACCGGGTACTTTGCGCCCTCCGGAGCCGTCAGCGAGCTCGGCGTCTGCTGGTTGCCTACCTGCCTTCGTAGGAAGTTCACCTTCGCACGCTGGTGCGGATCTACACCGGGCTGCTGGTACTCCAGCTCCGCGGGACCGGCTTTGCGGCCCCCGCCTGGTGCCATCACGTTGTTCACAACGCTATTGGCTTTTCGTAACTTCTTCATGTTCCCACCTGTCGGCAACATCTTTCCTTCGTCCTGCTCTTGGCTGGTGGTTCTATAAATGAATGATGCAATGTTTGTATTTACAAAGAACGGACACTGATCTTTATCAAGAATATAAATTCAGTCGGTTCCGATGAAGCAGGATAGTTTATCCAATAGATACGGCTCGGAGCCGTATGGTGCAATTTGTTTATTACATTTATTGCATTTTTTTTGCATTCAACATTTCCAAAAAACGAGTACTACGATAACAATAAGAAAAGCGATAACTCCACGACGGATCTTCAGCTTGCTCCAATCATAACGAGAGTGAGTGAGAAGAAGCTCGAGTGGCGCAATTCTCTGGAAACACAGACCACGAGCGACGATTGTCGAGCAAAGTATACGATGACGAATCGAATACGGATGTGGATGTGCTGAAAGACACATTCCCTTCATACATCGTAAAATCCCTACGAAAATCGACACGAAACAGAACTTGATCACGCACGAACCTGAATGGGAATGACGAAAGTACGACCCGTCGATTATCATTCCTTCTCGATCTGAATAATCGATCTTGTCGTGGCGCATTGGCGTGAAGAAATTAACTTCTTGTGTACTTATGTAGCATTGTTTGTTTCTGTCGATTGCGACGGGTCGACGCAAGAGAAAACAAATAGGTCATCCTTTTTGCGGTTTTTGTCCTCCGGGAAAAGTGAAAGGGACGACTTTTCAAAAAAAAATCTCTGCGTATGGTCATCCGATCTCGTCTCGTGTTGTTTTTGCGTTGCCCTTTGATTGTCTGCGCTTCGGCCCCCACATGAGAGGCATCGATCTGGAAAGATGCTTCTCGGAAAAGAAAAATTAAGTAGTACAACGGAAAAAATGACTGCCAATGAACGTATCTATGGGGACACTATTCGCTAAACGTAAAAGTCCAAGTCGTGCATAGTGGCTGGATATTGAAAAAAAAGTAGCGAGTTGGTTGTATCGTGCTTCCAGCATGGCAAATTTGTTTATGCCCTCAGATGCGGACGAGCATTTGCAACAGGGCGTTGCACTGGAATGTGATGAATTTGTCCGCCCAGTCCATTTTCGCCAGTTTTCCGCTGCTCTCTCGCATGAGGTCCAACTCCTCCATGGTGATGTAGAATGTCAGCAAGTTTCGCCGGGCATTGCGCTCGTCCTTGTGCATGACCAACACTTCCCACTGGTTGTACACGGTCTTCCCGATGTACTCGCTGATCTGGCGAAACTCCAGGTGCAGATTCCGCACCAGATCCGGCGCAATGTGTTCCCCGAGCCGGACCACGATTTTCTTCGCCCGCAGGTACCCGACCGAGTACTGGCGGAACGCCGGCAGGCTGCCGCCCACCTGCTTTTGCAGCACCTTCTCGATGGAGGGGATTTTCAGCTTCAGGTTGTAGTCCATGCCCTTCTGCCGGATACTCTTCTCGATTGCCCCCAAACGGGCGAATTCCGAGAGTTCCTCGGTGGTCTGGGCCAGGATGGCCATCTGGCTCCGGTAGGATTCCTTGCTGGCGATCACCTTCTGCTTGCCGTTCTCGACCTGCTCCAGGTATGCGAAGTGTTCCGCCCGGGCCTGCAGCGCCTCGTCCACGTAAGTGGCGAACTCTTTCTCCTTCACGCCCGCGGTCTTCAGAATATCTAGCACCTTCTTCGCGCGCTCCAAGCGGTCCGCAAGCTCGTAGTTGGGGGGAATCAGCTGCTGGTAGACGCGCTGCTTTTCCTCGAACTCGTACTTGAGCGATAAAAAGTCCTTGGACTTGACCTCCGACACGTCGCGGAGCAGCAGCTCCAGAAACCGGAAACCGTCCTGGTCCGAGGGGAGGATGGGTTTCAGCGACGCTTGCGCACCCTTGGGGAGCTGTGCCGGTGCAGGCTGGTAGGGCTTCACATACCGCACCCCAGAACGCGACTTTTGCCCGGCGCCGGTGAGAAACCGGGGCATGCTCACCTGGGACTCGCGGCAGAAACACACCTCCCGCATCCGGTTCAGCAGGACCACCTTCTGGTCCTTGGGCAGCACCTTCTTTTTGTCCTCCAGAAGGAACTTTTCTCGAAACGTGAGGGGCACGGGGCCGGGGAGCGACTGGTCGTCGCCCTCCAAGAGGCGGTAGTGCAGGATGAAGCGGTGGTCCACCGTGAAGTTGTGCATCGATTCGTTCTGCTCGATCGCGATGATCTTTTCGCGCGGCCAGAGCCGCACCTGCAGGTCCTCGTACCGTTCCGGCCGCTTCTCTCCCGCCTGCACGGAGGGCACCGGCTGGATGAAGTTGATCAGCCGCTCCAGTACGTCGGTGCCTTTCGGGTCCATCCGAATGTCCACCTCGTGGTCCTCGAGCTCCCCGGCGTGAAACTCGTTCTCGTGGATACAGGTGTACATCACGTTGCACATCTTCAGGAGGTCCGAGGTCGCGATCTGGACGTACGCGAGACCCGGGTTGAAGTGCCGCGCGTACAAATCGATCGTCAGCTCCGTTTCGGTGGAGTCCACCAGGTTTTTGGGGCCCGCAACCCCGTGGGTCAGGACGGAAAGCACGGTCGGGACGACCTGCTTCGCACTGATGCCGTGCATCAGGTTCTCCGCTGCGTTCCAGTCCCCCGTAACCGTTTTCTTCAGCAGCATGCCCAGCGCTTTCACGTTCTCGTAGAAGTGCCGCATCATAGCCAACACACGGAGGTTCAGGTTCGGGGCGTTGGGCTTCACGTTGCGCTCCTCGACGAGGATTTTGCGGCACTTCTGCTTTAGCTGCAGCCGGATGTAGGGGGTCAGCTGGTTCTCCGCTTTGATCAGCAGCGGCGCGACGTAGTGCCCCAGCAGCAGGTTCATCATCGGCATGCAGATCCGCGGATCGGGGAGGTCTTTTCCCGAGGCCTTGGTGGTGTAGTGGTACGCAATGTCCAGATCTTCGATCACCAAGTAGGCCCGCTGCAACAGGCAGGCCAGGTCGCGGCTCACCAGATTTGTGAGCTTGTTGAAAAACTGGGGGAAAAAGACGTCCTGCAAAAAGTGCTTCATGTGCTTCCCCGATTCTTGGTACAGGTGCCGCCGCTCGTCCTCGTCGCCAACGCCCTCCTCGTGCAGCGCAGCGTGCTTGTGACCCGACTGGCTACGGAGCGTCTTCGTTTTGAAGTTGATATCCCAGAAAAATAAAAAGCTGGCAGAAGCTGGTGCAAGCACTTGCATATACAAAAACTATACGTACAGATGACACACAGGAAATCCTGTCACGCGCGAGCCCATAGCACGCTGGTTCAGTTACGTATGCGAAGCAGCTTTTTTGCCTATTTTTCTGCATATCGATATACAGATGTGACCTGCCACGCTTTTTTCTGTGGGATAGTTGTAGCATGCGTCCGCGTCCAGCCCCCAGAAGACGTCTTCCTTCTGCTTGTTCTGGCGCGCAATGGTGTACTGGAAAACGAGGGCGAGCAGGGACTTGTCATTACTCACGTCCAGGATACGCGAGAAGACGCGCCCATACGCGCTCTTCTGCCCGCCCTCCTGGTGCTCCTCCTCGTTTTCCGTGCCTTTATGCATTGCAAATATCTATGTCTACGTCTGGAAGGATGCAAGGATTGTCACGCGTGTCTGACCTGACTTAATGCATGTCGAAGAATGTTGAGTGACCAAAGTGGCGTTTCCTGACGCGCCTCGTCAGTCCGATCGCTCTGTCAATTAGGGTCAGTGCTTGGTGGTCAGTCGGCCAGCGCCCAACTCGCACAAAAGTCACACATAGAAGTAACCAGCGAGCGATTACCCGGTCCTCTGCCGGCCCGATTCAGTCCGGCGCGTCCAAGAAGAGATCCTTTTCATGCAAAAACGCAGCTTCGTTTGTCATGCGGAAAACACAACATTTTCGCAACACAAAGCCAAGCAAATATTTTTCATGGCCGGCTGCGCGTTACAGAGCGTTCCCTACTCGTATTCACAGCCCAACACTACACGTTTCCAGACCCAGACACGTTTGCATTGGATAGCCGTGTACTGTCACGTACTCCGCGTTCGCGGAGGGGAACCAGTTCATCCGCCCACAAGCCAGATATTCGAAAAGGCGCGCCGTCTTGGTAGTGGGCGCGAACAGGTCCTCAAACGTGTTGGTGCAGTCCGCTTCCCAGATCATCACCAGGCGAATCAGTGCTTTGAACACCGTGCGGACGCGGATGTTCCCGCGGTCCCGGAACAAACACTCGACAAACCGCATCCACAGCGCGTCCAGCTCCGGCTTCGTGTTGGGCATGCGGGTCCCAAGCCGGGAAATAAAAGCGGGCTGGCTCTGCAGGACGAACATCAATTGGTTGAAGTACATCAACCGGTCCTGCACCTCGGGGTTGATCTTCGTGCGCTGCAAAAACTTAGGCTCTCGCTCCGCCACGTCAAGAGCCCGGTACATCTTCGTCAAGTTCTGTTCCAGGGTCTGTTATATTTTCATTCGATTTCGTCTCAGTGTCCACTTTAATTTTTTGACGCTGCGGCCCGGGCCACTCGGGATGCCGAAATGGATCAATCTAGCTTTATTTGTTCCGATCTTTGTGCAGTGACAGAGTACGAAGACGATACGGCAAGGGCACGCAGGGGCAGCAACAAGAGCAATGGAGTATAATATCTGAGCATCGGAGGACCTAATTTAGCACATGTGTATTGCAGGAGCATTTTAACATTTACTATCATAGCAGAGTATCAAAGCAGAGGAGGCTGCAGGCACCTGCTTGAGTTTGCTGAAGATCCGGTACGGTCCCTGATCCTCATCGAAGTTTGCGTAGATTTCGTTCATGAAGCGCGAGTATTCCTGCGCCAGCGCGTCTTCCCTCTTCTTCAGTTGTCGCTGCCTGTGGCCAAACGGTTCTTCGAGGATCTTTCTTTGCAGGTCTGGGAACGTGGCTCCCGCACCCGCGGCGCTCTTCTGGGCGCTGCCGTCGGCTGCGCCAGACGCGGCGGCCTTCCCTTCCTCTGCTGGCTCCTCGTCCTCTCGTGGGGTCTTTTGCTCCTCCCCGCCTGGCGAGGTATCGTGAGGAAAAATCCCCCCTCCCCATACCATGAGGAAAGGACGCGGACTGTAGTGCTGGGTGGCGTGGGAAGGCCTTGCATCTTCAGCATGACAGAAGGCAGCTGGATGGAATTGGGAAACAGCGTGAAAAATTGCCTGCAAACGAGGCCACAACTGCGGCGCTTGGCTTCCTAGCAATACAACTCGACTTATGTACTCAAATACAGCTTCACAAATCTCGTTTTCGATATGAGGAGGAGGGATTTTTCCTTTTGATACGAGGAGGCGTCTCCTTCCGCGTTCTCGTCCCAAGGAGCGATACTGGGGTACCAGGACCAAATGAACTTCTCCTGCTTGCCCTCCTCGAGCTGCAGCACTAGTCTCCCAGCAAGTCGATTCCCCGCCCCATAGGTCACCCCGCCCGCTGACAAGAGCATGCAGTGAGAACTTCCGCAGCTGGCTTGTACGAAAGCGTCGGAGTGCCGAATGCGCTCTGGTTCTTCGACGCGTACCTGCTTCCGGCCCAGCCCGAGCTGGCCCTTGCTGTTGTCCCCGAAAACATAGAGGCCGCCCTCGTGGTCGATACAAAGCGAGAAGAAACCCCCAGCGGTGACGTGGACGATGTTGATCCCCTGAAACTGTTCCACCGCGAAAGGACTCTCCATGTGGTCGCCCTGCAGTACCATGCGGTCTCGGCCGCACATGTACAGCTCGTGCTGGGTGGTGATGAAGGCCGAGTGGTAACTCCCAAGCGAGAACGACTCCACCAGTTTGTTACTCCCAAAATCCACCTTCGTTGGCACGTACGCGTTCCGTTTGTGGCCGAGACCCAGCCGGCCGAACCACCCGACGCCGAAGGCGAAGGCCATGGCTTTCGCGTTCACAATCGCCGAATGCTGCTGCCCGCATCGCACGGCCACAATCCGGTCCGCGAGCCGAACCTGACGCGGGAGCATCTGCGCCCCCGATACCAACGAAGAGCCATGACCCAGTTTACCGTTCTCCGCGTTTCCCCAGGTGTAGAGCTCGCCTGTTGATAAATTTTGTGTGCAAGAAGTCGTCACCATCATTATCATCGTTGTCTATGGTGAAGCACACGATGTTGAGGGCTGTGACTCATAGTGGCGAGTTGTATGCTTCACGACTGTACAACTTCTAGCATACAACTCACTGTGACGCGCTTCGCTCTTGTCTTTCCCGCTGAGATTTCTACTTATTTACTGCCTTCCCTCGTTTCAACTTTAACTTTATTTACGCACATATTCAGTCCAACTTGTTGGCACTGCTCCGGGCATGACCTGGCGCGCACGATCGATATGACAATCTCAAAATCTGCAATTCATTCTGGAGATATGTACCGCTGGTGAGTGCGCACATGGAGTGGTCCTCCCCGGCTGCTGCGCACTTGAGATCGATGAGGCTCTCGACGAGCGTGGGCTCGGCGAGGTCGCGGCCGCGTCCCGTACCCAGCTGCCCGAAGTTGTTTCGGCCCCAGGAGTAGAGAAGCCCACCGCTAATTGCTAGGCAATGCTCGAAGCCACACGCAACCGCTTTGACAGGGGCGGGAAAAGTGCAGTGCTGAAACGGCTGCGGCACGTCTAGTGTGGAACCGGTGCCCACTTGCCCATAGTCGTTGCTACCCCAGGTGTAGAGGATGCCGTCTTTGGTGCGCAACGCGGAGAACATGCCACCGCACTCTACCTGCGCCGCGTT
This sequence comes from Amoebophrya sp. A120, assembly GCA_905178155.1. Classification (NCBI taxonomy): domain Eukaryota; class Dinophyceae; order Syndiniales; family Amoebophryaceae; genus Amoebophrya; species Amoebophrya sp. A120. Next base: position 7,834,427 of record CAJINV010000003.1, read on the forward strand.
CCCCCGAGGGAGGCGCTGGTTCTTTTTCGACCCCAGGAGCTCGTCCTGAAGGAGTGTGTCGCTCCTGGCCGAGGCCGCCCCCCCGTGCTTGTGCTGCAGCGCGTGCTTCTTCGCCCCGGCCACGCTATGCTCGTGGATGGGCACGCTCCAGCCGTACACCTCCCCGGAGCGCTTGACCTTGCAGAGCTTGGGGCGGTAGCGGTCCTCATAGAGTCGCTCGCCTTCCGCGTCGCTATCGTCGGCACGCTTCGCAGTGGCGCTGCTGTCTTCGGTCGTGCCCAGGCCGAGCCGGCCCTCGCTGCTCTGGCCCCAGCAAAACAGCTCACCGTCGCTGGACACGGCCACGGAGTGCAGCGCCCCGGCCGCAATCTGAGTGAACAGCGGGTCCTTCTCGGCCTCCACCTCCGCCTGCACCTGCCGGGGAATGGGGGCCACCAACGCCTCGCCGGGAAAGATCAGACCCGTGGCCGCGCCCGCGCCCCACGCCATCACCCGACCCTTCATGGTCAGCGCTAGGGAGTGCAACACGCCAAACGACAACTGCTCGCAGGGCGTCGCGCGCAGGCCATCCACCTGCTTGGGCACGCACGCGTCATACTCCTGGCCGTGCCCCGTGCGACAGTACCCGCCGTTGCCCCAGGTATACACGCGGCCGAGGCTGTCGATGCACCCGGAGTGGGATTCGCCGCACTCGATAAAGACGATGTATTTCTCCGCCTGGTCCTCCGATTCATACTCCGTGATGGACTGCGGGACCAAGGCGGCCGTGCGGTCGGTACCCAGCCCCAAACGCCCGTTTCCGCCGTGGCCCCAGGCGTAGACGTGCCCCGAGGACGTCAAGGCCAAGCTGTGCTTCGCGCCCGCGGCCACCTGAATGCACTCGATGTCCTCCAAGTCACGCAACAAATGGGGAACCCAGATGTCCTGCGTGCCCCCGCTTCCGAGGTTGCCGAAATTTCCCACGCCCCAACTCATCACTTGCCCGTACTCGGTGAGTGCGAGAGTGTGGTCTGCGCCCGCTGCGACGCGGGCAATCCGGGTGCCAGCAGGCAGCTCTACTTCTTGTGGGACCAGAGTGGCGTTTTCCACCTTCGGCGCCAGGGGATCGTCCTCCACGCCACCCCCCGTCTCCTCATTAAATTTGGCCACTTTTCCCTGCGAAATACCCAGCCGACCATGCGTGGAAAGACCCATGCACCATACGCGCCCCCCATCTTGGTCCGGCTTCTTTTCGAGCACCACAGAATGGCTGTGTCCGCAAGCCACCTCGAAGACCGGCTTTCCCTTGAAAAAATCCACCTGCGTGGGGGCGTTCAAAACTAGTTCCTTGGGAATCTTCTTAAACCCGAGCGCATTCTGTTCGTTTCGACCCCAAGCTCGTAACTGCGCGCTCTGCCCTTCCTGCTCGGGCGTGACCAAGGATAAACTTTGCGCAAAACCTGCTGCCAGGCGGCGCGGCAGACAGAACTGAATTTCGTCCTCGTCCATATGGCTTCTCGGGTTCGGATGCGAGTAACTATCGCCTCCTGCCGCGAAACCGGGCGGAGCCGTCACTCTCCGAGGGCATGATGTTTCACTAACGCATAGGTAGAGCGGGGACGACCCCGGACCAAACGACGGTAGTGCTCACTCCGCTCTTTTTTGTTGTTGTTCCTCGGTGTCTGATTTTCCGAGGCATTTTTTCGCTCAGCCAAGTTACCCCCCCGTTGTGTGTCCCCTGAAAATGAAACTATTGTAGTACCCGCTTCTCATCTCGAAGATGGACCTCCATCAACACTTCCTGCTCTAGAAGAATTTGATTGTGCGATCGCTACTGTACTGAGTGCATGCAGTGCTGCGGCGCAACGCCACTTTTCCTATACAAGGAAGTGTACGAAAAGAACTTCTCTTCAGCAACCACAGTGCATGTGAGTTCGTGAAATCAAGAAAACGCCGCCTGGGGCAGATTTCCATACTCACTGGCAGTCGACGCCTTTCAAATTGGTGCATACAATCAAATCCCGAAGGACGCAAACAAACTATAGTACAGAATTCCCGGAATCTCAAACCGTACACCCGGAATAGGGAAGGTTGTGATGAATACTTGCACGAGCAGTAACATCTGCCGTTCGTTCCTGTAACAGTTTCATTTGTGAGGAAGACATCTGGGAAACAATAAAGGGAAACAGAAACAACTACATGAAGTAGCACACCGTACAAATAAGAAGTTGACTCCAAGAAGAGGCTCTTTCGTAGCGCTTCTTGTTTTGTTGCAGTCATCTCTAGACTCTAGTCTTTTCTTGGAGGGGATCGTCCAGTCTTAACTGGCCGATTGATGCCCGAAGGCCCGATACCGTATAGAATCCGAGGAAAAAACGCCATCGCTATAACTGTTGGAAGTAGTCGTAGTGAGTACATTTCTGCTGCAATACAAAATTCCCAGTCACCAGTCATGCAAGATGAAAGTGCACGAGGACGAGATCGAGAGCGAAGGTTCAAAGAAATGTAATGCCCACCTTCTTCCTTGTGCTTCTGCAACGAAAGATGTATTGATATGCTAGACAAGTTTTTCGTACAAAACGACCTGCAAAATGGTGATAGCGATGACGTTTTCCAGTTCCATAAGCGGTTTGTCGTTTTTACTAATCACGGCGTTGAGGCCCACTTTTGGGAAGTTGCCGACGCTCTTCGGCATCAAATTGCCGCCCATTTCGAAGTAGGTGCCACCCGTCGAATGCCGCTTGTTAAAGAAAGCTTCCGCGTATCCGGCATTTTCCGAAGGCACCGGCGTTTGGTGCGGTCCGCTTTCCCTGAGGTTGCAGAAGGAACAGGATGAGAGGTTTAAACTTCAACGAAAAACAACGACTCGTGGGTCGTGGCGGTGATGTATTTGCAAGGTGAAAACCAGCTTAACGACGACGACGACCTCAGGGACAAATAACAAGAATCATACTGAAAATATTATAGTTTGCAGACGTACTAGATAACAAGTTAATAGAAACAGTTTCCTGTACCGCATATCCGCGAGTGAGCGGAACTTCAAGTAGGGCTCCTCCAAAGTGCGGTGCAAAACCTGTATACTTGGCGTCTCAAGTATGCGGGCGCACAACTCCCCCTCCCCCTCATTCGTTCTGCAAAACCCACAATCTTCTAGCTGCTGCATTGATGTGGCACTGTCTGCGGGACAAAAAATCCCGAAGCCCAAACAGTACTTACTACATTTTGCGCGGGATTTTGTCATGATGCACGGCTGCACGCTCTACGTGTGATGGCGTTTGTACTGCTGTTGATGCCGTACTTATCAGGGGGAGGGGAGGTAGTTATGCACTCTCGTATCCCGGTACACGGTGTGCAGCAGGGTGGACAGACTTCTTCGCTTACACCTTTCGTTGTGGCTTTTGTCCACAAATTCGTGGCGCTCTGGATTCTTGGCGCGAAAAACTTTCAGTGCGTAGTGAAGCCTGTGTAGTAAGAGTCGAAAATTGGAGGGAATTGCGACCGATAGTTGGACTATCTGTGTATGAAAATAAATAAGTCCTGCCGTTTTGAAATAAAGATATTATTATTAAACCACGTCATAGATGAAGCAAGCAGAACAACAACAATAAATTTAAATTCAATAGAAACAGAAATAATAAATATAAGAAAGTCAAGTCAATTCCAAAGGGGACCAGTCGTAAGCAAGTACCATTCCAATTCCCGGTCAAACTCGCCGTATCTCCGGTATTCAAACTGGTACGAAACCGTGTGTTTGTGACACTGTTGGAGAACTTTGGTGAGCATTTCATACCTTTTTTCGGCAAACTGCCGGGCCAGCTCCTCGTGGCCGCCGTCCTCTTCCGTGGTCCTCCGATATCACGAGGAAAAGTCCCTGCATCGTGGTCCCGCATTTTTTGAAAGTAAGCGCAGCTTATAAATTATATACTTATTTGTGTAGCCTGCTAGGTAGGTACGCAAAAACACATACCTCTGCCTTGCTGCACTTGCATAATTAATACAGGGCACGTAAGCTAGGGCAAGCAATCCGTGAGGACCACGCGTTTCAGCCTACAAAAGATGAACCGGCTATCATGCTGAACGGTTGGAGTTCTAGAAACTGCAACCCACTGAAAAAATCGGCCTGGAATTATAATATGCCTGGGGCCGGCCCCTAGCTGCAAGACAGAGGCGATTTGTCTTGTACACGATGTTGAATCAAGTAACATCACAAGTCCCCTCTCGAGCATGGTGTGCGATTTTTCCTCTCGATATGCGAACGAACTTCATCTGGTCCGCCCCACCTGTTCCTTCGCCGTAGTTTTCGCGGAAGAACCGCTGTTCTGGGCGGACAGCCATCCTCCGGCAGAATTTGACCTCGCACTCCGGACACAGAAACAGCGCGTGGCCGGTCGTGAACGGCTGACGGTACAAAAGGCACCTCTGGTTCTGGCACCCTTCGAACTTCAACAATTTCAGCAAAAAGTGACTGACGGCCTTGAGGAGATTCCGTATGTACTGGCGGTACTGGTGCTTGCGGGGCAGGCCCTCCTCCGTCGCGATCGCGGGGCGCATTAGGTTGCATTCGTGCCGCGTGCTAAGCCGGGGCTTCAGATGGGTCAGGGACAGGATGCTGATGCGCGGGCGGTGTAGTCCGAAGCCCTGCGTTTTCTCGTCGGGCGCCGGGTCCGTGGGGTCCAACCCGCGGAAGATGTCAGATGGAACGTCGTTTTCGTAGAACTCACCACTGTAGACTCCAAGGACCCCCGCTGCCTCAGGGAAGGGACCCATGCCACCGCCCGCTTCGGTCTGTTCGCGCAGACACTCAAAAAGGTGGTCCACCTGAGAGAAGGAGAAGAACGCGTTGTCCTTTTATATGAAGATGACTCAGCGACTACAGTCTGTAGTTCTACGGTTTTGGAGGTTTGGAACAAACTGCTACCGCGAAAACAATAACAAAGCGACCGCGGAGTGAAAGTATAATGAAAGATCCCAAGATGGCGCAGGCGGCGCTCTCAGTGTGCAAGTAAGTTCGTTGCACTTTGGTTTGGTACAACCGCAGCCAGAATCCTCGTCCCTCCTGTACTTCCAGGCAGAGTCGAGGACGCAAATAACCGTCGCGTTCTTGACTTGTCAAACTCTTTATCCCTCGGAGGTGGCGCCACCGCGCGCCTTCAGTGGAAAAAAAAATAAGTAGTCATTACCCTGGTTGACTTTGCCACGACATCAGGTAAGCGCGAATTCCGCTGCTTGAGGGGGCGATTGGTTTTCTCTGACAGTGCGAGAACGCCGGGTGGTGAAACTGGGGTCTTCGGTGTCTGGACCGTTCTAATGGGAATTCCGAAAAACGCAAACCTGACGATGTTACGTGAAGGAAATCACCTCAAGTGCAATGAAGCGGCTCCTGATATGATTGCGCATAATTCTCCGACGATATATTATGGATTGATCATGCTCTGAATCAAATGTTCGAAAAGCTCAGCATTAGTTACTGATGCCTAGGAAGGTGGCCCGAAGACATGATCAGCTATGCATAGATAACAATCAACATCGACAATCACATCAAAAAATAAAGAGAATGAGAAATAGCAATAAGTACACGTAGTCCTTCAGCAGTGCCAGGGTAGTCGCTTCGAAGGGTGTTGCTTCGTCCAGAATATTGAGGAGGAAGACGTCATCCTCGATTTCTCTTTCTATGGAAGTGTTAGGCTTATCGAAATCGACAAAGCTGAACAAATACCATAGTAATGCTAAACCGGTCGCAACTTGTTCCACGGAACCTGTAAGGACACCTTTCCGCAGAGAGCCAGGCCAACTACAGGGCGCGGAGTCAGTATCAGACCGCCAGCTCGTGGGATGCATCAAATGCCCAGCACAAAGTGCCTGTGCAAGTGAGGCCGATTATGTGCCTGTTCAGGGTCAGAGATGATATCATGAACAAGTTGCGAAGCAGCACGAAAAATGCAACGTTCTACTTTCCACCGCGCGACTCAGCAACAAGTTGGGCTTTCAACTGGAAGAGGAAGAAAGTGGTATCGAGTTTTATGCATGACAAAAATTGTTCACCTTTTCGATTTTGAACCTGTCGCTTCCATATTTTCGTCGTCTGACATATTTTTCCCGTCTGATAGATTCTGTCCGACTCCGATGCATTTACTACTTCTTTGACGCTTACTTTACTAGCTTGAATCACACAGATAATTCATCAACAATCACAGATAAGAATAGCGGAGACAAGACCGAGAGGCGCGGTCCAGTATGCAAAATGGTCGAAGCGCACGACGGAGAGACGACGTTATTGAGTTCAAAAGAAGATATTTAACGTACGAATTTCTCTCTCAGTTAGTTATAGTCCGTGACTCATCTCGACGATTTAGCGCGCACCACAATTAAACGATCACACACGAAAGATCGCTCTACCTGTCGCCCGACTGGTGCGTGAATCCGATTTTCCGTACACGACCACGACGAAGAAAATAAAACGGCGAAGAAAAGGAAGAAGAGAAAGCGCTTCAACTCAAATAGCAACGATGAATTCGTCATTCACTCACAGAAATCATCGGACTGTCTCTGTTGCTCTCCCGTTCTGGAGGCGTCTGCAATAAGCATAAGCGATGCACGCATCATTTGTTGCGAGTTTGTTGCTGTTGCCAAACCTTTCAAAAAGCCCGTGCTCTTTCATCCCGGTGTTTAAATAACGTTTTACGCTACTACTTTATTCCTCCAGGGAAATTAGTAGACGTAGAACATTAAACACCAGGGGCCGCTGGCTTTGGTTCAAGGTTTCAGCGACAATGTTGGATTGAGACTTGTTGTGTATCACTCGCGGTCGCGCCATGATGCAGAGAGTGAGAGCGCAAGCCACTGCGCCGCGACTTACAAGCGAGAGCCCTCTTGGGTCCTTTCCAGTGGGGCAACGGAGCCAACTCTCTCGGTCACTGTGTGTCGAGCAGCTATCGCAACTTTGCAAGCCAAGCCTCGCGGTTGTAGATCGGTCTTCTACTACGGCGCGAGCCCTGGCCGATGTATGTCACTAGCTGGCTTGCCCCTGTGGACACGCCCCCAAAAACTGAACTATGACTATCGGCCCGGTCTTAATCCAAGTTGCTTTTGATCCTTGCTCTCCGGTTCTGCGCACTTCGTCACCGATGGAAACGAAAACGCATACGCAAACAGTGTGGCCGCGAATTATATCATACTCAGAAGCTAAAACTTGTGCCGAGTTTCAGGACGAATGATTCGGTCGGTCCTCTAAAAATATTTGTCATCATCATGGACACACAGAAACGCGTCCTGCTCCTGCAGAGTCTCCTGTCTTCGATGGGCCGTCTCCGATATAGCTACAGCCCCACAGCAGTGGAGACATAACGCGCCCAGGCTTCTCCCGTTTTTTCAATTTCTTTGGGAACACGCCACCTGCAGTGCCTGCCGGTGTAACCTCCACTACAACGTGGCATTTCCTCGGTGGGACGCTTACATGGGCTTCAGGTTCAGCGTGTCGTCACGATGCTACCGTTTTATGAACGAATGATTGCGACACAGCAAACTATGCTGATCTACTCGTATGACAGTGAAATCAACTTTGATTTTTTACTTTGTGTCCGTCCTTTTTAACTTTGAGTCGCGCGAAAAAGGTAAAACCTTCAATCGGATGCCGCGAATCCAATAGTAACATCAAACAAACAAACTTCAGGTAACGGTTGCCTGCTCTTACTGCGAAACCTTCCTGCATGTCGGAATACTTGATGTTGACTTTTTTTTTCCTACTTTCCAACAGAATTTGCCTATTCTGCTGTTGTAGAGGCCCTTCAAGCAAGTATATCAATGCTAATATCTGAGCGTGTCCATGGATGCTCCATGTCCATTGCCGCATCTCTCTAATATCATTGAATAATTAGCTGCTCTCTTCTATGTAGTTACATATCTTTACTCTTTTCTTCATTTCTCTTTTTTTCATCATTAATGCAGATCGGGAGCTTGATTTGAGTCCACCGGATCGGGGCCCGTTTGACATTTGACTTCTATGAAAGCTTGCTCCCTTGTTTTTTCGTTTTGACACATATGGAAGTAGTCTTTGCGCTTCCTCAGCCTAATTTTGCAGTCTTCGGACTCCCCTGCCCACTGGCTGCCTAAGTAGTGGCGGCATGGGCATCGCGTGCCAAATATAGCCACCGTGCTGGCGGAGGTAGTGAGGTCGCTGGCTTCCTTTTGCCTTCGCCCTGGCCGCGGGCCGCCCACGCGCCTGCTTTTTGCGGGCCCGCACGGAATGGCGGCTACTTCACAAACGTTGGGGATTTTGGGAAATTTCCAAAATTCCTCTTCGGGAACCAGCCCCGTTCGTATGGGGCCGGTCCGGGCGCCCCGGGGTAGGCCCAGAAAACGGGGACAAATCTGGCCCGCAGCCGCAGCACGCGGGCTGGCTTAATATCATGAAGCGCGCCCGACTTCTGACAAAGTTGTCCTCGGGCGCGCATTTTCTTGTTGGCGTTTTCATTTTTCGAGGCTGCACTTTTCGCGAAGCTTCCCAAGCTCACACAGAAACAGGCGAAAAGCCGGCCGCTTTAGTGGTCACCCAGAAGGCCATAAAACCACGACCACTCCGCGCGGTTTCGCGGCTGCGATTTTGTGCGCGGTCTCTCTGGGTTCACTTTTGGGGGTCCCAAATCGCCAGAACCCGAGGCGGCGGGCGCCTTCAAACAAGGGCGCCCCCTTTGCCGGCGCGCCATCATTTTGCTTTTTTTCCACATAAGAAACAAACGCCCTGCAGACTCTAGAACTGCCGGCCATTTTTGGCGGCTCATGTCGAGAAAACCTCCTTGCTAGAGCCGTTCCATGACCTCACTACATACGAATGCTTAGTGCCGTATTCGTGTCCCAGCACGGCAATAAACGACTTTCGGTGTTCGTGTAGTTTATGATGATGTCGCATGATTTTTGATACGTATGTTTTATTTTGGTTCTTATTGTTTTTTTTTTTTTTTTTGAAATTAATTAGTGCGGCGCTCATGAACTTTCTTTACGGACATCCGCAACATAATCTCACGATGCGGCCGGAGAAATCGACATCACAATCGGATACAATGCAATTTAGTATCCATAACATAAAAATTACAGAACAACCCGGCCGGTGGGGTCTGTGTCATTCCGCCGGGGAAACATTGAAAGTTCGCGCGCGCGTATTTTACGGAATTTCACCGCTTTGCCCGCTTTGCCTGCTTTGCCTGCTTTGCCTGCTTTGCCGGGCCGCCTGCTCCGCCCCCCGTCTTAACATTGGAAAAGGGCCGCATGTCCGCCCCCTCTCTCAACATTGGGAAAGAATGCAAGCCCAGCCGGGACACCTTTGTTTCCCCCTCTAACACTAACATTGGAAAGAGAAGGCAAGGGCGGGGGACCCTCTCCATTCCCCCTTTTATTGGGGCCGGGGTGGTCCATCACAAAAAGGCAAGGCAGTGCGGGGAATTTTCACCAGGGCAGGTCTTTCCTGGGGAATGAAAGGCGGGCCCTCCAGCGTTGCAAAGGAAGCAAACGGAAGAGTCCCCGCGTTCGGCGCGGGGCGGCTTCTGTAGATCCGCCCGCGAAGCAGTTCTGCCCGCAGGAGGCAACGGCGGGCGGAAAAAGACAAATAGGCGGAGGCAACCAAGGCGATGCCTCCAGGGACCGGGGAAGGCAGGGCTCCCACCTTCACGCGTATACAGCAGGCCTGCTGTCTGGCTGCTGTTTTCTCGCCTGTGAATGGGGCGCGCAGCTTCTTTTTGGCATCTACTCTCCCAAATGTGAAAGGGCGCAACGAACATTTTCTGGCAGTCATTTTTTGACATGTGAGAAAATGAGTCTGCTTCTTGTCGGCTACCCTTGCACATGCGAGAAGTGCGCTGCGTTCTTTTCGGGGTTTTTTCACATGTGAAAAAATGGCGTCTGTTTTTGGCAGCCATTTTTGCGCACGTGATTGAAAAAATGAAGCCTGTACCTACCAGCCACTTTTTCACATTTGAAAAAACGGAGCCTCTTCCTGGTGCGACTCGCCTTTTTTTTGACATGTGCCGCACGCTTGTGCTTGCTCCTGGCAGACATTTGCTCACATGTAACAAAGTAAATGGAGGGAGCCTGTTTCATGCGGCCACCTATCTTTTATGTGTGAAAAAATGCACTCTCTCCCTGGCAGCCATTTTCCCGCATGTGAAAAAACAAAAGCTGCTTGCTCCCGGCTGCCATTTTTTCGCGCGTGGCCGAAACGGTGGGACGTTCTCCTGATAGCTATTCTGTCATGTGTGGAAAGATCAAACTTGTTCCCGGCGCCCATTTTTTCAAACGTGAAAGAGTGAAGCTCTTCCCACTGCCTGTCGACCATTTCCCCACATATGAAAAGGCGGGGCATGATCTGCGAAAGGCCCGCGAAAGATTTGTGAAAAATGTGCGCACGATTGAGATCTTGGCTAGGGGCGAAATCTTTCGCATGTCCTGGCGCGAATCTTCCACCAGTGCCCCCTCGGTTTTCGCCTACCGAATCTCTCAGCGATCATTTTTTAACATGTGGAGAAATGAAGCCTGTTCCCGGCTGCCATTAATTTTGTTCCCATGTGAGTTGATATTTGAAAAATTGAAGTGCTGCGATTTTTTCACATGTGAAAAATTTTTTTCACATGTGAAAAAATGAAGCTGCTTCCGTGTGCTATGCAACCACGTGAAACAGTGGCGCTAATTCTGTCTGCTATTTTTTCACATGTGAAAGCATGCGCCCTGTTCCTGGCGGACATTTTTGCGCATGCGCAGCCGTTTTCTCGGATGTGAATAGGACTCACCTTGCCCGCGGGGGCCATTTTTTCACATGTGAAAAAATGAAACTTGTCGCTGGCTGCTATTCGCATGTGAAAGAATGGAGAGGGACCTTTTTCCTGGCGGCCATTTTTTCACACGTGAAAAAATGGAAGCTATTCCCGGCGGGGGCGGGCTTTTTCGGCATGTGAAAAAATAAAGTTTGCCCCTTTCTTCCTTTTTCTTTCCGTGACCCTAGAAAGACACTAGAGGAGGGAAGCATGCATCCAGCAAGAACGTTCGCCCGGGTTTGCATGCATCCAGCAAGAACAAACAAGCAGCGAAATTTGCCCCCGGCGCCCATTCGTTCACATATGAAGGAATGAGGCGTCTACCTGTCGGCGATTTTTTCACGTGTAACTAAAGAAATCAAATAGAGCGCGTCCCCGGCAGCCATTTTGTCACGTGTGCCAAAAAAAGGCTAGGCCCTAGCGGTCGTTTGTTCACATTTGAAAAGATGGAGCAGGTTCCCGCGTTTGCCCTGTATTTGTTTTGCTGCCATCCTCGGCTCCTCATTGGCCAGAGGGGAGAGCGCATCCATCCTAGAGCGGTGCTCGTTTTCTGTACATACTTAAGCCCGAAAGGCCCAGGTCGTAAAAATAGCGCGCGCGTGCGTAGCTGGCTGGCCCGGCCCCCGGCAAGGCACGAAGCAGGCAAAGCAGGCAAAGCAGGCGAAGCAGGCAAAGCAGGGAAAATAGAGCCCCGGGGGCCTGCCGCTGTCTGAGACAGAGGGCGGGGCCAAATTTTGTAAAACGCGCGCGCGCGCAGGGCATCAGACCCATCGGAATTTCTAGCGATTTGGTTGAGGTTTTTTCCTTTGTTTCTTTTTCGCTTCAGAAAAAAAAAAAGCCAATTTTTTAAGTTGAATCAGGTCGGCTTAAACGAAAAGTCATAAATTTTCACTTTTTCCCGCATGCTATGACCAACCCCACCGGTCGGGTCACTCTCAAAAATTAAAATAGATCTTCACTACTTCCTTGTCTCTGTTCATGTTCCTGCTGCAACGCGGTAACGAGAGCGTTTTAAACGTTTGTGAGCCTCGTCTTAATAATGCTGATGAGCCTCGATCCGAAGCATTCCGTACCTGTAGCTACGAAGACGTTGCTAGTACTTTTTGGTGCTGTGGATTTTTCATTTAAACGCACATTCTTTAAATAATTGTCGTTCTGAATTCTGCGGAACTTCTCTGTCGTGCTGAAGTCTGTAACCAAGTACTGTTCGTCACTCATTCATAGTACTTAAAGTCAAACCAACATCGATACGTAAATGATTTTTTTTTCGTTTCTTTCATGTGGATTACTCCTGCTCTTGCTGCAGTGGATAGTTCATCTTCGATTCGGGCACAATCTTCTTGTCGGACATATTATGCTCGTTGCTAGTGCCATCTTCGTTGCTAGTATTGCGCTCCAGCTTTTCGTGCTGCTTCGCGTCAGCATCTTCCAGCTCGGTCTCAATGACAGCGCCGAACTTATCGTTGATCCGCTTCCGATTGTCCTTGATTCTATGACCGGCCGATCCGACGTCTCCTTGTGGTGGCCGTTCGCTAGCCGCTCTGGTTCTGGAAGGTTCACCTGCGAAACTTCCTTGCCGTCGCTGGGCTTGCTCGGATTGCGCGAAGGCGGAGTTGCCGTGGCCCGAACGCGCCAGCCAATTTGCTTCGCGATCTAGCCGCTGCACCTTCTGTACGTTTGCCTCGTCGAGGAACATATCAATTAGTTGAGTCCAGTCGAGGTGTCTCGTATACCCGAGCGTTTTCTGGGGTCTTCTCTTTGGTTTCTCCACTTTCTGCGCTCTTTTTTTCTTGTTCGTTTTTTCGGATTTACGCCGATGCGCCTCTCCGCCCGGTGAATCCACGCACTCCGCGTCATCATCTTCGTGTGTGTTGCTCGACGAAACGGTGTTCGCCAATTCGGAGGAAATTTGTCGCTTGCCCGTCGCCGAAGCATCAACCACGAGGTCCGATGGAAACGCCGGCAGGGTCAAACGCTGCGACGCCGAATCCGTCAAGCTTTTCGTTGGTCCGTCACCGTCTTGTTCTGCGACTGTAAATGGCACTGGTTTGTCCATCTCGTTTTGTTCATGTTCATCTTTACGATCGCCCAAGATTTCCGGACCGAACTCCGCAACCGCATCCCGCAACTGCTGTGCCTCGATTTCACGTCTCCTCTCCAAGTTCGCCGAAAAGCTGTGTGAGTGAGTACATGCCGGATGGGCGCGCGACTCTCTATTTCGATGCAAATCACAAACGAATCTCTATCAAATACGAGTGCACAAGCCTGCTATTTACACACATTCGCTATTTTTGTTTTTTTGTGGGCGTTTGCTCATGCTAACAAGTTGTTTTCGCTGTTCGCTATTGCTGTTGCTTCTTGGTGCTTTTGCTAAGCCTAAACTGTACGCCCGGCCTTAAACCCTAAGCCGCTTCGCGCCCCAAGCCGAGGCCGCGCCGAAGGGAGAGGCAACGCCCAAAACCGAGGCCCGGCCAGAAGCCGAGGCCTCGCCCAAGGCCGAAGCCGTGCCTAAAGCCGGCTGGGGCCGCGTCCAAAGTAAGCCGAGGCCGTGCGGCAAAAGAAGCGCCAAGGCCCAGGTCGCGCGCGCGAAGAAGCCCCAAGACCGAGGCCGTGCGGCCAAAGAAAAGCCAAAGCCTGCCGAAGGGGGCCGCGCGGCCAAAGGCCAAATACGAGGCCGCGCGGCCGAGCGCCTACGCCGAAGCCGCACGGCCAAACAAACATTTGGCGCTTGGCCAAACGGCCAAGGGCCAAACCCGCGGCACTTTCTTCAGCGAGAAAGCACGGGCGGGCTGCGTGACGTTTTTCCTGCTGCCATCCTTTATTTTTTATTTTTTCAATAAGCTTCATGCGGCTCCTCTGTTTTCGCTCTCCTACTCCTTCGCCTTCTACCATATGGCGTGTAATTGAGTAACAAGTCTGACACGTGCACGCGGAGCTTCTGTAGCCTACTTTAATATTTGACCCATCATAATCAATCGATTCAATTACAATTCACTGTTACGATCGCCACCAATAACGAATAAGATTTGAGAAGTACCCCTGGACCCAGTCGGGCAAAGTCTGCTCGGTGGGTTGGTCACAGAACGCATCCTGTGCAAAAGTGTCGCACTTGCAAAAATTGCAACCTTGGGATCGATAGTGGACCGCAAAAAATCCCTAGTCGAATATGCCCAGACAAAAAGAACCATCTCCATCCTTCCTTTTCTTTCATGCGGTTTAAAATAGTGCGATACTTTTGCAGTGCGTAGAACATCAGGTACGGCAATTCCTGAGGTTCTCGATAGGAGTGATACTTGGAATCCCCGTACACCTGCGCGACGCGAATATGCCTTAACTTCAAGTCCTCTGCAGCGATATCGGGACTCACGGCCCATCGAGTTGAAAAGTGCCCAACCTTCAGAAGTTTCAGATGCTTGTTGCAAAGTTTGTTTCCAAATCCACTTGTGGTGTTAATCTGACCGCAAGGACGGACGCAACCTATTGGAAACCTGTCTGCAGATGGTCAGGCCGCCAGATCGCGGAGCCAAGCGGACGGAAGCCATCGCCAAGCTCATGCAACTTTTTGTCTTACATGCTTTGTTCATGATTCGCGCCTCAATCGATACTCATCCGCTCTTTGTCGGTATTGCATACTTTCATTGACAGGACGCCAAACCATACTCATCCACTTGACGACTATTGCCTGCGCATGCTTGAGCGAAGACTCACTGTATCTTGCCTGCTTGGGCGAAGTCCGCGTCTGCCTCAGATTCTAATTGTGTCAAGCAGCTCGTACATGACAAGTCCCGCTTTTCTCGTTGTTGAGCCTTTTATTTGCAAAACATTTTTTTCCATTGTGTTCTGTATCGAAAATTTGCGTTCTTGCTAGGATATGCAATGTTTGCCTTTGCACTGGTAAGCGTAAGGAGATTTGCAATACAAATGCAGCAACGTCCTGAGGTGGAGGCGCTTTTCACTCTGATACGCCTGGCATCAGAACGACACGGCCTCCCTTGTGCCATCGAGCGGGCGTACCGACGAAAGGACACGCGTGCACCAAACGAGAGGCGTCCAACACGCGGAGCGGTTCTCGGAGATCACGTCCGGTCATAATCGGGAGGTTGATAATCATTTTCACGATACCATGCGGGTCAATAAGGTACATCCCGCGCACCGGAGATCAAAAGAAAAATACTGGGAGTCGTCCCGCCATTTTCGATGTTCTAGCAAGGTCAAGGGCCATGGGCGACGTGTGGAAACCTAGGTACTCTACTTGGTAGAGGCGTGCAGTAGGACGCCACTGCAGCGCCGTGTCCCTCCTGGGTTGCAAAGAACGCGACAATCATCACTTGCCGGGGCCGCAATAATTTTCCCCATACAATTACGAATGCCGGACATCCCCCGTGCTAATGGCAAGGCCCTGGACCATGCGGCCGACTCGCACGGGCCTGACCCTGTGTGGGGCTCGTAGTGTTGCGGCGTTCGCGTACTGCCCCGGGCCCTTGGGCACCGCGTGCCCCGGTCCCTGTTTCGCTGGGGCGCTGGTGTCTCACGTTGCGCCATGGCGTGGCGGCTATGGCTGCGGCCGTTGGCTTGGCCACTGGGCAGCGCAGCTTGTTACCCCCGCCCCGCACCGCAGTCCTGGCTGGGGCCGGAGTCTCGTCTGCCACCGGCTGACACCTCAACCGCTCGCGCGCCCTGCTATGCCAGCCCCCAGGCCCAACAACCCAGCAGCGCGCCCAATGAATGAGTACGCTGCCTCGGCTTCTTACGACATGCATCGCCACGCGGCGACAGTTTGACGCTTTCCACGATCCCCCGCGACCCTTCCCGATCCAAAATGGCGGTGGGGGGCTCGACGTGCTGGCGGCGCTTGAGTGTCTCGAATCTTCTCACCCAGGCAGCGCAATACATAGCGGCATGGGTTCCGGGCGCGCTACTGCGGCCGGCCGTAGCCACACGCGGCAGGCTCGTGGCCCGCGCCGTCGGTCTTCGTGGCACAGCCGGCTGCGCGCCTTCAGGTAGGCCCTCATCCGCATCGCGCCTTTGGGTGGGCGCGCTCGCGCCTATCGCATAGTAATCGCGCGGGGCGTTAGGAGTTAGGCAGCGCCCCACGGAAACCCACACCGTAGCCGCTAGCACATGCACAAAATATCAATGGCGTGCTCGCCTCTTAAAGAGGCGAGTAGCTGTCTGAAGTTCTATCGAAGTTCCTGGAAGCATGCGCGAAATATCAACAATGCACGCTCCGAGGGAACTTGGCCAAATACAACCGCCAGGGCGGACGTTGGTAGTGAGGGTTGGCGCTTTCTTGCCCCGGGCTGAAAAGCAGCGGGCCCGCAGCGATTTAGCTTCTCGCGGGTGCCCCGTGCCCTCGTGGATGCCAACGGTTCATTCACAAGGCACATGCCCCGTGCCCTCATACGTACATTCATTAGGATTTCTTAGGCGGAGCGGGATGGCGGCCAGTAAGAAAATGCCGCAAATATATTTTGCCATACATACTGGCTTCCTGTGTTTGGCGCGCTTTTTCTTTATTGCAAATAAGCTCCCCAGCATCACAAACCGACGAAAGGAAGGGCGGCAGCTTCAGCGATGGCCTAAAATGCTCCGAAATCGAGGCCGCTCCGCGCGGTTCCGCTGTTCTGATGATTTCGCGCGCATTTTTTCTGGGCGCCTTTTCGGACGTCCCAAACGGCCGGAAACTAAAGCGGCGGGAGCCCCAGAAGGGCGCGCCTTTGCTGGCTCGCCATCGCCGTTTTTTGGATCAGTGAACGATGGAGTCCCCTCACATAGCCAATCAGACTGGGCCGCTTGATTTTTACTAAAGTAAAAGCACGCTTTACGCCAGCCCTGAAAACTGCCGGCCGTTCTTAGCAAGACATGTCGAAAAAACTACGAGGCTAAAGCCGTGCGGTCGTGCTCGTGACCTCGTCACTACATACAAATATAATTTCGGGTCGACTTCTTGTATGTCGCATTCCGTAACGGACGGGGGAACTCAGAAGCCTTTTTTACCTGATGGTGGATTTATTTTTCGAAATGCGGCCACAACTCTCAACAAATCATCCATGTCACGATACAGATATGGCACTCATAAGCACAATTAATTTCAAGCTCGTATGGCAGTCAGAAACACAGTTTGAGAATCAAACTCGAGTGCGACAATCACGTTCGAGTTTGAGAATCAATTTCGTGTTTGGCGATCAACTTCGAGTGTGAGAGTTAGCTTCGACTTTGACGATCAAGCTCGAGCTTTTTTTTTGCTTTAGATAGGTGGCGATTGGCGTTGCCGCTTCCTCTTGCCCTCGATAGACAGACGCGGGCTTACATCTTTTCGCGAACTGGCACACGACTAGGAGAGAGCAGTGTGGCCGCCTCTCGAGAATCAACTTCGAGTTTGAAAACCAACGTCCCTCGCCGGGACCGGGATCGCCGGGACCGGGGCGACCTCTAGGCGTGCCGGAGCCAGCCGGGCCGACCAGGTCGGACGCGCCGGAGTCGGGGCGACCAGCGGAGCCGGGACGACAAGGCTGGGCGCACTGTAGCCGGGGCGACCAATCTAGGCCCGCCGGAGCCGGGACGATTATAGATCGCGCGCGCGAGAGCCGGGGGCGACCAGATTGGGGGCGCCGGAGCCGGGACGACCAGATTGGGCGCGCCGGAGCCGGGTTGACCAGACTGGGAACGCCGGAGCCGGGACGACCAATGTGGGCGCGCCGGAGCCGGGGCGACCACATTGGGCGTGCCTGCGCCGCGACGATCGGATTGGGCGCGCCGGCGCTTTTGGGGCCGGCGCTTTTTTCTTTTTGCTTTGTTATCTAGAAATTGTCGTTTGCGTTTCTTCTAATGCCTAATTAAAGGCGAAGCTGGCATTGCTAGTATATATAGGATAAGTACGTCGTTGTTATCGAGCATGCCCAGCTGCCTCGCGATGTGTCGCTCCGGGTCCGCTACGATAGGAACGCTCAACCGGGCCCAGGATTCTTTATCGCTCTGGGATACCCCGTTCTCGTCCACAGTCGGACCCACGTCCTTTCGTCTCCCGCCCCTCTTCGTGTTCGAGAATTTCGCGGCGTTTTGCTTTTCGCGCCGCTTCTCCCACTCTGCGCCGGCAGCATTAACTTCGCAGTCATCAAACAAGGGGAAAGCCGGGGGTGCAGAGGCCGTGTCATCTACTCCGTTGCATTCGTCAAAAAAGATGGAACCTCGCTCGTTCGTGGCGGCAACACTGCTAGCAGCATAATTGACTTTCTTCAGTCGCATGTCGACTCCGCTCAAGACATCCTCGTCTTGCTGGAACACATCCCGGAGCCCGGAGGTATTCCCTGGGAGGTCCGGCTTTAAAAGCGGAAGTTGTGGTCGTGGTGCACGACGATTCTTTGCGTCAAAGGCACTGCGCAAGTCGTCCTCGGAATCGTCGTCCGCACTGCCAACCTCTGCAATGTCCGACGTTCCCTGATCCGAGACCTGCTGGTCTCTATCAAAGGGAGAAATGCCCTGCCACTTGAAATAAAGCGAACAAAAGCGTTTGAATTGCAATCAAGTTTAAATAAAAGTACCAAATATAGCCGCCGGGGCGGGGGTAGTGAGGTCGTGGGTGTTTTTTTGCCGAGCGCCGCCTTGGCCGCGGCTTTGCTTTTTATGGGGTCGCCATACCACCGTGAGTAACGTTATGCCGCACGGTATGGCGGCCACTTGGGAAACGTCGCAAATTTTGGCACATTTCCAAAATTCCTTTCCGAAAGCCAGCCCTGATGCTATGGGGCCGATCTGGGTGCCACGGGGGGCGCCCAAAAAGCGAAGAAAAACCGGGCCCATAGCATGCGGATTGGCTTTGCGCGTCTGGCGCGCTTTTTATTTTTCGCGTTTTTATTTTTCACGCCGGCGCTTTTTGCAAAGCTTCCCAGGCTCTAAAACCGGCGAAAAGGCGGCCGCTTTCGCGGCCGCCCAAAATGCTCCCAAATCGCGGCCGTGCCATGCTGTTTCGCTGTTCTGACTTTGGGCGCGTTTTCTGCGCGCCCCTTTTTGGGCGCCCGAAATCGCCAGAAACCAAGGCGGCGGGCGCCTCAGAAGGGCGCCCCTTTTGCCGGCTCCCCGGCGTCGTTTTATCAAGTGCGAGTCGATAGTTTTCGACCGGGCTTGTTTGACGGCAAAGCCCCGGCCGCTTGATAATTGCAAATTTTTTATGTCCAAAAACGCTTCCGCCCGCTTGGAAACTGCCGGCCGTTTTTCACGGGACATGGCAAAAAAACTCTCCGGTTAGAACCGTTCGGTGACCTCACTACATATGAACACGCTTCGTCTTGCTAATCCGACCGCAAAGAGGAGCGCAATCTTGTCTTGCGTAAATTTTTTCTCTTACTGTTAGATCAGAAACATCTCTAACGACAAAAAGTTTTATTTTCGTCTTTTAGGAAGGAACAAATGCGACATATTCCGCTTCAAGATCTCGGCATGTTCTAATGTTGAGAAGCATCGTTCGACTGTAGCACTGCGGCGTTGTGCTTTACAGCAGGTGAATGCTACTCTTGGTCCTCACCCACGTTTTGCAAAAATATAAATACCGCGTGACAAGTATTCCCATGAGAGGCAGAAAATATTGCAATCCAAACCTTTCCACATTCTGGAGCGGAGGTGCACTTTTCATCTTTATAGTCCCCTTCACAAGAGCTTTGAGTACCGGTGCGCGGGATCCCGTCCACCGGTAACTCGGCGACTGCACCGGCGCCGGTCGTAGCTTCGGCAGAGCCATCGACTTTCGAGGTGGTACCCGCTTGCTTTTTTACGTCGAGAACTACACCTTGCTCCTCGCGAATGGAATCTTCATTGCCTGGGCCGGACATCTGATGCTGACGCCGGTGCGTTGGCGAAAAATCCAATCTGCGCAGGTCGTTAAACGAGCCTTGTTATTTTTTATCTTATATTATAGATATACATGGCCGTGCTTGGTTTGCAAAATTCAGGGCTTGGGTAAAATCAAACTGGTGCAGCATGTTTGAGAGTTGGAGACCACTCAGACTCATTTGCCATATTGTGCAATCAAATTTCCGACGTAGTACCGACCACAACACCGCCTGATTGGTTGCTCAAAATCGGTATCGGTCCGGCGGCGTCGATTCCGAAGCCCAGCTCACTACCACTAGCATTGGTCATGGTCGCCGACGCATCAACAGCTGTTGCAGACGTAGTGGACCCGGTAGCCGTCTGGCCTTTTGTGGGGGTAGAGGAGGGTGCTGGGAGGCTTTCCTGGTTGGAGGATAGAGCGCCTCCAAAGGTGAAAATTTTTTGCATGGTATTCATAATTCCCAGACCTCCGTGGTGGTGGTCCTCCTGCATTTTCTGGAGATCTTCCAAGATCGACTTTTTGTCAACTTTCACGAGCATCGCTTCTTCTTCTTCTTTTTTGGTTGGGCGGTGTGCCTGTGTGGTGGCATTGCCCCTGCTTTTCTCGATCTTCATGCCTTCGACTCCCTTGTTGTTGACGTTCTCGGTGTAGTTTTTGGGACGCTTCTTGCCGTTGGCCCCCACCAACTCTATAAGTCGATACAAGTTGTGTGAATTCTTACCCTAGAAGATCCTGCCTATAAGGAGCAAACAATTTCTTTCGAAAACCGAAACGCAAAAAAAAAAGTGTGCCAACTGCAGGGTCAGACGTTGTTAAAAGTGCTACATTCCCCAGGAGATGCAGACTTCTAGGAAAAGAATTGCTCACACCAGTTTGTATCTCCATAAACATGGTGTATTCTTCTTCCAAAACTGTCGGTTCGATGGTATCCTCGTGATCCAACGTGATCCGGTTGTACAACGGAACACTGTTGCCACTTGGCGGCCTCGCAGGCTTCTGTTGGTCGTAGCTATGGCTTGATCCGAGTTCGAGATGTGCTGCGCCAGAGCCCATCATGGCTATCACACAGAAAAAAGCTGGCAGGGCATATTTGTAATGCAAAAATAAATACATAAAAAAATCTGCATTGCGTATCCGAAGCAGCATGCTATGGGGCCACCCATGACAAGTTTTTCTTTTTGCGTGTATGTATTTTTGCATTACAAATATGCCCTGCCAGCTTTTTTCTCTGGGATAATGGCGCTGGAGCGCAGCCCAGTTCTGACTTTCTGCGAGCTTTGCGGAATTGGAGTCAGGAGATGAGCTCTCCCCTTGCGGTGTGCGGCCGCGTCTCCTTGCTTCTTCTCGTCATGGACCAGTTTCTGTGTGTCGATGGGCATCTGCTCAAGCGGGATCGCGGAGCTGGAGAGATAGCGGCATCCTACGAAAGAACCCTCTCCCCCAATATTACTGAAAGCGAATTTTTTTTCCATTTCTGCCATCGAGGCGTCTGACTTCGTCAGCGTGAAGATCATTCGTGTGTGCAGGCCATCGGCCGTGCAGGAAGATAGTATATAAGTCGAAAGTAGTCGGCTTGTCCACCTATCGGGCTACGACTGCATCCAATGCCATCAAAAGGCTGGACAAATCAACCCAGCCCACGAGCCTTGCGCTGGGAATACCATTCTAGCTTTTCGATTGTGTCCGCAACCAATGAATCACAATGCAACCGAAGGAACTCTGTTCCGGAACATTTTGGGTGGTGAGGCAGGAACTTTCATGTTGATAGCTGGTTGTGCCGGAAGAGCGCGAGAATGTCCGCGGCCCACTGCCATTGGGTCTCCTCCGAGTCGCAAGAGAACACGACAAGCTTGCAATCGCGCTTCAAGAACTCTTCTTGTTTCGCAACCATGTCCAAAAGCTCGGTGGTACAGATGCAACTCAGCGCCCAAGGGTGACAGGAAAACAGGGTCCATTCGCAGCCGGTTCGTTGGGTTTCGCACTGGAGCATCTCGTAAAAAGACGAGTAGCGCCCATGGGTCGTGTGACAAGGCGCAAAGTTGGGAAACATGTCGTGCAGCCGAATGCCAGTCGAACTCGTGTTTGTTTTGATGTTGGGCTCCGGGGGAGCAGCACTCGAAGGTTGCGGTACGGACGAATCGACCTGCTCGAAGGGCGGCCATTCCTCCACGATCCTCTTGCTCTTCGTGGCTTCGTTCAGATTCAGTACCTCCGGGAAAGTCCGATGGTCGCCGATCAAAAGTTGTGGATCATCCAGGACGTCGTCCGTCTTATTCAAGTACTCATTTTTGTCCATCAAAGGGAAAAAGCAAAGCGCTACATTTCATGGTGTTAATAGAACTCAAATTGCAATAAACTTGTCACATTCCCGCTGTACCCAAACATATTTTTTGGGGCCCAAATTCCTGGAATCAAGTTGACGCTTGGAGTTGTTGGAATCGATTTTTACTAAAGCTGTCGCCTGTGCGAAGCTGTCACCTGTGCGGCCCCGGCGCAGAGGCGAAAGGCTAAGCGCTGATACACATTTTCACTCGAAGGTGTGGAAGCACCAGGATTCCCAGGCCTTTGTGTCCCAGCATCCCCTCCCAGAGGCTCCCGGGCCCCCCAGGCCGGAGAGAAAGTCCCGGGCCTCCCGGACGCAAAGTGCAAAGTTTCGGACCTCCCACAGGCGGAGGATCTCGGACTTCTCGGCCCGATGCGTCCCCATACTTTTTGAAGACTGAACGAAACCCGAGTGCGAGATATGGGCCCCATGATCATCATCATTTTCAGCATCGTCATGCATTTTTTATCATAAAAAAGTGGTCACAAGCACCCAGCGGCGCCACAGGCTAGAGATCCCCGGTGGGGGGCAGGCGAGGAAGCACTTTTAGCAAGCTCGTACGCAGTCGAACGCTACCTCGATCAGTCGCAAATACGACGCCAGCCACTCGGGAACTGCCAACGATTGGTCAGTAGAGGCATGCCAGCAAGCAGAGCGCGACGCCCCATACAGAACGATTCAGAACTTTAATGACCCATTTCACGCCCTCAGTTTTTGCTTCGCAGCGTATACATTGTTGTACTACCCACGGCAGTAATATTTATAGCGTCGCAAGTAGTTCCTGCTTGCAGGGCACTGCGGGTCTCGCACCGTGTCTTTCGTCCTTTCGCCAACTCGATGGGCAGTGGACGAGGTTCGGGCACAGGGGGCGAGAATTGACCAGAAAACCCCGAGCCTAGCAGTCTGCGCGGGTGAGAGCTTTCAGACAACTGCGCGGACCCGCCCGAAAGCGCTGCCGCGATGTTGCATTTCATTTCCTTGTTCTTGATGTATTAATGGCAATCACGTAAGAAGGAAGGAATTCGGGCCTCCCGGAGGTGAAATTTCGGACGCAAAAGTCCAAAGGCGGAGGCTTCTTCCGAGGTCTCTGGAAGAAAGCTCCGAGCGGACGCGAAAGCGCCGAGACTATCGGACGCAAAATTCATGAGGTACTCCCTGTCCACCAGAAGAAAAGCTCATTCCGGCGGGAACGTGAGACAGCGGAGGCGCCGTACACCAAAGAACGGGGGCAGAATGAACTACAGGGTGGGAAAATCACATTCACAAAGAAGCAAAGCAACAAAATGACATAAGAGTCGTGAAGCTGCAGTGGCTTCCTTGATGGATTCTTCAATAAGAATAAGTCTTAATTCCAGTTCATAACGTGACTCCATGCAACCGCACGCATCAACAAACTTGATTTCATCTTCATGTATTACTTAACTTGATTGTTCAACATTCATAACTTGCCTCCATGTACAACATTGACGCCATGCATTCAACCTGATTCCCTGTTATAAGTACCCATTTTTTTGTTAACTCAGTTTTTTACGTTTGAACTCTACATGGTGCGCCAGCTTTTTTCCGTCGGATATCGTCCTCCTGAATGGTGCGCGGGTTGTCGGGCAGATAAACGTCGCAATCCGGGTATCCTATGTAAAAGAGTCTCCACACCATAATCAAGATGGGAAATCCGCTAGACAAATCCACAAGTTTTGGGACTGGCTCATGCTAATTTTGGGGACGCAGCATTGCCCTTCCTAGGTCGCCATGACGCATCACAAATCCACTTTCTCATCCTGATTCGCGCATGACATCAAGGTATCAAACACAATCAGAAAATGCCCGTCACGCGGAGCCGCGTCATCATCATGTAGTGGACACCCGTACCCAGCGCCACAGGCGAAGGATCCCCTCCCCGGGGGGTGGGCGAAGAAGCACTTTCGGCGACCTCATCATACAAAAGCCAGATGCTCAGTTCTGGGCATGCAGATTTGCATGACAGCTATGGGGTGTTTATGTACTGGAAAAGACCAAATTAAAGCACAGAGAAGTTTAATTTTCACAAAAGGAAACGGGAGGAGAACCAACTACGACAGGAAGAGAAAAGCATATGCTATGTGGCCACGGTTAGTACTGTCATGTATTTATCTATTGCGATGCACGTGCTTGTAGGGGCTGGGGACATTTTTGCTCAGGATACCGGATTCCGGGGCTGCACGGCTGCCTTGATGTCGGGCTCATTAATCACACTTCCTTCACCATATCACTTGTGATATCCCTCTCTGACCCATATTTATACTCAAGTCGCGATCGCGGGATGAGTCAATGCTTCGAAGTGGAGGTGACTAGCTTCGACTTCCTTGCGCAGAAAAATGGCTCTGTGTTATAAGTAGCACTACGCGGCAAGAACGGCAAGAATAACTACACGACCGTCAAGATGACAGGGTACTTATTTGTGTATTCTGCAATATGTTGATGTCAAGAACATGATGGGCTTCTTCGATGCAAAAGCAACATGTTTTCTTGTTCCTAGAGTCGAGGATGACAAGTCAGGGGGAGTAGAGGGACCCGTTACACACGGTATGTAAATCAGCGCATCGTCGTCCGAGTTCTACTATCAAATGCGAATGTGTCTGTCGGGAAAAGAGGTTGTGTAAAGATGAACGTTTGCGATGCTACTAGATGGCGTAGGCAAAGGATCTTGAGGACACGACCCAAGCTCGTGCTGCCAAATTTGGGCTCGATTGGACGGCGCAAACTTGATATAGATGTACCTGTGCAGAGCACGCGGACACATTTGCATTGCATACAGCTACTTCGAGATCGCCTGTGTCCGTGGGAACCGGACCGGGAGGCAAAGTCGTGGAACGTGCTTTGTCGCTGGTGTGGGTGCTGCTCCCGTGTTCATCGTGGTCCTGCGAGACTGAGCTGGCACCTCCTGGTATCAACAGGAAACGTCTCCCCTCCCCGTACGTCGGCGGGCGGAGATCCGTGGGGCGGAATTGTGTACACAAATCTGTCTTGCGCCAAGAGATGGATCGTCGGCCTCACCAAGTTTTGCTTAGCTGTTTACTTAGCAGTCTAGCTGTTCGCCGAGCGAAAGCACGCAAGACGTGAGGCTTAGTGTAGCAGGCTAAAACTTAGTGCTAGAATCAGAGCCGCCGCAGCGGGGCGGGGGCAGTGCGGTTTCTTTGTGAAGGCACTCCACTTAGTTGGCACTTTGTGGCTGGCGGGCTCCACAGGAACTCTTTTTGCTGTGCGCCATGCCCTCGCGCCTCCCGCATTTTCTGGCGGTGACACGTATAAAAAGTCCGGCTGGCACCCCATCTCTCCCACTTCACAAAACAAAACCTAAGTATCCCGCATGCCACGGGCGCGCCTGGCCCCCCGCCAGGGCCGGCCCATTGGAGGCCGGGAATCGGGCCCATAGCATGCGGGTACGCTTTCAACTTTTGGTAGTTTTTTTGTTTGTTTTTCTTCATTCGATTGAAAATACGCATTTTCTGCTCTGCCCGCCGCCTTGGAGATTGCCCATTTACGGCGCGGCATTTGCGGCCTCCAAAAGTGTGAAAAGTCGCCCCCATGCCATTCGCATTCGCGGTTTTTGTTGTGTTCGCAGTGTTCTGGCGCCCCACTCTGGGCGATCCTTATCGGCGGAACCCAAGGCGGCGGGCGCCTTACAAGCACGCAGCTTTTCCCGCTTCCACTACGTCGCCTTTTCCGATGGCCAGCCATAGAATTCACGCCGGCTCGTTTGATAGCAAAGCCCCGGCCAGGTTGAAGCTGCACTCCCGGCCGCTTCGAAAGAACTGCCGATCGTTTTTTAAGGTAAGGGTCAGTATCGAAAAAGACGCCAAGATAGAACGTTCGGGTCCTCACTACATGCTACAGGTTGCCTGGAGCTTCATTCTATTCTTGTCCTTAGATGTCATGCTTCCATTGCATGTAAGACATAAGCATTCGCGGCCACAAATCAGCGCCTGAAATTCAGCTTCCGACTACGGAGAGGGGAAATTATTGCTCATGATGCCTGAACCCAGTTGCAACTCCAGCAGTATGCTCTGCAAATATGTGTGGGACTAGAACATCGCCAGACTTCTCATGTCGCTGCCGTTTGCTGTGAATCCATCTTGCGGACTGAATAGTGCGGCTTCTTTGTATATGCAAATAACAGAAAAACGCGACCTCCTAGTATGGGGGCTGGGACCAGCGTTCACTTACCTGCCTGTGTACTGCAGTCATTGTGTCACTCGTGAAGCAGCGCTATAGCTCTGTCTCCAGGGCCAGCCTACTCCTAGTACATGTTTGCAGTTGATAAACAGGGTCGGCAGCGGTACGGAGGCTGGTTGTCCGTCCGGCGAAGCAGCAACCTTGTGCTGAGCAGACGCACTGCCCGCCTGATCTGACTTGGTGCTCGTCTCTGCCATAGTGTTGCCTGGCTACTTGTTACTTGTCGACTCTCATCCTGCTTCCAGAATTTCAAGAACGGAGAGCAGACACAGGAGAAAATATGATGCCTAACCTTAGCAAAGAACGAAGCCGATGCCTAACTTTAACACGACGCCGATGCCTAACCTTAGCAAAGAACGAAATCAAGGGAAAGCACAAACCCTACGAACCGACCGTACGCGAGTAGCAAACCATTTATGGCGAGAGTTGTTTCTTCATACCTGCAGCTATGCCACATCAGTCGTCACACGAGACGTTTCTGCAAGTGCGTACCATTGATTTTTGCTGAATAGTAGCACAGGAATCACTTCTGTAGTATGCAATAACATAAGCGCTATTGGTACTTCCTGTCCCAGCATAGGGAGAGGACGAGAAAAAACATTTCGTCATCTCGACTGCCGCCTCATGCTCCCGCGCGGAGAAAAAACAAAAACCGACACCCTGTAGTAGTGCCGACTCAAAAAAAAAACCAGGAGCCGAGGCAGGTGCTCAGAATCTAATGCTCATGGTCACTCCAATTCTAATTCTTGGGCTGCTCATGCATTTTGAGAAGCACCAACGAATACCAAAACAAAGAACCGAGTAGTCGCTTGTTCTCAAAGAATGATCGCGATTTCCATTTCTACAACCGAGAACGGCGTATATAAAGCGGTGGACCGATCGCGGACTCGCGACTGACGAAACCGCGCAAGATGGATTTCGCAGTACAAAAAAATCCGAGAAAAGAGGTGTGAGCTCGAGCGACCAGTCCTGAAAATGCGTGCTGTGCGTCCTGTGAGAATTACAGGGTGCCCCCTCGTCTAGGAGGTCCACGGCCATTTTGCCGTGGGCCAATATTTTCAAAGCTTCCCGATCATGGTATGCACCGCAGTTTGCATGAAGTTCGAAGGCATTCTCTTTCTTGTGCTCGTTCAGTACTAAAAGTAGTTGTCATCATTTCATCGCCCTGCGGATTCTCGGACCGGGCACCAAGAAGGTCGCCCATCAGGGAGGCGACCTGGATCTTGTATAGTTAAAGTTAAACTTATGTATGCACTCGGTCAAATGAACACGGTAGACCGACAAGGACATTGTGTGAGGGAGGACCGGAAGACGGTTTCAACATAACTTCCCCGGTTGATGCAATAGCTGGCACCCTTTCGCGTGAAATAGATGCAGATGCAGTATGAGTATCTATCTTTCTTTGTGTAGTTATATATACTACCTACAATACTCGCGAAAGCCATACATACTTGATGCTTCCGAAACAAGCAAGTTCACTCTGCCAGGGATGCCACACGGCAGTGTGGCTCCGCAATGCCTGGAAAGAAAAAAGTACGAAGTGCTCTCAAGAATGCTGTCGAAAAGCGTGCGGCCTCGCGTGGGAACGCACTGTCCGCCCCGCGTTGCTGAGGAGGTAGCCGACAGCGAGAACAAGAGCAGCAAAAGCAAGCTGCAAAATGTCTTCCAGGCGGTACAGTCGGTGCCGTGCGTCATCCTGTGTAAAAGCGTACTAGCCATCCTCCAATAGTCAGGATTATGGGCATTCTTCTTTATGCGAGGACATCCTTCATCTCCCGATTTGAGCCTGTTTTCCCCCTGATACGAGCCGAGCTTCCTTTTGTCTTTTTGCTCGCTCCCCCCCCGCCAGCATGCTGGCATTTGCGTCGTCCCCGATCTGCAACGCGTCCTCCGTACAACAAGGCACCGCGGAGGGCGAATTGGTATCGCACAAGAAAAACCATCGGGACTGCCGTCCCTCTATCCTGGTTTCACTTTCAGAATGGCAAATCCCTAACGAAGTAGAGACAACATCGGAAAGCGAAAGCACTCGCCCTCATGTTGGGGTGGGGCTAACCATGACACACATCCTGGGCTGCATGGAGAAGAAGATTTGCATGGATTCACATGACAGAGATTAGTGTCGGTACGCTTTTACACAGGATACGCGTACGACGGGGCCACGTAGGCTAGAATGTAGAGAATCACGTCTGCCCGAACCAGTGGATTGCGCACGTGCGCGGCTTGGGCCAAAGCCAGCCAGTAGCGACGCTCGGCGCTTTGGTTGAAAAGCCGCCGAAGCAGCGCATACATGGTCGGAAAGAGTAGTCTAGTCACAGCAATGCTGGTCTCGTCGGTCCAAAACGCTAACGCGCTGCTGGGTGATCCAAAGAGGAACGCACTACTTCTCCATGCTGGGTTGTAGTCTGGGGGCACGGCTTCTGGACCTCGCCCAAACCAGGAGGCCGCATTCAGAGCTGCAGCGGCCACGCCATGGTCGCTGCCCTTGGTCAGTTGCCGGTCTTCCGCAAGAAGGGCCCACACTGTAGTCGCAAGCTCCGGTATGCGTGCCAAGAGCAGAAGAAAGAGCAGAGGATCGCGGCACAGGAGAAAGAGGAGCAGGGTGAAGCAGGCTGGGTTCAACCCAACCAGGACGACGGCGCCAACCAGTAGTATGGGCACCACGTCGCTTCTCAGAAAGGGCAAAAGCTGCAAGTCCACTTCCGCTGTCAGCGAGTCAACATATAAAGCTTGCGGCGTGTTGGTGTTCGTCTTCTCCAAGTGGATAGTTCCTTGTTCGTCTTGCTCCTTTCCCATTTTCGCTGGCTCATCCTCATCCTCTACGGAGCTCGCGCACCGCTTTTGACTTGCAGATGATGCACTCTTCGAAGACAGTGGTGCTGAAGGTCCTACCTGCCGTGCCGCAGCCTCCGACCTACGCTCTGCAGCTTCCAACGACCATACCAGCCTTCTCCCATGGGTGCTATGCATTGCAAACGTACAGCTCAGGCAGTACTTACCGGACGAAATTCTGTTGCAGTCGCTTCAATCGGATTTACAAGTTTTTCCAAGTACAACGTTGCATAATTCTGCTCCTTCGTTACGTACTTCTAAATACTTATTTCATTCGTCAGACACAGAGAGAGCTGCTCTTCAGTCTTGCAGTCGTGCTGTAAGGTCCTCGCATACAATGGTACCTTTGCGAAGGATACGTACCAGGAGAGGTTGCTGTGCCCGCGTCGTCTGGTGCGGTGGCGGCTTGAGTTTCCGACTTCGCTGCGCTAGGACGTCGGGAGGAGCAGCTGCAATATCTCCTTCCAGCGCAGCAACCTAGTCGTCCTCTTAAGCAATTGTTTGTGGCCTCGAACAGTAAGAAGAAAAAGAGAGCAATGCCAAGCCCCAGAATAGACAGCAGGTACAGTAGTAGAAGATTGTAATCCTTCTCGATGTCGGCGTAAGCGAAGCCACGCGGGCTGCGTTTGTGAGAAGAGTGCCGCGCACTTTCGTTGTCGAGCGCCACAACTTCCTGTCGAAGCAACGTAGCCAGTGCAGTCCGCGCCTTGGCGAGCATCGCGGCACCGGGTGCTTCCGGATCTGGGGCCATGAACGGACTGGAGAGGAGATAGAGTGCCCAAGTGAAGGTTGCGAATTCTGGAACAATTGTGAGCAGAAAACGGCTGCCCTGTCGCGCGAGCAGATTGTATGTAAACGGCTGGAAACCCGGGAGCCGTGCGAGCAGGAAGAGAGCCCCCGCGACCAACGAGCCCAGGAGGTACGGAACGTACACCCGGAAAATTTGCTTCAGACACGCCAGCAAGTTCCCTTTTGCGTACACTGCTTTACCCCGCTCCAGCTGCATGAAAGCGAGAAACACGGAGTTCCGACCGAGCCCCGGTGCGCTGATGGATCTGGTTTCTTGTCCGCTACCTCGTCCATGTGCTGCACCAGCAGAACTCGTTCGCATGGCAACATCCTCCACGTTCCAACTTCGAGGGAGAACGGCCGCAAAAGCAGAAGACGCAATCCAGTCGAGTCCGAAGGGTGATAAAAACTGTGCACAGCTGCGGCGCAGCACGATAAGGAACCGCCACATCTGAGAATCAGGCACGGTTCTTTCTGGCCCCATTGCTGTGCTCTCGCCTGAAAACCCGCCGATGGAGCCTTTGCGCTGTGTTCTGCGACGGTGCTCATCGAGCGCTTCTTGCAGTTCCTTCTCGTCCGCCGGGGAAAAGAAATCCTTCAAGTGAATTTTGCCGGAGGTGGCTGCCAGTTTTTCTGCATTCACGGCGGTATCTCCTCCCTTCCGCCGAAAAATTTCCTGGGCCTTGGCTTGCACAATCCGCTGCTCCTCCTCATCGAATTCGCCTTGAGGCGAGGATTGCTGGTCTGCCGACGCGAAGAAAATGACGGGCTCCCCGCGGCTGGCGCGGCAGTGTGCCGCGAGGGAGAAACGCGGGCTCCATACTCGCGGATGGCTTTCTGCGTCCAACAGACCGAGGTTATTTCGCCAACTGCTTTTCGTGAGACCAGCGGTACCAGCCGAGCCGAGGCGCCCGACCGAAGCCAAGTCACCGGAGCTGTCCCACGCGAGGCCGAGGCCCTCCGAGGTGGCGTCGTCCAGAGGGCCCTGGCCCGCCCCAAAGTCCGAAGAGGCAGCGGAACTCGTCGCGTGGTCCAATTCTTGCGGTTGTTCCGAGGCAGCCGTGAAAAAATCGAAGGAAAAGAGTTCGTAGTCTAACTCATCCTTCGATAGCACCACCCAGGTAAATAACGAAGTCGAGTCCGCCGGAATCACCTCCAGGGGCACGACCAACGAAGATACCCAGTCCCACAAAGTTAGCGATCGGAGGCGATTCAACCCCCAAGTTTCTCGGTGCGCCGCGAATCCACGAATCTGAAATTTCGAAGGGTTAGAGGCTGAGGATGCAGCGGCTGAGATCTTCGCGGACCCCTTCATATTTACTTCACCTCTCCCATCCTCCACTTCTTCGTCGATTTTCCCGCCGAAATCTTCATGATCCTCACGACCCACATCATGCCCATCGTCCGAGAGATGAAATAGCTGCTCGTCATTCGTTTCGACCGCTCTTTTCTTTCCTCTGCTGTTATTCCGAGCTTTTGTTTCCTGTGTCGCGAAGAAAGCGTCTCCCGGACCGATCGCGACGAGACGCGACGGGTCGAATTCCAGCGTCGTGCGCGCGATGCGCTTTCCTGTGCGTGGCGGACTGTCCCCCGCTTTGCCTTTTCCCGTGGGCTTCGTACCGTCCGGCTGCTGTCCCACGACGCTATTGCGGACCAGGTAAACGCAGAGCTTCTGGGGATGCGACACAGAACCGACCGGCATGATCTGCGACCAGACCTCGGAAAAATCGCTCCGCTTGTGCGGCCGATACTGCGGGCCCTTCTTCTTCGTTGCTTCGGACACCTCAAAGTAGCGCGCATACACTTTCACTTCGTCATGGCATTGAATGACATCTTCCGCGTCGAACCGGTCAAACGGCTCGCCGCCAGCGTGCTTGGAATGCCGGAAACGTCCTGCAGGTCCGGAGTTGAAGTCCTTTTGCAGCACCAGGACAAAGGGCTCCTCGGAGTGCGGAACCTCCCACTCGTAAAGCGGCGGCCGAGCATCGGCTGAATTATCTGTATCGCGGCCCCTGATGGTGGTCCTGGAAGTGGTGGAGCTTGATGTTTTCTTCCCTGTGGTCTCTTCAGCAAGGTGCTTCATCCGTGCGGGGCGAAACAACCGCGCCAGGTCGGTTTCAAGCCGCAAGACGGCGCGCCCCTCCCTGAGGCTTTTCGCTTCCGGCAGGGCCACATCCAGCTCGTAGAGCTGGTGCGTGTCCAGCAACTCTTTCCGAAGTCCGCCGCGCGCGTTCCCCACTTCCGCGAAGAGCGAGTTGAGCCGGAAAAACGGGGACCGTAGGCTGTCCAGCGCATCTGCGTATCCCTGGTCCACATCATCGGTGCTAATGGAGACGTCCCCTGCCTTCGAAGAGGACTGTGCATCTTCGTCCTGCTGCTCGGTGGAGGAAGTAGAAGTAGTGCTACTACCTTTTTTACTGGCGGACTTCCTGCGCGGACGATGCAGCTGCGGCAGGCTTACCGAACCCAAACGATGCAACACCGGTCGCGAGAAGAGCAGAGAAACGTGCGTCTGGTCGTTGTAAACGTTCTTCATAGTTATTGTCGGAATAATGGAACCGTCGGCACGGCACGTGAACTCGGGTGACAGCAACTCGTCTCGGGCCCCGGAACTGACGCCCAGTACCTTCACGGCTTCGTCGGGCACAACCTCCTCCTCCGCCAAGCGCGCGAGTTTCGCGTCCAGAAACAGAAAGGGGTGGAATCGCTGCACGCAACTGATGCAGAAAACGTAGTCTACACGCTTGCGAAGCGCCGGGTATAGGTACAGTGCGTGTTTCGCTACCAGGTATCCCATGGAGTGCGCCACGAGCACCAGCGAGTGATTGCGCCTCGACCTTGTTGCTTGTTTCACCTTCTCGCCACGCTCTCCCCGAAGATGCTGCTCGTGCTCCTCCCCCCAACGGGTCCGGCGATCCGTCAGCTTCACGACGGACGCACGAAGGAACTCCGCTTGGTTGCGTAAGATGTGTGCGCTGAACGCAGTGGGTTGCTCCGCGAAGTCCAGCGAAAAAAAGTGCACCGCTCCGGTGAAGGAGCCTTTCAAGTAGAACTCGTGCAGGTTCAGCATCTGCTTCCAGCTGCCCTGGTTCCCCGGCACGAACAGCAGTGTGGGGGGTCGCACGCCGGCCTGGAAGTGCGCTGCCTCGTCGTCGACGTGCTCTTCGAAGTTGTCGTAAGCCTCCCGTGGGTTCAGCGACACCTTGCGAAGCGCAAAGTGCGTGCGCCTTGTAGTTTCCGTGGTTGTCCTCTCTACACGCTCCACCTCCCACTGGAACGCGCTCGTACGTTCCATGTTCCACGTCCCCTTGTAGTGGTACAACCCACTCCAGGCCACAAGCATCCCCACGGCGAAGAGCAACCCCGACGCGTACGGGAACCAAAGAGCAGACGTTGCCTTCATTTTTTTTCAATTCGGGTGCCAAGAATTGTTCGCCCACGTACGAACGATGGCAAATAAATCTACATCTTTCAGCGGACAAGGATGCATCCGCGTTGTCGTCGTGGAGAACATGAAAGGTCAGTATTATATTGCAATTGCTAGCACTTCTGACGTTATTAAAGTAACGTAACTTAGCATCGGGAAGATCGACGACGTGGACGTGCTACAAATGAAACAATGAACAGAGACATAGAAGTCGATCATGATCATCAGGGCATAGAGAGTATCAAAAAGCAAAAGTGCAGAGACTGAGAGGTAAAGTCACCGGCATGTCGAACACACAGGTATCATCCCGAACTGCATATGAGAGATGGTACCGCGGAGGTCGGGTATTTCGGCCACTTGCTTCTCCTGCATGCGTTTGCGTTTTCGATCACGTTACTACGCACGGGCAAAAGAAGCAGAACAGCACTCCTGACGCCCCCCGGTCTTTGTGCCTAAATTCGATGCTGATAGGAGCCTGCCTTGGTGATGTAGCGAATCCACTTGACAGGGCGGTAGTTGCTTTTTTCCTGCACGCGCAGAAATCTTACCCGCAACCCTGTCGCTGTGAACATGGGCACCTGAAAGTCCATGCTGATCGGGGGTCGCACCCACTTCGTCGCGGTGCTCGCTCCAACCTGAGCAGTTCCGGGACCGCCTGCGGGTGCCGCACTCAGGGGCAACCCCGTCGTTAGATCGTCGCTGCTAAGTTCCACTTCGGCAGACAGCGTGTTTTCGGTGTTGCCGGGAAGCCTATGAAAAATAAAAAATCCCCCTCTTCCCATGTACATATTGAAACTGGAAACTCTTGTTCTGATGCAGTAGATTTGTGCACACAAACGAAATCATGTTGTCTTCCAGGATTGCATCATCTTGAGCGGATGCTACTAACTTAAGTAAAACTACTGCGTAAGAACTAGTAGAGTTCTAGCTGTTCGGCACCATGGCGGTAGATTCCTCACCTGCACTTACTACTTAAGTGCCTTTTTGACCATGGCGGGTACTAAGTAGGGGGATAATAATTTTTCCTCATGATAAAACCGGCGTATCCGCCAGACTAGGTCGCTCTGTTCGTGCTTGGCTTTGCCGTTGGTGGCGGAGTGTACCATAACCCGGGTGGTGGACTTGGGTACCGGGATGGTAAGCACCACGTTTGTGGCGTAACAGTTTGCGTCGAACAGCGACTTCACCTTCAGCGAAACCTCGAGCCTATTCCGCCCCCGCTCTTGTACGAGCGGAAGGAGCTTGAAGGGGCACTGGATGTTTTCCGTGATCCGGTACTGCATCAATTCAAACGTGCCGTCGGGCGGAATAAAGGTGATGGTTTTCTCGGTGTCATACTTGCTCAGCCGCACACACTGATGGAAGCGACAGTCGTCCATCACGATCTGACCTTGTTGACTCGTCTTGACGCCGCCACTTGCCCCGCCGGCCGCTGCCTGCCCGCCGAGTACCAACTTGTCGTTCATCCCAAACTTACCTTGTTGACGAGTATAATGTATTGCCTTCATCCGTCATCTCATGCTTCCAATCTAGAAGTGCTGAGAAGGAGAACCACAACAGCTTGATACTTACTATGGGACGAACAAGCAAAAGGTAATAAGTACATTCGGGCATTCCGCTGAGCAGGGCTTTCACCATGATCTGTCCGGAAACATCGGCCCGGAGAAGTGTACCGGAATTGCTTAGCAAGACATTCACGGACTCGATCACGTCAATATAGACTTCGTTTTTCCTGGAACAAGATTTGGATTTTTCACTTCCTTATGTACATCGTAACACTACTTCTGAGATCTTCATCTTTTTCCACATACGGCCATGTCACGAGTTACGTTGAAGATGATGTTGAAACTACACGTTTTATCTCTCCATCACACACTACAGGAGCAAAAATATCACAATTTCGTCAGACACACACACACAGTGCAGTAATAGTTGTTCATGCTCATGCAGGAGCAGAAAGAATAAGAAACCATAACAATTACATAATATATTAATTTAGACTACCCATGTTTGACCCACGAGCAACCCATGAGGAACCCACCAGACCCACCACCGACCCACCAACGACCCACCAGCGACCCACCAACGACCCACCACCTAACCCACCTTTGACCCATGGATACCAATGCGGAAATGGGATTTGCGGTGGTACCCCCGGGGGTGGGTCCCTGGTACCCCGGGAGGTGGTCTGCGGTACCCCTCGCCGTGGGTTTGATGGACAACCTCCGGCGAGGTCGCACAACATCCGGCGACGCTGCTTCCTTGGGGCGGGCGGGACCTTGGTGCCGCGACTCGAGGCACCAAGCCAAGCCCCGCTGGCTGCCGGGAGGGTGCGAGGGACGGGTGGGACCGTGGTGCCGAGAGTCACGGCGCCAAGCACGCCCCGGGGGCGAGGGGTGGATCAATGGGACCTTGGTGCCGCGACTCGAGGCACCAGGCCAAGCCCTGCTGCCGGGAGGGGGCGAGAGACGGATGGGACCGTGGTGCCGCGAGTCACGGCACCAAGCTTGTTTTGGGGGTGTGGGGTGGATCGATGGGACCTTTGTGCTGCGACTCGAGGCACCTATCCAAGTCCCGCTGCCGGGACGGAGGGGGCGAGAGGCGAATGGGACCGTGGTGCCGCGAGTCACGGCACCAAGCATGCCCCGCTGCTTCCTTGGGGCGGGCGAGACCTTGGTGCCGCGACTCGAGGCACCAAGCCAAGCCCCGCGGGCTGCCGGGAGGGTGCGAGGGACGGGTGGGACCGTGACGCCGCGAGTCACGGCACCAAGCACGCCCCGGGGGTGAGGGGTGGATCGATGGGACCTTGGTGCCGCGACTCGAGGCACCAGGCCAAGCCCTGCTGCCGGTAGGGGGCGAAAGACGGATGGGACCGTGGTGCCGCGACTCACGGCACCAAGCACGCCCCGCGGCTTGAGGCGGGTGGGACCTTGGTGCCGCGACTCGAGGCACCAAGCCAAGCCCCGCTGGCTGCCGGGAGGGTGCGAGGGGCGGGTGGGACCGTGGTTCCGCGAGTCACGGCACCAAGCACGCCCCGGGGACGGGGGGTGGATGGATGGGACCTTGGTCCCGCGACTCACGGCACCAAGCACGCCCCGCTGCTTGAGGCGAGTGGGACCTTGGTGCCGCGACTCGAGGCACCAACCAAGCCAAGCCCCGGTGGCTGCCGGGAGGGTGCGAGGGACGGCGACGGGTGGGACCGTGGTGCCGCGAGTCACGGCACCAAGCACGCCCCGGGGACGAGGGGTGGATCGATGGGACCTTGGTGCCGTGACTCGAGGCACCAAGCCAAGCCCCGCTGCCGGGACGGAGGGGGCGAGAGACGAATGGGACCGTGGTGCCGCGACTCACGGCAGCAAGCACGCCCCTCTGCTTCCTCGGGGCGGGCGGGACCTTGGTGCCGCGGCTCGAGGCACCAAGCCAGGTCCCGCTGGCTGCCGGGAGGGTGCGAGGGACGGGTGGGACCGTGGTGCCGCAAGTCACGGCACCAAGCACGCCCCCGGGACGAGGGGTGGATCGATGGGACCTTGGTGCCGCGACTCGAGGCACCAAGCTAAGTCCCGCTGCCGGGACGGAGGGGGCGAGAGGCGAATGGCACCGTGGTGCCGCGAGTCACGGCACAAAGCCCGCCCCGCTGCTTGGGGCGGGCGGGACCTTGGTGCCGCGACTCGAGGCACCAAGCTAAGTCCCGCTGCCGGGGCGGAGGGGGCGACCGAGAGGCGAATGGGACCGTGGCTGGTGCCGCGAGTCACGGCACCAAGCATGCCCCACTGCTTCCTTGGGGCGGGCGGGACCTTGGCGCCGCGACTCGAGGCACCAAGCCAAGCCCCGCTGGCTGCCGGGAGGGTGCGAGGGACGGGTGGGACCGTGGTGCCACGAGTCACGGCACCAAGCGCGCCCCGGGGGCGAGGGGTTGATCGATGGGACCTTGGTGCCGCGACTCGAGGCACCAAGCCAAGCCCCGCTCCCGGGAGGGGGCGAGAGACGGATGGGACCGTGGTGCCGCGACTCACGGCACCAAGCACGCCCCGCTGCTTGAGGCGGGTGGGACCTTGGTGCCGCGACTCGAGGCACCAAGCCAAGCTCCGCTGGTTGCCGGGAGGGTGCGAGGGTCGGGTGGGACCGTGGTGCCGCGAGTCACGGCCCCAAGAACGCCCCCGGGACGCGGGGTGGATCGATGGGACCTTGGTGCCGCGACTCGAGGCACCAAGCCAAGCCCCGCTCCCGGGAGGGGGCAAGAGACGGATGGGCCCGTGGTGCCGCGACTCACGGCACCAAGCACGCCCCGCTGCTTGAGGCGGGTGGGACCTTGGTGCCGCGACTCAAGACCGAGGCATTGGGTGGAGAGCGACTGGGGGCGCCCACCTGCGACCAACGGATCCAGCGCCCCGGGCCGGGGCGTTGGATGGGGGTCGGTCGAGGCTGGCCAGCAGGCCTTGGAGGATCCAGTGGCCCGGGCTGAGGCGTTGTTTGGTGGTTGCGGCTGTCCACCTGCCATCGGCGGATCTAGCGCCCTGGGCCGGGGAGTGGGATAGGGGCCGGCCCGAGGTTGGCCAGCAGGTCGAAGAGGGCTTATCCAGCGACCCGGGCCGAGGCGTTGGATGGGGATCAAGGTTCCGGGTGGTCCGGTTCCGGGTGGTCCCGTTCCGGGTGGTCTGGTACTGGGTGGTCCGGGACCTATCCACAAGAGCGC
Organism: Amoebophrya sp. A120; assembly: GCA_905178155.1. Classification (NCBI taxonomy): domain Eukaryota; class Dinophyceae; order Syndiniales; family Amoebophryaceae; genus Amoebophrya; species Amoebophrya sp. A120. The sequence goes on from CAJINV010000003.1 coordinate 7,872,308, forward strand.
CCGGGCTCCGCCCGGGCCAGCCTTGTAAAATAACATTAAAAAATGCGACCCTCCACACCTATATTTGATTCCTTCGCCCCGCCAGGAGCAATTTCCGGTGGCCTGAATGGTAATTTTTTTCAGCTGCTCTTCGTCTTGAACCAGGGCGGCTGAATTGCCCTGCGTGATGTACTTCTTCAGCACCTCCGCCTCCAGAACTTGAGGATATCCGAAATCGAGCACCTCGTCCAGCAGCTCGTAGATGAGAACGAAGTTTTTGTGGATGACTGCCTCGGTAAGCGCCCCGCTCGCGGGCGCGGAGTGAAAGGCCGAGGACATGAGCGAAGAGCCTGCGGTGCCCTGAAAGTAGGACTTAAAAAGCTCGGTCAGCTTGTACAACAGCTTGAACACCAGCACGCAGTTCACGTCATTCTTTGTCGCCGCCACGAGCGTCACCTCGCCCGAGGTCACGTGCAGGAAGTAGCAGTTGTCCAATTGATGAATCGGGCGTTCTTGGAGCTCCTTTGCGGACACTACCACCTCCGCGAACTTTTCTATTTCGCTTCGCAAAACGTCATCTTTGTAGGACCGCAATACCAGTATGTCGCCCTTCTGGTTCAGCAAAATAATGGAGCTGATCATCGTGCCGCGGCCGGGATGAACAAGCGGAAGAAACTCTAGCCGTTTATGATCGTGTAGTCTCCAAAAGGCAGTGATGATCCAAGACCTCTTTCTTGCGGTGTGGCCTCCTTGTTTCTTGACTGGCGGCCGCCCCGAGGATGATCGACACGACAATTGCGGTCTTCAGCCAGGACCCTCAGCACGAGCTGTTGGTCCACTTCGGCACAGCAGCAGAAGGTAAACGGTCAACGGCCTTCATCATGTTTAACGAACGCTACTCGAATCAGAATCACTGAACTGTAAATGCATTTTTGCCGCCACTCTACCTTTTTCTCCTCTTAATCGGTTCTCAACCAAAGTAGAAGTACGCTCTTGCTTCGGTATATTGTCGTGCTCCCACTCTTGTGTGTGTGCCGTTATCAATGTTAATCGGTGTTGGTCACTTGCGGACGAAGAGAAACGATTGTGGAACATCAACTTACTTGGCTACGCACGGACGGAAGGAAGAAGAATTCCATTCGAACGTGCTCGCATTTTTCAAGGAAAAACGCCTTTCACAGCAAAGCTTTTCACATTGAGTTGGTGCTGCCCTGCAATCGACTTAATCTATACTCGCTGTGTACTGTTTCGCTTGTTGCGCTTTGTTGCTCATCCGCAAAAAAAAACCTTTACCTTTTTCCCGTACAAACTACGAGGCTACCACCTATCACGGTCTCGATGCGAAGCCGCCCTCAGCGGGCTCGGTCAACTGAGCGAGGAACTACTGGAGGCAGAACTTTAAAAAGTTTCTATGCAGGACTTCCTTGCGAGATGGTCGTGTAGGTGCCAAATTATCTGCGTGAATGAGCAAACAACAAGGACCATGGATAGCCGTGGCCATCTGTGGGCGTGATCGACGAAAATGTGGAAAATGGATGCTGTGATACGTCGGTGTACATGGTGATGAACATGATATATCGAAAATTCTATGTCCTAGTTGTATTCCTGAGAAAAGTAATACTGCCGACAGGTAGTAGAAGCAGTAGAGACTAGTCCACGACCTGCCGTTAATACTACTAACTTACCTCACAACTTGGACGCGCGCACAATGACATGAAAAAAACGCTCCTAAAAAACCAGTGTTTGATGAAGACGGCTCGCTTATGACCACTTGGGTTTCTTCGATGGAGACCAGGGCGACTTCCGCAGCGTCACTCGTCTTGGGGGACGAATTATTAGCGCCCTGACGATAATTGGAGGTCCGGAGAATGCTTTCCGGACTGCTGTCGTCGCTGGCGAGCTGCGTGGAGTCGCAGGCTGTGCTCACCACCCGGCCGCTGGTGCTCACGGTCGCCGTACTCACCGCTCGCCCCGGCTTCCCGTCCTCGTCCTCGTTGTCCCCGGAGTCTTCCGGCTCGTTCTCGCTGTCCACCAGAATGTTCTCCGCGTCCGTTGCGAAGCTATCGTCGCTTTCGTCGCCGGACCCGATAGGATCATCGCCGTCTATATCTTCGCGCAGCCTTGCGTCCTCGTCCCTAGAAGACGTTGTACCACCACGGGCATAACCACGGCTACCAATTATATCAGTACCTCCGCCTTCCCTCGCGGCGTCCGCAACGACGACTTCGCCTTCCTCCAAGCGCCCGTTGTCCGACGCCTCCAGCAGATTGTGGCGGTCCATCGTCGCCGAGTTGTTGTTGTTGGCCGAACCAGCTGCACCTCCCGGATCACTTTTTTTGCTCTTGGAGGACTGCCTGCTGCTGGCCTTCGACAGCGTAGTCATCGTCAGGTTCTTCAGCTTCTTGCTGCCGCGCTTGGTGTGCGTGTACCCGGCCCGCGCGATCTTCACGGTCTTTTTCGCGGGCGCAATCAGGACCGCGTTTGTGGTCTGCTTCGCTGCCGCGCCGACAAAGCCACGAAACCGCGAGCTGTTCTTGCGCCGCCGCTCGGGGGGAAGCTCCGTGCCATTCTGGCTATACATTTCGCAGTGCAAACTCTCCCACATCGCACGAACCCCAACCTCGTCGACCTGTGATTTGTTGAAATTTGGGTGTGATGTTGATGTCACTTCATTGCGAGAAGTTAGTTGTTATTCTATGGTGCAGTAGACGAAGCAGGTGCAGAAGATTTATTATTCTGCAGGACAATTACTTCTCTGGCGAAAATAAACCTGACGATCCGGAACGCGCAATAGGAAATCGAAGAAAAGACTTGTAGCTCTACCTTTTGTAAAAATTCCGGGTCGTTCCAGATGTGATGTGGGTGATTGTCGTCGAAGACGATCTCGTCGGGTATGCTGCCCCCGAGCCACTGCGGCAGCTGGCTAGGGTCTACATACTCGTGAATGTCCTCGACTTTCTTCTTCAGCACGACTTTCTCCGCGGTTTTGGGGTCCACGAACTTTTTCAAAATGCCCCACGCGGTCTCGAACCCGGGCGGCGGACCAACGATGATGATGCGCTCGCAGGCCTCCGGGTAGTTGTTGCTGCCGATCCGCGAGATCAGTTTTACCTGTTCGCGGACAAACTTGGAAAGCACGATCCGAAGCCCCCGCCCCCGGACATCCAGGATCACCGTGTTCTGGTACACCGGGCGGCCCGTGTGCAGGGAAGTGGCCAGGTACTTCAGCCGCCGCGTGTGCTCCTGCTGGACGGCCAGCATCTGCTCCACCTCCAGCTCCGTGTACACCAACTGGGTTATCTTTTCCACGTCGTAGCCCGCAAGGTGGTCCACGTAAACGGGCCTTCCCTCCTTACAAAGCCCTGCGTACCCCTGGTGGCAAATCGCGCGAAACCGCGGCTCCAGTGTGCTCTCCCTCAGCTCGGGCAGCCCTATCTTTTCTCGCCACAGCAAGTGCTTCTCCAGCATCTCCAGCGTACCCAACCAGTCTCCCTTGCGGGCGCGGAGAAACCTGTCGTTCGATGTCGCGTAACCTAAAAATCATATCTACTGCTACTTTCAGATTGATACGCCTGCATTCATAGTAGTGTTGTAGAAGTCACCCACCTTGCTGCACAGTACCTGCAGGCCGCGCTCCTTCTAGTACTTCTATCTTCACATCGCCGTCCAAATCAACATTCGTCGAGATCAATGGCGTGCGAGAAAATCTTGATAAGTACATACTTACATGCGGAGGTGCTTTCTTCATCTACTCACGGTTTTCAGTGTTACTAGTGCTAACCGTCCTCGAAAAAAACGTGGGTTTTCCGACGATAGAAAATTCTCTAGAGAGCACGCGCCATCGGAACCACTAGCAGGCGAAAGTGCAGATTGATCCTATACCTGAAAACGTCATGCTCCGGCCAATAATCTGGAATCGTCGCCTTGCCGCGCTCCGCGATGGCCTCGCGTACCTGAGTAACCTCCGCTTGGTAGCGCTGAGTGGCTTGCCCCAGGTTTAGCGACAAGTCGTCGACGAAAAACTTCTCCGGTTTTGCCTTCGTTGCTCGACTGAACATGGTGACTCATCCAGTGTTCCTGATCCGGGTGCGGACGACGACGAGACGCTGCCCAATATTATAGTCGCAGTTTGGTTGAATACGATTACGAACGTCCCTTTCTAGTTTATTAAGATTTCAATTTCTTCATTCATGCACAAGACTCTATGCCAGCATTTCTATTTGTTTGACCTACAGACGCTGTGCTTTTTTTATCTGCTGCCTGTCACTATCACGATGATTTGGGCACAAACGATAACTGCACTCAGATGATCATTGCTGCATCTACATGTCTAAAACTCTAAAATCACAACCTTCTAAAGAATGCAACAACTGTCTATATAAGAGAGAGGAGTAGTACATTTTCAGGAGTATCAACCCATTGGAAAGATACGATTAAAAAAAAAACGACTTAGCCATACAAACCAGATTCTTTTACAGGGGTCCAGTTTGCACTCTAAGGGCCGCGACAGGGAACTGTAGTACTAGTTTTTTCTTTCAACATTTTGCTTTTTCCTACTTTTGTCATTCGCTTAGCCTTAGAATCGCGCCTTTCGCAAACAACGCACGATTTGAGTACTTAAGTCCATACCTTAGCGTAAGTGCAAGAACACTTCCCACAAGCAGTTTGGTGCCCATGCCCGGGTTCTCGTGAGTGGGAAAAAACAAAATAAACCGACTGCTGCTATTGCCTATTGGTTTGCCTTTGCACTCGCACGAATCAGTCAGAGTCAGAGTTATCGGCCAACGTGCCCGCCGTCACACTGGGAGTCGTTTAGAGATAGATACAGATACCGAAGCTTTCCAGCAATCCAATGCAATTGCAACATACAATTGACATCATAAAAAAAAGCAAGAACTTAATATTAATTGCCGGGGCAAGTTCTTCGGCAGTGGCGTTGTACGAATCGACTGTCATTCGAGCGCGTTGCCAGCGGTGAACGATGAAGGCCTGTGCAACTTTTCACCGATGCACGACGCACGAATAAGACCACGAGGAACGAGACGGAAGAGACGGAAAACTAAAGGGACGTCAAGGCATTTGCATTGACCGACTTTCGTGGAGGTCTTGAGGAACACAGTCACTCGATAGTTAGCCCCTCCCCAAGGGACTCGATTACTTATGGAATACTTTCCGACTTCGCGAGAGTCGCGGGCAGATACTTGACCTGGTATCTACTACAAATCAAATCAGTATGTTTCTTCCGTTGACGTGATTCGGTTTGTTTCTGCAGCAACAGACCTACACAATTGACGTTTTTCGGTGTAAATACCTCTGCAGAACTTTGCTGTACGTAGGGATGAACCCTTTTTCCGCCCCAGCACTCATGGGAAGACTAGAAAGTCATTTTTTGGAAAATCATGGCCTAATAGATACAGTGCATTTTTTTGATAATCGGATGGAAACAATCATAAATCTTAATCCTCTTATAGCTAAAAAATAGATTCACAAAATTTCCTGCTCGTACGACACAAATCTAAAAGAAGTTTGCCACGTTGCAGTGCCGTACAGGTGCCGCAGTTCGTTGTCGTCGTTGAAGATCCGCCAAAACTACAAAAGCCTGGCAGTGTTCTACATATAATACCTCCGCTGGAACTGCGTGTTTCTTCCGTAGGGTGAGTGCTTTGAGAACGCAAACTAACAAAAGTTAGGAAACGTGGAGTGCTGCACATAAAAAAAAAAATGAAAAAGCATAGTGGTAAATCAAAACACCATCATATCATGGTCATTCATTGCAATCTTACAACAGACACGCTTGCAGATAGTTCTAAGTAGCTGAGATAATTTCATCGCAAAAACGAGCAGAATCTCGAAAAGACAGAGATATAGTACCCTGTTCAACTACAGGAGATTGTGCTGTATGAAACTATTCCTGTGCTTCGTCCTGTTTCCACTTACGCTCTTCATAAATAAAGTGCATCGCTATGTGTAGGAGTAAAATGCCAATGAACTCCACATCGTTAATCCATAGATATGTCGTAGTCGCCATGTCTGGTACATCTTGTCCTCGCTCAACAGACGCAATCCTCTGGATAGCTTTGGTTGTTTACTTCGGCGTGAAAGTTAAGTCCCGCTGCTGTGCAAAGTCCTGCATATGCCTATCCACAAACGGATTCGCTTCGTCCTGATCCATATCCGCAAAACAGTGATTGACGTCCCGATGATGCGTCTCGTCGGCCAGCAACTGAAGATGTGAAGATGAGAATAAATACATGAAAAATCAATCTTGTTTCAGTGCATAGAAATGGACTCTTTACGACTTGGGAACAGTAAAACGAATTATGCAGTATAAGATTTTTAAATCATTATGATACGTTCTCGAGCACGTGCACCCACTCCGCGTCATCCCTCAGGTTCCAGTACGCCTTGGCCAAAGGCGGCGCCGGGAGGCCGTCCCAAGCCTTGTGCAGTTTGGTGCCCGGAGTTCTCGTCAGCCGAACCAAGTCCGTGTACGTAAGCACTGCCGTTTCTTCCAGGTACCCGACAAATCGGTGGAGGGCTTTGGGATGGACCTAAGGAAATATAGAGTGGCTGATTTTCCTAGGAGTGAGAGTGCAGTTCTTGCCTGGCGCGGCAATCGACCATTGACCGTCAGACATCTCTGGGTAGTGGTCGTGTCAACATAAGCACAAACTTATGGTCGTTATGTCGGTGCACTGACTCTCGTCGTTGCAATAGCAAGCCACGAAGATGCCTGTGTCTCTCGAAACTCAATTGGTGGAAAAATCTATCTTTGCTACACACAGGACTCTTATCTTCTCGCAACAAATTGTATCTGCGTACCATATAAGTGGCAGTGAGGAAGGTCACGATTCCGATCTGCCCAAGCGCACAAGCGGTGCGGGTCAGGATTCCGGCATCGAACATCTTCATGCAAACAAGCAGGTGCATGCGTTTTTGTATCGCAGGAAAAACACTGGCATGTCCACGTGGCGCTGTATTGCGTCGAATGCAAGAAGACAGTAGAATGCATCCCAATCTCGATGTCCTGATGACAAAGACGCAAGAAAAGGCAAAACATTCATACAGCAGCGTTTGCGCAATCCCGATGGGGTCACGCTCACAACGCGCTGGGCATGACCTAATTCGCGATGCAAACTACGCAACATTTTCGTCACAGTGAAAAAACAGGCTGCTTTTCTCTGCGATATCATTCTGGGCCTCTTCGATGAGTGTGTGAATCCAGCCGTGGTCTCTGCGCAAGGTGCGCAACGAATGAAAATGCCGTAGCACTCCTGCAACCATTCCGGGGACCTGTTATGTTTGTTTATGCATAACTTTGTGTCAGAAGAGTGCGATACAATTTTCAGCACGGTCTTGCTGGGATAGTATTCGTATTGGCAAGTCGGTAAAAAACAACTATATGCGTTCCTCGTTGGCTCCCAAACAAACGAAGCCACGCCGGAGCTTTTCATCTAAGTATCTTTAATGTTATGCGTTGTACTGCGAAGTCCGAGAAATAAGTAAAAGTTGCGCGTGTCAGTCAAGCTGTACCCCTGCGATTGATTCCAGGATGATGAGCCGGTAGGCACAGGATCGCGGCGTAGGGTCCTTGTAGTCGAAGCCCGTGAGATATCCACTGCAAATATGTCTAGGTTCTCTGGGAGGATGCAGGTATTTGCGATGCAGACTTTTCATGCCCATCGAGGTCTGGAATGAGTGACCTACTTAGCATCCCAGATTGCCGCAAGACTTTTACTTTACAACGTTTATCCCGCAAAAAAGAAGCTACACTCTGTGTCACAAGAAGAAAGAAAAGCAAAGGGCAGCTTTTCCTATTATACATTGATGTGATCTACAGGGGGCGTCACAAATTTGCGGTCTTGTTCCAGACCCACACACATTTACAATGCGTATGACGAAGTTGAATCCCCGATACAGCACGGTCTTCACGAGGTGGTACATGAACTTGTCCGCCAAGGTATCCTGTGTAAAAACGTCTCCATCCCATGTTTGTCATGCAAATCTGTTTCTGTATGACTCAAATGCTTCTCATGCGCAGCGACGCAAGAGGCGTTTTCTAATCTTGTCTGGGAGTTGGTGATGCTAGAATCAGGAGAATCTGGGCCATTTCTGATGCGGCAACACTATCTAAAAACGATTGCACTACGATCCGAAATTTGTCGTACACGACAACAGCCAAAATTTGTTGAATTGTGTAGCCAAAGTCACACCTTGACTGTGGGGAGGTGGAGACGTTTCTGTACAGGATACCAGGTTTTAGGCACATGCACAGGCTGGGGCTTCTCCAGCCGAGCACGAATCTCCTCCTCGCTCCAAATGTGGTTCACCATTGGTATCATGTACGTTTGTTTATCATAAAAGTGGGAGTTTGTCCGCAGCATGCTGTTCTCCGTACTGCCCGTTTGCTCTTCCACGGCCGTAGAAGCAGTGGCGGCAGTACTGGTATCGACCGAGGGCGTTTTTGCGAAGTTGGTGTTCGTTGTCGGCTCCGGACTTTTTCCCTTGTCGCGTGGAATGTGAAATCCGCCGAGTTTCGGGTGCAGCTCTCCGCCTTTACCTCGGGTGTCGTCTGTTTGTGAAGCAACACAGAAAAACTGTAAACTGAGAAGTGCAACAGCCTAGAGGACTTTCTGTTGAAAAGTACTTGTTGTGCGCTGTCAACATTGTTCAGAGCGGACCCACACGACATCGAGATCGACATGAAGTACCACTTATTATTAAACAAACTACTTACTTAGAAAGATAGGTCCGTGCTTACCTGTTTGCTTCGACACCGGGAACTGCTGCGCGAAGGACCTCGTGAAGAGTGGTCTCATTTGAGACGGTCTCCGTAAAGCCTGAGCACCACGACCAACGGCAAGGCGCATCATTTTTGTTCCTGTACTTTTGTCGAACCAACAAAGGTAGAAAAAGCAGGTGAATGCTGTCCGAGACTAAGCACTTTCGAGAATAAAAAAAGTATGACTCATATGCCCATATCTTCAGGATAATATTAATTGTGTACTACACATAAGATGAGCGGAGAGGTCGTTCCTTTGCGTGTCCAAAGGAGTTCAGGGAAGTGTATCGATGTTTCTGAAGGCTGTTCTTGCTCGGTTTTTATGAAACACATTCATCAGTACGCTTAGAATACTTCTCGCATGATGGCAGCATTGGTAGTAGGAGATCACTGTTTGTTTTTTACCGACATTTTACTCTTGTTGTGACTCTCTCGAACATGCTCGCAATCGTCGCATCACTCTGCTCATCCTCCTGATTTAGGCATTGGGAGCGAAACTACTGGGCAAACCGATGGTCGACCGATTTCCTGGATCCATACCTGGCACTGATGAAGAACTTTTCACATTTTCTAAAGTAGATAGGGAGAAAAGTAGAAATCGAAAAACCGTCGGCGCATAATCATTTTTAAGTACTATAAGGAGTTCTGTCTCATTTGCGCTGCAGTTTGATGTGGTCAAAAGAATACGTACTACACACGCGATCAGTACCGCGGAGAATCTACCAGCGGGGGCTGCGGTTCACTATATATCGTGAACAGGAACGGGATTATGAGAATTTCTCCTGCATGCTTGATGAGGAATGTGCGCCATTGAGCCCGCCGTTTTTATTCAGTTCGTGTTCCAGGTCAATATTAAACACAGCGTACACAATTGGCAGCCCGGACCCGTTCGCGCTCTTCGTCTTCCTGGCTGAGTCGAACCTCCTCCTGGTCAACGACGGCCTCTTCGTTCTTGGCAGCACCGAAACGGCTCGTCAAGAGCTGGCGGAAAGTGGCATTCGGATTGATGCACGGGCGGACTGCTCGCAACCACGAGTACGCATCTTGCAGAGACAAATTCTCGAGCGCACACAGGCAAGCGAGCGTGCACGTCGCTGCCCGACTGATCCCGGCCCCACAGTGCACGAACACGCGTCCCTGGTGGTCATCGCGCTCCGCGCGTACGAACTCCACCACACGATCCAGGTCCAGCGAACGCTCGGCAACGTGGTCTGTCACGCGCAGGCAGAGCTTGCGCCGCACGCATTTTGGCAGCTGGTTTGGGGGCTCTTTTGTCGCCGATAGCACCGCCGTGATGCGGTTCTCGACAAGCGCTTTCCCGCGCTGCAGAAGCGGCTGGTAGGGTCCGATGTACAGGTACTGCAGTACTTTCTGCATCTGTGTAAATTCCGGACGAGGCAGCTTGGCGGCCACCTTTTCCCAAAGTTTAGTTTTTCGCAACCGCGCCACAATTTGCTGCTTCTTCTGAACGACGACGCCTTCCAACAGAATCATATTCGCGTCCTCGCCTGAACTCTCTCCGCCACTCGCTTCTTGTATTTGTGCTGTTGGAGCATTTGTAACCAGCATTCGCAGTTCTTCGAGCATCTTTTCCAGCTCCTCGAGATTCCTCTCTCGCCGTTCTGGAGGTCCTTCGTCCGCCTTGCATACGGTCAGGCCGTTCGCCTCAGTCGCTGAGGCTTCAACCGACTTGAGTACAGAGCCACACACAAGTGTAAATTTGATCTCATCGGAAAACCGCTCCAGTACGCTCTGCTCCGGACGAGCCGATGCGTAGTTGCTCGAATCCTTGTCGTCCCCTGGTCGCGTTTCTTCATTATTAATGCCGCTGACAGAAGAGCGAGCACGGCCACGGGCTTCTGTCTGCTCTACTTTTTTACTAGCGGGCATGATGAAACATTCGTTTATCTTCTTGCGTATGCGTTTAGTTGTCCTGTATGGATCGTCTGGCGCTTCTTTCATGTATGTAAAATTTAGCAAGTTCTAACTGGTGGTCGGTGCAACAAGGAAGAAGCTCATATTATGCGGCTTCTGTATTTATAGCTTTCCGCAAAACTTGCAACAGCTGTCTTAGAATGAACTCCAAAACAAGAGGACAGCGAGTCTCTGGGATCCTCGAAGGCCTGACCATTTCCATTTTTCCAACAACTGCTTCTATTGAAGATAACTATAGCGAGTATTGGTCAACACCGAGCGGCTCAACATTCGCATATCGTGGTGCAATCGCGATAACAAAATTTTTACAGACACATCACCGCGTGATTCTAATGCTGCTTTAGCACACACCACGCTCGTCGCCGTAACACTGCGCGCTCAAATATCGACCCTGCTCACCGTCATCTTCACTCCCACTCTCAGATAACGGACAGTAGGTGAACACAGACAGAGACTTGTAGTCGTTGTGCTGCGCAATAGTACAGGTAATTATCGTAATATATCCACAAGTCCTCGCTAGCACGAGAGGATTTCCGCACGCACACAACTCGTTCGACTGTGAGACAAAGATTCTTCCACGTGGTGCGGTTTCGTTTCTTGGAAAAGGAGGAGCAAAGTACCTTGCTTGAGGAGCAAGTACTAGTCAGGGTTGCCGCCAGATGAGCATGCAGTGCGCACCCGGGTCTGCTGCTTTTGTTTCGACCTCGACGCGGTCAGCGGGCTGGTCTTCATCGTCCCGGCGGACGGTATTGGCCACCGCCCGCACGCGAATCGCCCCCGGTGAACTTGCTACTGCTACCTCCTCCTCCTCCTCCTCCACCACCGCCACCACCGAATCCCCCCGCTCCAGTGGAGGAAATTCCGCCTCCCCCGATGTTTTGCCCCGTCGTGTTCTTCGTGAAAGACTGGTAAAGAAAATAGCCCAGACAGATGAAAGCCGAGATGCGAAGTATTTCGGTCTGCCCCATGACATAAAGTACCACCACCAGTCCTAGCAACAAGGCGTAAATCAGCTGCATGTCCTGTCCCAAAATGTTTACTCGCCTCCCGCGAATCCCAAGCATTTGGGCCAGGTCCTTGGTTATGAGGTTGTCCCCTTCGAAGACTCCTCCCCCGCCAGACGGGGAGGATGAAGGTCCTTGGTGTGGTCGGTTGCCTGTGCAAATCAAGAATGCCAGCATCCTTCCGCTTCACAGGGAGGGGCGGAGTATGAATAGCATTATTTTCATTTCAGAGCAAGAGAAACGTGATGACGTTTTTCGAAGCCCAAAAAAAACCGCACTGTACAAGAAGAACAGTGGTGCTGATAGAAAGTCAAACTGAAAGTGGTAGTACTACTTGGAAAAATATTATAACGATGAAGGATTACCAGGCTGATTGCTGAACTGCTGGAAGCTGTTGCTTCCTGACGAATTTGCATTGTCTGTTCCGGACCCTCCACCGAAAAATTGCGCGCTGCTGGCTTGCCTTGAACGTGGTTGAGTCGAGCCCTGATGTATTTTGATTGGATCGATAACTTAACCTACTAAGTGAATAATAGCGTGATCCTCATCATACAAAGACTCGAGTAGAACAGATTTCAAAGAAAACGCTAGCTGGGACTTTGACCTTCCGCTGTGCTGTCAGATGCGCAATTCATTCAAGTCGGAGCTGGTGCTAGTCAAAGCTGCAAAAAGTACTAAGTATTTACAAACACGAATCACACGTCGTACCGCTGAAGAGGATGACATATGCTTGGCCCGCGGGTCGTCATCGGGAACAATTTCGCCGTTGATGATCTTCACCATGTTTAACAATCAAGATAAATCTTCTTTATATCAAAAAAATGAAATGAAGGGTTGCCGCAGCTGCAGAAGCCGCTCCGAACAAAGCAAGCCCCGTGGGTAAACGCTCCTCTAGTCGTCCAGTTCTTTCCAATCCTTATCCTAGGCGGCCGTTGTCCTCAATACTTGTCAACTAGGGATCGTTAATATGGTGTAGCCCCCTGAGAATCCATATATCGCCAAGTTTGGCACGGCTTCAGTCTGATACAGGTACGAGGAGGAGTGGGGTCCTGAAAAGAACTAACATTTTTTTTTGTATAACTAACACTGAGTATTAATTCCTGAGCCAGCGGTGCTGGCATGATTGAAGCGGAAAGACCACAAGAAAACGTGTATTTTTCAGTACTAGCGAGCGTCGAGCTCGGAACATTTTTGTGATATAATTGCGTCGTATGCTTGTCTTTCAGGGAAAGTCATGTCGTGTTGCTCTTTCTTCTTTCATGATCTAGCTCGCCACTACGATCGTTCATCATCTAAAACTATGTATGATCATCAGCCTTCTGATGAGAGGCATCCTGACCTTCTGCTTGTTCTTCTAGTCGAAGATCCGAGCGCTCTAGAGGAGCAGTATCCTCGTCTGCCAACACGCTGGAATCAAAGTTGTGAAGTGCGCCCCAGTGCACCCAGTGCGAGTGTTCTCGCGGACTGTACGGCCTCGCGAAGCCACCCCGCGGAACAAGAAAGCGCGCACGCCAATGCAGCCGATCTCGCAGCTCGCGTTCCAGCAGCGTGAAAGCTGAGCCGGTGGTGCCGTATTGCGCGCAGTTTTCCTCGAGTTTCATGGACAAGTAAGGCGCCGCTTCCAAGGCCTTTTTTTGCAGGCGTTGGCCGGTCTCGAGTGACACCTGCAGCACGGATTCCAGCGCCGCCGCAGTTTCATCCACCGAGTCGACGAGGTACAGCAGGGAAAACTCCTCGTACTGCAGGTAGGCCTCGAAGGGCAAGACCACATAGCTATCCTTGTGGTACACAAACACCGGGACGCACCCCCGCGTGAGCACGTGAAACAATCGCTGCGCGGTGTTGCCGTCGCCGGGCATCACGAGGCAGAACCGGGCGGACTCGTAGAGCAGCAAATACTCGTCCTGCTTCCGACGGAGCTGCTGCCGACTCCCGTCGTCGGCCGGGACCGGTTGGAAGTACACCGACTCGTCCCCCTTGAAGTGCCGCTGGACGGCTTCGAGCACATACAGGCGCTCCCGGAAAACAAAAGTGGTGTCCGGGATGTGCTTCACGGCCCCCACAAACAAAACGCGGACCGGGCGACTCGCAAAGTCCACCAAACCCTTGTAGGCCTTGTGGCAGTCGAACGACACAAAGTAGGGGTGTAGCACGAACCGCTGCAGCTCGAGGAGTCCGCCCCAGCCCGGCTCGAGCAGATGCGGGTGGGCGATCTCGGCCCCCGCCGGGGATGAAGAAGGAGGCTGCACGGGGAACGGGGGTCGTTCCCCCCCTGGTTGTTCTTGTTCCCCCGTAGTTCTAGTTCTTGAGGTGGCGTTCGCTGTTGTGCCGTTCTTTGCGTGATGTTGTAGATCCGCAGGAGAAAGTGCAAGCGCAAAGTTTCGGCGTCCCTGGTGCGTGTGCCCCACCGTGAGAACAAACGCGTTGCGGAGAAAGAGGTGGTACCCGTTCAAATCCAACAGTCGGTTTTCAGGTGGCAAGACGCGCGACTCCTTTTTCCAGTGCGGAAACTCGTGGCCGTAGTTGATCAGGTGGTCGTACCCCGCAAGCGCGCCAAAATCGTAGTCCTGAAAAAACTCGCGCACACACGTCAGGGACTCGGTGGACTCGTACCAGAAGAGCAACGGAAAGTAGACCGGCAGGTACACCCAATCGGCTTCCGTCCGGACTGGGGTTTCGAACTGCTGCAGGAAGGAGTGCACGGCGTCGAGGGTGAGAAGGAGCTCGGATATGTGGGAATGCAGTACGTGCGAACGCGTCTCGTTGCTCTCCCGCCACATCCCGCTCCACAAGCCCGGGTCCAGGCACATCGGAACCGCAGCAAAAAAAATCTTCATCTTCCGGAAGACTCGACATTAAGTCGCTTAAATTCATTGTTGTAATACCGAGCAGTCATATGATGGATGAAGATTATTAGAGCTGCCACGATTGCGACGCCGTTTTGATGAGGTCGTGGCTCTTACATTTGGATTTGGAAAAACACAAGTGAAAACAAATCTGCAGTTGAATTTCAACTGCCTTACACGACCGGGCGGAAAGAAATGAAAATGAAAAGACCTGCATTCCGTTACAGCAAAAAGCCAACCTTACCGATTGCGATTGCATTTGTTGAGCATAATTCAGACAAAATACACAAGACCTGAAAAGCAATCGTAGCTTGTATTCCTTTTCCTATTCTTTCGCTTTCGCTACATAATCCCCGTGCATCCCCACAAAAAGTGAGCTCCATCCCCACAAAAAGTGAGAAATCAATCAGAAGTGGCCGAACACGAGATAAAAGTCATTTTGCCACCTCGATGAAATATGCACTTTTGGATCAAGCCGGAGAAAAGGAAACCCCCAGAAGAGTACATTTATTTGAAACTCGCATCCCTGCCTGCCACTATATTCTGGCACACTTAGGTGAATACATTGGCAATCGAACTACAACCATCGATCACATTACAGGTTCGTTCATTGCACTAGTGTGGCGGGGTCCGAAACTTCTGCAGCGCTCATGGTAGGTCCCGGGTCGTGCAAGAGAAAATTTGCCAACTGTTCGCACCGCCTGAGCTCAGCGTCTCGAGCAGCGTTTTCGTCTGCTATAGCAGTGTTCCCCTGTGCCTGAATCGCGGATGCGCGCTTTGCGGCCTCTTCGTCTGCCCGGGGACGATTGGTCGAACCGTACTGTTGCCAGAGCGACTTCGGCGCGATCAGCTTTTCGCAGTCCTGCACAACGCGCGGCCTCACGCGCTTCAAGAGTCGGACCTTGCGATTGAACAGGTTCTCCTCGAGCTGGTTGACAGCAGCCTCGGTACGGTTCGCGTTCGTGCGTACCTCCTGCCCGAGCTGCTGCAGCCGCCGAGCCGCCAGGGCGCAATTCCGCTTGTTTTGCGCGGCCAGCAAAAGGCTTCGGTGCGCATCACGGAAAAACTTCTTAATGGTCGGGGTCGCACCCATGGGCACCATACCCGTCGGTGTCGGCGGGGGGTACGCCGTTACCATTTCCCACAGGTTTTCTCGAGAGGGTGCGGACATCTTTTGACACCTCGAGAGCGAGTATGTCTGTACCTACGACACAAAGAGAAACCAGAGGAAACGCAAACGACACAGAAAGTTCAAACACGGTGAAGAGAAGAAACGTTAGCACACCTACACTCAGACAACCGGAAAAAAAAAGCACGAGAACTGTAAGTGCACTACGCATCGACTTAGACAATTCTATCTATCACCATACGTCACGCTACACAAATCTATCATACATTCCGCGCTAATATTCCAAGCGAGTATGTATATCATCGACTGCACTGGAAGTAGACCGCGCGCACTCACAAACAGGCCAGCCACTTACTTACTAGACCACCACGCTCAGAGACTCAGTCGACTACTAGCATCTCACTGCAGTAACGCCAACGTTCCCTCAATGCCCGCTTTTTTTCTCCTTCGCACGAACTTCAATTCCTGCCTAAGTGTAGGAGTTCCTTACTCGAATCTACTTTCAATCTCTCACGCTGGCCCTTTCTCTCAGCAACTCAATCATATGGATAACTAAAAAAATCTACCGCTCCCGACTCTTGTGTACATGGCTGCATTCTTTCGACCATGCCAGCAGTCTTGAGAGAAATACAACAATAAGCATAGCAAAGTAAACTAACCTAAAACATCATCATCATCATCTTTGTGTTTGTCCGTGACATTGGAATTATGTCTGTTCTCATCGTTCCTCTTGAGTGGACGTACACTCGAGCGCACTTTTTGTGACATCCGATGTCACTCCGCAACCCATGTCCCCTCGGGGCTGCGGTAGAAGGATTGGCCTGCAACGTCCTTGACTTCTCTTCCGGTGTTCTCACAAAAATCTTCGCTCGTCACCGTAAATTGAACTTCTGGGTCGCTTTCTAGTTGCCAGTTGTTTCCCGTGGCGCCTGGCACTCTGCCCCAGCGCTTGCCGCTGATCTTCTGAAGGAACGCCGCCCGCGCTTGCTCGCTTTCCTACCTTTGTTGCTCTATTCGTGCGCGCTGCTCCTCGCTTCTTTTGCTCATTTTCTCTGTGGTTTGCCGCCTTTGCTTCTGCCGGCCGATTTGCACGCTTCTTTTGTCTCGCATGCTTTCCTTCAGTGTGATGGCGTCCGGGGGGGCTGTAAAAAAACAACCTAAATATAAATATAAAATAAAGCTAAAGAAAGCACACCTAGATCGCTGATATTTCCATTTTTCAAGAGAGGAAGGAGGAGCATGGGGAACCTAAAGAGGGCGTAGAAGAAGAGAGCAAGCGAGTGTTCGTTTGTACATTTTCTGGTGGTCTGCTGGTAGTTGTGAACGTCTTCACTATCGCCTTAAGCACCGGCCTAAACCTGCACACCGTTTGCCTACGGTGCACAGCCCGATCATGATCTGCGGCTCCAGCCATGTGTAACTTGCTCGAGCGGGAGAAAAGATGGGCGCGGCAGCAACGCAGGTAGCTACAGCTACCAATTTCTCTCGGTTATTTCTCTCATGAAGATACAGGACGACGAAATGAAGAACACACTTCCAAAAGTAATTTTCACTAGCAACACAGCTATCGCTTTTGGATCAGCATCGCTAGAAGCATGCAAGGCAAAGATCAATATTTTGTAGACTTATAATTGCAATTCATTTACTGTTAGTGGACTTGAGAACACTCGCACACACTTCCACACGTTTGCTCCACTGAGCTCGTTATCAACAGCAGTTCAATGAGTTCTCTCAATTGCAAGCAAGCAAGCAAGTGACGCAAGTCTCTCGCTGCGTTACATCCTGTAGGTTCAATTCATCCAAATTCATCGCATTCATATGGACCAAACCTGGTCAGAGTCAAGTGGCAAAACAGCATGGGAGTCCACTCCTCAACCTGCTCAGATTGGTGCTCGACCCTGGCGGGAGTCAAGTCCCCCAGGGCGACCATTCTGAACGTCTGGACCGAGCTGAGTCCATTCATTTCACTACGATCCTGATGGCTTTGCCTTCGTAGTATTTGGGGGATTCGCGGAACATGGTGAAGAGTTTCCTTTAGGATCTAGATAGATTCTGACCATTTCCCTAAGGATCTAGCTAGTTCAGGTCATTCAGAGCTGTCATTTCATTGGGAACAGGCGTCATTTGGGGCGATCGTGTTACGTGTGTGCGGGATCGATTTCCATGACCAACACCCCTCCTCAATCGCTGCGGCGGTGGTGCTAATCTGGATAGCGTCCTACCACACTCCCCTCCTGAGCGCGCTGTGGTGAACTAGCTATCCCCTCTAGAAACCAAAATAAATCGAATAAGTATAGCCTACTTTAGCCTTGCCCTTGTGATTCCCCTCTATAAACGTGTCTAAATCATCCTCATCGTCAGAGGAGTCACAAATAAAAGACTTAGGGTCGGGGTTATCAATATGGTGCAAGAGTAAGCGTCTCTGCGGCACACTACACTCGAGCTTCGTGAGACCGTCTGCCTTCATTAGGTAGGTCGGGCAGAACATGATCTGGCTCGCTGCGTCTCTCACGCGGAGATATCGCAGTGCGTAGTGCCTCGATTTCGGTTTGTTGTCTGTGCTCTTAGCTGTAGTTATCGCGGACTGGTTGTCGATCCACAATATGGCATCATCCAGGGAGGGAGATAAGCCATTCTGCTTTTCCACCATGACAGTGGGTAGAGGTTTGAAGAACTCTGTAAAGTCATTCTGCTCGCTCAGCACAATAGTGTCGGAAGCAGCTATATACTCCGCCTCCGCCGTGGAGTACGCCCTCACGGTCTGCCGGTTGCTACGCCAACAGATCGGGAAGCCGCGGAAGTACATAATGCTACCACTAGTGCTTCGCATGGTCTTGCAACAGTTCGCAAAACTAGCATCCGAAAACAGATTCACATCAGGCAAGTCTCTCCCGTCGGGCAGTAGCTTGCTGTAGATTCTGTTGAATTCTTCCTCAATTTCCGGACTATACGACAGACCCTGCTCCTTCGTTGTCAATAGATACTTCAGAATCTTCTTACAGGCGTTTACGACAGGCCGAGTCGCCGGCTTGCCCACGTATCTGGCGACAGTGGCAACCGGGACAACAATGTCTACCCTGCAAGTGGTTGCAGCCCACTGCAGAGAGCCAACGACCTCTCGAAGGGGAAAACCTTCAATAACTTTAGCTCCTTCAACTTCTTTAGCGAGTTCAGACTCATCGAAGTTTGGCGAGTGGACCGGCTTGCCCGCTTCTGAGACGTGGAATTTCTTACAAATCTTGGATATGTACTCTGTCATCACGATCCTAACGGTTCGTAGATTCCAGTTGTAGTACACTATTGACCCTAGGAAGTCAAACTTCTTGGACACAGAGTTAAACTCCGGAACAAGCTCGACGTCGATCATGCGCCCCTTGACGTGGTGCAAGATCTCCGCAAGTTCTCCAGCCAACTCGGACCCAGTCGGAGGACCTGTGATAAGATTATCGTCGACATACACTGCCAACTTCAGAAACTTCCCAGGGTGTTCCAAGCTCGGTTTCTTCCACAGACCTGGCGCAGAGGGACAGGGTTCCCAACCTAGCTTGGTCAGTACTTCCTCATACTTCTTATACCAGAGCCTGGGGGCGTCTTTCAAGCCGTAAAGCGCTTTCTTGAGCTTGACGATCTCCACGCCGTGCTTCTTCGCCCAGATGGGTGGCAAGCGGCAGAAGACGTCGCGATCAAGTAAGGCATTGAGAAACGCACTATCAAGGTCGAACGGGATCACATCATCACCGTCTGCGGCTGCAGCGGCTAGAAGTAACCTGTTAGCGGCATGGGACACAACAGGAGCGAAAGTGTCCAGCTCGCCCGAACGATCTAGATTACCGAGTACTACTGCTCGCGCTTTCTTCGTACCGTCACGCTTCTCGGTAAGAAGGATAGCAATAGGCAAAACCTGCTTTGCGGTCGCTAGCTCCTCGTCAGTAGCTGGCTCCCACACTTTATAGGCTTCAAGTCTACAATCTTCCTTGTTGGTTGCTGCGTTCCATTCGACTGAGTCTTTGCAACGAGCAGGATCCAACTTGGCCGATGTAGTCAAGTAACACTGGACGTCGAGGAATTCCTCACCTTCCTCGCGATCATCCTGTGCTGCTATTGCTGCGGCAAAGGCACTAGCGTCCTTTCTCAATTCTGCGAGCTCTTTCTTAGTACGTCTCACGCGCTTTGTCTTGTCCTTTCTCCCTTTGGGACGACCACGACCTCGCGGCTTGGAGTTGCGGTTGCCAGCCACAATCCTTGCCGGAGACGGGCTCGCCTTTCTTGGACTAGATAAGCTGCTGTGAGTGGGGTGATCGTCCAGATTCCCCTCCTCAGGTTTAACACCTTCAGGCTCGGGATCTATCTGGCCCGGATCATCTTCCCTATCCAGACTTTCAACCACCAACGTCTCTTCAGGACCGTCAGGCTGCCTACCAGTGTGCTCCGAGACATCCACCCCCAGCCGGTGCTCAGCCCTTTTGATCAGACCGACACACGGGAGAGATGGCGCACACGGCGCTCCACTAGGTAGGGCCTCGATTGCGTCACACTCGACATAGATACCTTTGGAGTTAGGAACTAGGTCTTCAATATTCTTCACGAGGTACTCCTCACGGAACTTGACGTCGATGGTAGAATACTCCATCCAACGATGTCCCGCGGCGGACCGGCCGTCCGTGACATACGTCCCAACCCGCCAGCCCGAAGACTTAGGACAAAGGCCGAGAAATACCCCACGACGAAATGGCGCGGACAGCTTTGGAGCAACCACTTCTACTCCCCCCTCAGGAGCTTCATGAACTTCGCCTTTCTTGACTTGTTCACGAAAATAAACGAGACAACCAAAACGCCTTAGCATCCTTGTGCCAACTTTCGAACTGTTTCTTCCAGTTCTCTCATCCAGAATTTCTGCAGGAGTCTTTCCGTCGTACTCAGGCATTTTGCTATACTTATGCGGAAGGCGGTCCCAGCATGCTGCAGCGTACTCGACCGAGTAGCACCACAGACGCTTGTCCACGTTCACCAACATCGCACGCACAGCGCCGAATATGGTCCGCATAAAGCGTTCGCAGGTTCCGTTCTGCTCTGGGTTGTAGGGAACCGTAGGAGCATCACCGACCCGCAGCGATTGCATGACCTTGGTCATGGAGTCACTGCCCAGAACTGGCTCATTGTCCCTACGGACGAACCATACCACTTTGTCCTCGAGGGTCAGAGCGTAGCTCTGGCGAATGCCTTTGATCAATTCTTCCAAAACCCCAACGCAGTCACTTTTCAGCTTAAGAGGGACACAGAAACACTTCTTGATGGCATCACAGATGACAACAAGCACGCAGGTGCGTGACCGAATCGATACAGGTTTAATACCTACCGCGAAGTCCATCGCAAGTAGTTTCAATGGTTCAGGTTTGTAATTACTAGTGTCGCGCTCTTTTGCGTGAGAGCTTCTTGCGCCCTTCGCTTTGTCGCATTCGGGACACTGGACATTAAGACCATCTACGTGAAAGTGTCCGAATCTTCTATGTTGTTCTAAACGCGTAAGGTGACAACTAGCAATACTTTCTTCGATTGTAATGCATGCAATGTCTTCCGCGGTGTCACTAGTCGCCTGACCCCGGAGGCCCATCACGAAAAGATCACACCCAAGGACTGGGAGGCTCAACCTCTCGTGGTTCTTGATTGGTAGCATCTGACCGGATTCCCTGTTGACGAGAGAACCGCCAGAGCTGTTGTAGTTCAGATCCCACCCACGATCACTGAGATTGTCCTCACCGAGCCACGGAAGTATACGATCAATATCTCTTGGTAGATGTTTAAAGTAGACGCCGCAGGGTAAACCTAGAGCGTTTTCCTTCAATTTTCCTACAAAACCATCACGAGCCCCGGCCGTGCCGTTGATGCGACAGACGTTGCTCGAGATGTCAATAAAATCCGATTTGTGTCTAGATAAATACTTGTTTGCACATGAATCGACCAAGCTCACTTCGTCCTTGGTCTGTGCAATAAAACAGCTAGAATAATTTGAGTCAAATTCTTCTAAATTCTCGAAGTTCAGCATGCAAGTACCATACTCCGAGATATAAACACCTCCTTCATCTAGTCAGGCTGGCCCTTGCCAGACCCAACCACCCTTGTTTCCACCGGCTCCCTGCCCTTGATTCTGGTTGTTCGTCTGGTTCTGGTTCACCGGCGGACACCACTGCGGCTGCTGGTTTCCCCAGACACCACCCCACTGACCTTTCCCTTGATTGTTAGGATTCCAGCGGCAACGGTCAGCCTTATGGTTTTCCTTGCCACAGATCCAGCATTTGGGTTTGGTCGCAGTGTTGTAGGGAGTGCTCTGGTTCCGACCAGTCTTACCACCACCTTTCTGGCCACTTCCACCCTTAGCGTTAGACTTCGGGGGCAGGCCATGGGCAGCCAGGACACTCGCTTCGGTCTGCTTGCGTAATTTGGCTTTCATGCGTTTCAAGGCTTTCGCCGAGAACACCTTGCCAGAAGCAGCATTTTGACCATCATCAGCGGAGTCCGGCTCCTCATCGTCATCGTCTTTCTGACGTTTATTTCCCTTTCTCTTCTTCGACTTCTCCTCGATGACCGGAAAGGCCTTGCCGAAGGACGGACTCTCGATCTTGTAGGAACCTTCCTTGACCAACTGCGCGAGCTTCTTCTCGAGACGGTTCCCGATCTCCTGGAGGGTGATGCGATCGGACTCGTCCACGCAGCGGTCGATGGTCTGGCGGAAGGCCGACGCGAACATCTTGGGCAGCTTGTCCAGAATGTTCTTGACATGACGATCTTCGACCGGACGCCCGGGCTCCGGGACGTAGACACTCGGCGCCATCTCCATCAGCTCGTGGATCTGGGCCAGGAACGTCGGAGCATCCTTCGGCGCGTCGCGGTTGTCGAAATGCGTGGCGTCGATCGAGGAGGTCTTGATGTGCTGCTGGTCACGGGAGGCAACATTGAAGCGACCAACATCACGAATACGCATGAACAGCTGCGCAGCGTCGTCGTTGATGTAGTGCTGACTGTTGACCCACGTGGACACGGACCCGGTGCACGACTTGTAGATGGCATCCTTCAGGTCGCGCCACTTCTCCCGGATCGCGTTACTGGCGGTATTGTTCGCTTGCGGAATCCCCGGAGGGTTACCAGCAAGACGATTATCCCAATACTCCTGGAGTCCGAGGCGAGAGACCTCGCTCGTGGCTCCACGATGCCAGATGCGCCAGTCCTGCGCACTGGACAACTTCTCAACCAGCTTTGCCTCTTGGCCCATTATTTCAATCACTTATCTGACTATAAGAGCCAGTTTGAGTCTCAAGGCGTAACGTAGTGTTAGTGGACTTGAGAACACTCGCACACACTTACACACGTTTGCTCCACTGAGCTCGTTATCAACAGCAGTTCAATGAGTTCTCTCAATTGCAAGCAAGCAAGCAAGTGACGCAAGTCTCTTGCTGCGTTACATCCTGTAGGTTCAATTCATCCAAATTCATCGCATTCATATGGACCAAACCTGGTCAGAGTCAAGTGGCAAAACAGCATGGGTGTCCATTCCTCAACCTTTTCTGTTTGGTGCTCGACCCTGGCGGGAGTCAAGTCCCTCAGGGCGACCATTCTGAACGTCTGGACCGAGCTGAGTCCATTCATTTCACTACGATCCTGATGGCTTTGCCTTCGTAGTATTTGGGGGATTCGCGGAACATGGTGAAGAGTTTCCTTTAGGATCCAGATAGATTCTGACCATTTCCCTAAGGATCTAGCTAGTTCAGGTCATTCAGAAACGTCATTTCATCTGGGAACAGGCGTCATTTGGGGCGATCGTGTTACGTGTGTGCGGGATCGATTTCCATGACCAACATTTACTATGTTGAAGAGGCGGTGTTTACGACTTGGCAATCACCATAAACTCAAATTACAAATTTCTGATGCTGAAGCGCCATGATTTCCAATTTGTCATGCTTAACAGACTGCGCGACTAAAGCCCGGGGGGGTGCGGGGTCCGAGGGGTGCACAATGCACGGCCCGGAACACCCTAACATGCCCCGCGACTGGCACAGGACCAGCAACACAACTATTATCGCCGATCTCAGTTTGTCGATCACGACGTAGCTGCGAAGCCGTCCATAGTCGATTTCCAATTTGTCATGCAAAAACATAAGGTGGACCATCATAGATGGTGGCCCTGACTGACATATTTGGAGGCGCATTTGAGAGACTGAATACAAAAAATACAAATCTCTGATGCTAAAGCGCCAATACTCCATAGTGTCATGCAAAAATAGAAGGAAAAGACCAAAAAATGGGTCTGGACTGACACTTCGGACGCATGGCAAATTAAGAGCAAAAATAGAAAGTGTCAATGCACTTGCACTAGATTTTTCGTACATCTTTTCATGAAATAGCTCTGTATTGACACAAGACGAAAGCGAAGACGTGAAGATACCGAGCTTGCGACTGAGATTCGAACTCAAGATTTCCGGATCAGCATTTGTGGACTTGATGCCAACACTTTTTGAAAAACCACTTTTAAATGAGAGTTACCTCTATTCAATTTTAAATGAGAGCTACCTAATTGATGCCCGTTAGCTCCACCAGGGGTCCAGCTTCCACGGGAACGCGCTCTTCCCGTCAAACATCCACTGCACTACGCCTTTCGCGTCCATTCCATCGTGTTTCATGAGCATGCACACCCCTACGACGGTAGTGAGGGCTGCTTGCGTAAACAAGACGACAAAAAACACGCCGCTGCCTCGTTTCTGATCGTAACACGCTGCTGCGATATTCTGGCGCAGTTTAGCCACTGCGGCATGTACCACCAGGGTCTCGGTGGTCGTGGTCCCCGCACGTTCTTGCCCGACCTGTTCCGACAGGCTGGCCCGAAGAATCCACCGCCGCAGCGCGAGACAAAAGGAGCCGCACGTCACGATCTGACCCAGAAACTGGATCCAGATGTTCCGCCACACTACGCGCAGCTCTCGATCATCGAAGTCCGACAACACATGAAACATGCCGCGGTTCCAGGAGTAGTGATTGAAGCAGAGCAACACAAAAAAGGTCACTGGAACAATCAGTGCCACGTAGTGCCGTGCGAGCTGTTCAAAGATCCGGGACGCCAATGCGACCGCCTTCAGGTCGATGCATTTTCGCAATATTTTCTCGTCGCTTCGGCTTCCCAACCTAGCACTCAGTTGGTACAGCAGTTCTAGGTCATGGTCCAGCTGGATGAACGTGTTCCGCTTGGTCGCACGCCCCATCAAGACACTGATGAAGGCACTGACAACGACGGGCTGCACGCCGCGCGCAACGACCGGTAAAAGGAAACAATTGTAGGTTTCATGGAGTCCTTGGTAGAAGAAAACCTTGAAAAGCACGCACAATGTTTCTAGCTCGTGGAGTTTCTGCGCAAAGAGGTCCTCCGCGTGTTTCCCTCGAGTTCTTGTTCTGCCCCACCAGTTCGGCAT
Source organism: Amoebophrya sp. A120 (assembly GCA_905178155.1). Classification (NCBI taxonomy): domain Eukaryota; class Dinophyceae; order Syndiniales; family Amoebophryaceae; genus Amoebophrya; species Amoebophrya sp. A120. The sequence goes on from CAJINV010000003.1 coordinate 7,897,438, forward strand.
GTTCTTGCCGGAAACAGGCAAAGACTTTCATTACGCATCTCCGCACTGCTTGATCTCCCCGCAATTGAGCTAGGTGGCGTGCTGTAATTGACAGCACCGGCGGAGGACATCGTTTCACCATCAAGCTCGGCGGTGTCTTTCTCGGTCGCCGAGCTGAAAAGCGATATCCGCGCGGGCTGAACTGCAACACAGGGCGCTGCGCCATCGCTATCGAGTACTTTGCACTTTTGCTTCACGGCCAGGTCGCCTCCGCTTTGGTCAACATCACTTCTGGGAGTCTTTCTTTCGGAGTCGCCCCTTTTCTCCGTGCGGTCGCAGACGCGGCTCAACAGCGCGTAGGGGTCGGCAAAAAGTATGAAATCTTGCGCCAGAGCCAGAACGACGGCCATGAAGTCGTCCAACACTGGAAAGAGCATCATAAGGCACTGCACGGAAAAGTAAGTGACCAAGTTTGCCAAAGTCAACGCAAAAAACAGCACCAGGATTTTCGCCGTTCTACGCTGAATGACGCTGCGCTCTGCGCGTGTGCAGGGGTGCGCTGACGCAGCATGTACAGCCAGACCCTCAAAGTGCCACAGGCTCCACCAACTCAGCAGAAAACAAGGGAGGCCCAAACTCAGCGTGCCGAGCGGGAACGGACCGCCGGCAAAAATGTACGCGCACAGGAACAGCAGCACTGCGAAGACCGTCGGTACCCAGACCGACCTCCGCACACTAAGACGGCCCAGAATGCGCGCGAGCGTCAGTGGTAGGAGCGAATCGGCGCTGCCGGGCGCATTGCCATTCATCACCGCGTAGTTGTCGCTCCGATCGCGGGTCCACAAAACCCCGCGCTGCAGTGCCGCCATCTGCTCCAAGACGCTGACGAACTGCAGATACCATCCCACATGCACGGCCCACAGGAAGGACCAGCCAATCACGTTGTACCCGCAGAAGTACCCGGCGTTCCGCAGGTATCCGTGAAAAGTCACATCGTATGGGTCGCCAAAGGGGGGGAGGACGGGACCCAGCGAGAGGGCGATGGAGACCGGTACGAATACCGTCACGCTGTATAAAATTTTAGCCGTACTCGGAGCAGCCGCAGCGCTCTTTTCTACATCTCGAGCAATGCTACGTGAGACGCGCCGCAGCGAGGCTTTACCTTCGGGGTCGTGCTGGCTCTGGTCTTCGGCCGCCGACATTGCCGCGTACTGCCACTGCGGCTTGGAAGACCAGCCACAAAGACCGCCTGACGTAAATATCCTAAATAGAGATATTTCTGGGCTGCAGCCCCTGGCACAACACGAAGTTATAAATATTTTCCGTCTGCTAAATATTTCGAGCACGCCTTCCTCTCCCTATCCCTCAACGAGGTTGCTTCTGCGGTGCCGACGTAAGTACTTAGTGTCGCTACAGAAAACCATCGATCAAGAGCATGCGGCGCGCCCTTGTGAAATCGCGATCTTCAGGAGCACGGTGTAGTGCAACACAAGTATTGCGTCGTGTCAGCCTCCGCCATAGAACACGCCCGGTAGGAAAATCAGTTGTGTATGTTTCATTCCCCGCTTTATTTTCATCGGAGGTTCTCGTAATAGCTACTGTCGTGATGGTATGTTGCGAGGTGAAAGTCAAAGTATATCGATGATCTTACTACAACTTCAATGTGATTTTCACCGCCGAGGATGACGAAGTGCGCTTGAACGGGTTTCCGCCACTATAAGCAGCTTGACATGAAGATACTACCGCAACCTCCTCGTCCTCCCTTTCGGCGTTTGCGGTCCCTCGCTCCATGCTTTCTGACCATCGTCCAGCTTGCACCAATCGATAGAAGCAGCCAGATGCCTGAAACAAGGTGAGCAATTCGCCCCGTGTCTGGTACTTTGGCCGAAAGCATAACGGTTGGCGCATCACCCAGTAAAGGCGTCTTTCCGTCTCCCAGTGGTTTATCCAGACCCATGCATTGCGTTGACAGTGGCTTTTTCCTCTTTGCTGGTGTCCTCCAAAAAAGTAGTCCACCATATCCGCGCCAACAGTAGCATACCCCAACATCGCGTAAACCAGTCCTCCTGGGGCTAAAGCAGCAATCATCTTTAGCAGATGCGCGTGCGCGCCGCTTCTCTTGTGAATTCGGGCAATACTGGCGGAGTTGATAAAGCTGGAACGAAGTCCTGTGATGCTGCAGTGCGGATCTTCACTCCACGCAATAACAAAACTGCTGCGCTGTCTGTTCGTCTCGTAAGGTTTTCCAAGCTCCACACGGACCCAGTCAGCGTAATCGTCGCGCCGAATACCAGCCCAGTCACCTGAACAGTACCTGTGAATTCGCTCAGTGTAATGCATAGCAGACAATAACGGAGTGAGAAGACAGCAGTGCAATGTTGCCGATTTTTGGAATAGCGACGAGTTCACCACACAGAGCACGGGCGCCACGAGCAATGCGAAAAAGCGAACTGGTATCCTGCTACGCTTCACTCCTCGTTTCCTCCAAAACCGTAACTGCGACGCTCGTATTAACTTTTCAACCTTCCACCGAGCAGTATCAAAAGCAGAGCAGCTACTGTTTGCGTCTAGATGATAGTGGAACACGAAGAGGCTGTGCTCGATCTGCGCCAGAACAATACGCAGACAGTTTCTTATGAGGCTGAGAATCGAGGTCATTCGAATCATTACTGCCAAAAAGCACTGTATTCCACGAGCCCAAAAATGTGCTTTCATTTCCAAAAGTTTTTTCTCCCATTCCGCTTCTGCATCTCGAGTAGGGATTTTTGGTAAAAATTCCATCATTTTTCGCCATCTCCATCGACGGCTCTCCACGTAGCCTAGGCGCTTCTGCAGATTGGTGTTTTCGAGATAAGGGTCCCAGATCTGTTCGCTCTGGACCTCGAGCGCCTTCCTCATCTTTTGTTCCTGCTCGTGCAGCGTCTCAGATTCCTGAGTAAGTTCCTTCATGTGGGTGGTCCCGCCGATCGTCACAAAGAGGTCGTATACCAAGGAGAAGATAAAGAAGAAAAACCGCCCGAAGAATGTGACGCCGCCGAGGGTAAACTCTACCCGCTGGCACCACGCTTCATCTTCGTCGGTAGTTGTAGTTGTAGAACTGCAGGGAAAAAAATCCAGATCATTGCTTTTGTTATCGTTTGTTTCATTGTGCGCCGATTTTAGTGAAGGTAATTCCGCATGAGGTGCAATGGTGTTCGCACTGCTTTCTTGACTATCATGAATCTGCTCGGCCAGCGTCATCTGCTGATCTTCGTAGGACTGCACTGGTAGTGCTTGAAAAGATTGCTTTGCTTGGTGCAGTAAGATCCTGGATCTACTTGTTTCTTCGGCATTGGGATTGCTATCTACGCGGACTCGCCACGACTGCTGCTTGCCATACCGGTGCCTCCGCTTGCGTTTCCGTTTCCTGTGTGATGATTTTGTAGATTCTGGACTTCGCGAACCAAAACTGCACTCTTCCGCTCCCACGCCTGTCTGTCCATATGCAACATCCGAATCATGCATACTGCCTTCACTCCACATCAAGTCTGTAATGCTATCATCACACTTTTTCATGAGCGCAAATTCACATTTAGGTACAAGGATCTCACCTGCTGACCCAGTGAAGAATCCTCCAACGCGACCGAGTAACGACTTGGGCTGCTCTTTCTGTACCTGCTGTTCATCACCCATTTCCACGTCGTCAGGAAGATATCCGCCCTCTTCGTTGTTCGACATTTTGTCACGCTTAGCCGAGGGAGAAGTGGAAGCATCCGCACTGGCACTGCGCTTCATGTTCGTAATGTCTTTGGTGCGTCCACCGCCAATCACTAGCACCCCCTGCGTCTGAAGAGTAGCACTGCACGGCTGCAACGAAGTGCGCTGGAACGGGTTTCCGCCACTATAACTCCTTCGAAGCCGCTGGTGTGCCTGTTCGGTCCAGGGCTCCAGGAAAACCGACGACAAGCACCATGTAAGCCAAGCCGAGTGTCGCAAACAAAGCGATGTTCAGATTTACAGTAAAAGAAGTGCATGCTTTTAAGTAAGTATTTTAGGCAGATGATTACTCGACGTGGCCTGTGCTTGAAGTTGAAGGGATGCAGCACTTTCTGATTTAGGTCAATATACCCGTCTTTTCCCCTTGTGCGTAACGATTAGACGCAGAAGAGGGGGGGGCGGGACACCAGAGAAGTCCGGGTCCCAGTTTAGAAGCGATTTGCGCTGCAGACTCTTCATGTTGCGGCTTTGCAACAAGAGAAATGACAACATCGAATGACAATGTGGAAAACTACCGCACCTGAACAGGAAACGCACACACTTCACTTCCATATCAGAGGGTGCCAGTCATTCCACCGCCCTCTCGTGTGTGCGTACACGCCTGCTGCCACGGCTATCGCGAAGGAAAGTATAAACACTCGCGCAATATACAGTCGCGCTTTCGGATCCAAATACAGCGAGCTGGCCGCAAAAAACGCAAATCCGAAAATGAACGGGGCCGACCAGCGTATGCAATCGGCGGTGATGGATTCTGCTGGAATGTTGGATTTACTGAACAGGGAAAACATCTCCGGTTTCACAAATGCCACCATTGCGAACGTAAACGCAGAAGCAGCATGCATAGCCACGAAGGCGTCGGCGTAGAATGCCGCACCAGCGACTTCAAAGGGACGAGAGACAAATGCCATCATGTAAATATTCTATGCGGTACTCACTGTTCTTGCTCTGCATCGCAGACACAAAAATACCGTACAGCTGGTCGCACGAAAGCCGCGACCTCCAGCTGGAACTACTGACGCTGCGTGTCATGTTACCCACACCGAACTGACCATGAAGAAAAAAAGCCTCTCCCTCTCGTCGCTTACGAAGATCAAAACAGACCTGATAAATGAAAACAAAGTGGAGAACATAATTGGTAAAGAATCGCATTCGCACCTTCCAATCGACTTCATAGCCACTGTTCATCTTCATTCCTCACATGCACAATGCCATGAAAAGCAGCCCGACACAACATTGCTTCAATATCGTTCATTCTCGGAATACCGCTAAATTATGCCAGACGAGCAAAAAGCTACGCGGGCATTGATTTCTGTAGTGCAAAAGTAAGTAAGTACATAAAAATGCATTGAACCCTCTTTCTCTCTGGGTACAAAATGCACGAAAAGTACTAGGATAAGGGACCCTGTCTTCCTCTTGCTCTTCAATGCAAAAACTGCATTAATTATTTGCGTTTAACAATTTGCATTTTCATCCGTAGCACTGATTCGAAACTTAGGCAGTGACACAAAACTAAATGATGATCCCCGGACAGTTCCAACTTTTGGAGCGGCACGGACAGTTCCAACTTTTGGAGTAGTTAGACACCAACTCGATTCTGCATTTCGGTGCGCGCCTCTTAGTTTTCCGTGACTGCCAACATCGAAGCTTCCTACGGAAATCACCACTTGTCATAGAATCTTCATACGGAAATCGAAATCGCCAGTAGTCTTATTTACTGTACAAGGCGGAGGGGTGCGTCCTGGAGAGCCGTGATGCAACCGTCGAACTTTCCTAGGACATCAATCGGAACTCCAAGTACAAAGTCGCCGCCCGTGATGCAACAGTGAGACGCTACCTGGTGGATGGCGCCCGCAATCCGACCCGAAGTTCGTGCTCCTGGGGAAGAATATCCTCGTAGGAAACGAAGATTCATTCTGTGTAAAAACTCTCTATACAAGCCGAATCGACCACGCGTTACGCGCAAACGAATGCAGCACACGCAAACCACACGCTCGTCATGCATTTTCGCATGCAGCTATCCACCCGAGCCACTTTCCAGCTACGTTACTTTAGAATTAGATAGAAACTTGCTATGGTCTCTTCAGAACACGATAGATGACGCAGACATGGTAACTGACCGCAACTAGGACTATTCTATGCTGTCACGCAGAACTCCTATCACTTGTTGATCTGAACAGCAAAACCCCCGTGGTCGTGCTTTTGAACGTAGGAACGTTTTTACACAGGGTAGCTCTGTTGCCGTAGCAAGGGTTCGGTTTTGTTCCTGGAGCGCCGACCGGCAAACGCCTCGGCCGCTTCCATGGTCGAGTAGTGTCCAACCGCATTGCATGGTCGGCGAATGAGGCGCATTCTGGCACATCGCAGCCGTGTAGTGATCTCGGCACAGGTCGTAAGTGGGCTCGCCCCTGCAACCTTTTCCCGGATGAAGCGAGCATCGAGGAAAAAGCTCATTGCACTGTGATTATCAAATGAAAAAAAGCAAAATGAAGCAGACAGCGACGTTGGCGTAGTTCCTGCACTGCAAAGAAAGTATATGCAGTAAAAAACAATGGATGCTTGCACAGTGCTGCAGAAGCAGACCAAAAAATTTTTAGTTTTAGGCATGCACAGCACAGCCATTTGCAGGGAAGTATCATCTTAATACTATATCGACCCCGTTCTGTCTGTTCATCCCTTTTCTTTGTTTTGCATACTGAGTGCGTGGTCGCCTGACGGCATTCCTTATCGAGAATGACGGCCGGATCTGGTGTTTGTTGTCCGGGGAGGTTCCAATGTACTGATGAGCGTCATGCTCTCAAACTCTGTCTGCAATACCACGTACGCAGAGAGTGAAGCGTTCTTTTTGCATCAAACAAAGATGATAGATTATGATGGGATGATCTATCACGCAAAGCAAATAGGGCACTTACCTCGTTTCGCCTGGTTGATGCAACGGCTTCCCGTCCACAGACACGCCCCCGCGCAGCCCGCTTCCTGTGTGTTGCGACCGCAGAAATCCTGATGGCACTCTTCTTATCGTAAGGAAAAATCCCCCCTCCCCATATCAAAAAGAAGTTTCTGATGTTGGATTTGGGTACACAAATCAGGTCTGTCTTGCAGAAAGTGCTTGGCGGCATTTTGTAAGCCTGTTTGAATGTGCAGAAGGCTAGCAATAAGGCATGACAAACAGGTTTGCAGTAGTCAAAAGCGAATGACAGACTGGCTGTGGAATGCGCCACATTGCTCCCATTACCCTATAGGCAAGACAGAGGGTATTTGTGACCACAAATCAGCATGACAAATTTCCTTTTCGATATGGGGAGGGGGGATTTTTCCTTTTGATACTTCTTCGGGCTTCTTGACGGCCTCTGTCGCGTAAAAGCCCTCGGGATCCGCCACGTCTTTGGCGGAGAACACGCACTGCTCGTGCTATGCAATACAAATTTCCTGTACATGTACAAAATGCATCACAAATTTCACCAATTTGGGGCGTAACACTTGTCATGCTAAACTAGGATCGAAGCCCAATTTTGTCATGCAAAAACCGCATTTTTACGTGTACGGGAAATTTACTGTGGATACGTGCGCATTACACACTACACGTCCTTCCCCGGTCAGCACGGAACAGAGGTCGTCAACATAAGCGTCGGAGGACTCAGCTTCACGGTCAGAAGATCTCACTGTGTTCAGAGCTAGCGGCTTCATGCCCACTGTTATTCTAGAAAGCAGAACTATCCTCGCGCCGGTACCAGCAGAACGGCGTGAACAACCTGATGCTGCTGGGCAGCTGCAACTGGACTTAGCTGAGAAAGCCTGAAAAAACGGAGAAGGCCGCTGGTGCCTCTTCCTCTGCTCCCAAGCGGCCCGCTCCCTCGCCCTTGCGAACGTCGCTACCATCTCGATGACTACTCAATCGCAAGAACCATGCTAATTATGTTCCTGCAATTATGTTGAATACAACAGCATACTAACTCACTATATTTTCTGCTGTACTTTCAGTTGCGTGTAAGTACAAGAGCACCACGCATCTTCACGTGTTGTTGTTCATTTGCACCTCGTGTCTGTTAAAACCTAACGCCCTAGATCCTCTTTTCTCTCTCTGTTCCCTCCACTTGTGAAATTCCACCTAAACCCAGGCACCTTTTTCGACTTCCTTGCGAAGAACTTGTTCGCTCGAAGTAGCATCTGCATCTCTCGTGGCACCTATTTTGATGTACAATTGCGTGAACAGCAAGAACGAAAGATCCCGGAATCTTCGGTATTCCAACAGCGTACCTACGTACATGGGCTCTGCAGCCCGACTTCTCCGGTCGGCAGAAGCAGGTCGGTTAACACCGGTTAGCACGCTAGTAATATCACAGTCATTTTCTTAAAAGCGTCAACGATTGAACTAGAGCTGGTCGGCAAAAAACAAAGTTCTCGATTCTCAAGCAAAAAGGAGAAGCGACGTTTCATCAGAAGAAGCAGAACTGAATTATATCCATCTCGACGGGGGCGGCAATGTTTGTATATTGCTACGTCGCGGGCTGCTCTTGCGGAAGCTGGTGAAGCTCTCCAGTGGATGAGCTGCATCTGAAACGCAAACACCTACTGCTCAGACGTGGACTTCAAAATATCAGCCTCGTTTGTTCATAGTGGCGAGATCCTCCTCCGCGAGTTCCAGCGTCAAGTCACGCATGAAACAGCACCAAGCAGTAGACCCAACAGCATCAGTTCCCTAGTATCGTCCGCACTAAGTTGTAACTAACGCTGCAACTTAATATCTATCACGTTCATCTTCGAAGTGCGCATAAGAAATTGCGCAGCTCTGGGGCATGGGCAACAGCTACTTGTCAAGTCAATGTTGAGATGACGGCCTCGAAGATTAGTCCATCTTCAGACGAAGCCCGAGATGACTTCGTTGCAGCCTATACAGACCACGGGGGAGCTGGAGAGCGTTCCTTGCACCAGATCGTGGCTGACGACGTTGTAGAACTCCGTGAGACAGTAGGGACACCGCGTCTTCTGGTTTCTGCTGCCCGTGAACGTCTTTACAATGTACGGATTACGCGGAATCACGCTCGAGGTGATGATTTCCTCCAGCCCGCTGCCTTTGATCACGTTCGCGGAAAGCGCGCTGGAGTCCTCACTGCGCCCGGCAGAGGAGGTTGCTTTGGTTTCCGACTTGTTTACGACGCCGGTGCCCTTGCTGCTACCCGAGTGATGGCTTTTCGCATCGTCGTCTGGTCCAGCGTCCTCATCGAACAGCGCCTTCGATCCGGCCTTCTTCTTTTCGGGGGACCCGGTGACGGACTTCTTTTGCTCCTTCTGTGCCTTCCGCGCCATCTCTGCGGCCTCTTCGGCGATGTCGCGCTCCATGTTCTTGATATTTTGCTCGACGAAGAAATTCACGTTTGCGCGCGCGGCAACACAGACCACAATACCAACCAAGCCCAAACACGCCACAATCTTCAGCATAGCCTCGAAGTTGCATTGGCTGTTTACCTCCTCGCAAGCTGCGGTGCATGTCGCAAGCTCCGCGTCGGCAGCCGCTTGAATGGCAAACTTCTCAGCCCCCCGAAGCAACGTCAGGGCTTGTCGATGTTGCTCCGTGCAGACCGTATTGCAAGACGCCAGCGTGTCCGCGCAATCGCCCAACTCACTGTTACCTGGAGGATAGAAGTCGGAGCGCTCTGCTCATGATCAATCATGGGCTCGGACGCTCGAAGCCGACATCAAAATTGAGGAAAAATGTACTCTAGAACAGGGCTTTTAAAGCTTGCAGCAATTCTTTTTCAAAAGTATCCGAGTGAACTAACTGACTCTGCTGAACAATCGACATTTCGTTCGAAAAGGCAGTAAGTACGTACCTTGTATTCCGAAGAAGCTTATTGGCGCCAAGAAAATCACCAGCATAGTGCATAGGGTCGGAAAGCTTGATATTTTTTCCAACATCGGATGGTCAGGCTCTACGGAACGGTCGACGGCTTGGCCAATACCAGAGGGGGCGACTTTTTGCATTTTGAACTTCGTCCCTTTCACCTGATTCTTCTCATTGTTTTGTTGCGTCGTCGTGCCTGTACGCATCGCTGACGTTTTGGCGCTCGTAGCGCCGGCAGCACTCCGCTCCGTCTTCGGCATTGTTTGATTTTTCGTTTTCGATGAAAATCTACATAAAGAAAAATTTCCAATGGAAAACTGTAACAACGAGGATAAAATGTAAGTTGTTTGACGTTCTTTACTTAATTACTGCAGGTGATGACGCTTGGCGGGGGTCGGAGCAGAGTCTGCTCCGAACAAGCGCTACAGCTTCCGCAAGTGCAATCTTCCCACTACCAGGCTACACGTACACTGGAAAAAAAGATATGTTGATATCGGTATACGAATAAGCAAATAATGATCAAGAGGAATACGATCCGTCAATGCCCGAACAGGAAAAAACGCTACGCAGGACCCTCATAATTGGCATCCCCAACACCGAAGTCTCTTCTTGCTTTTGCTCTCCACTATTTTCTTGCGGTCACGAGACCCGTTATTTTGTGGTCAACTCTGACTCCCTCAAAAAGTTTCCAAATTTTTCTCTCTCAACGATCGCAGGCACTCAATCGCTCGCCCACTAAGCGTCGACCGCTTCTCAACTTCTTCGCAAATCAAATACAAATGCAAAACGAAAACGACCTTATACGAAAACCTATACTTAATGATGTCTCTGCTCTTGATAATTACTTTTTCCAACTCTTCCGCTATCAGCGAAATCGAACACATCCTGCCAGCAACAGAATCCATGCGCCACCATCTTCGGTGGGTCCGATTGTCGTGGCCTCATCCAGTCAGGTCATCTACTTTTCAACAATCCCGGTTTCGTTTTCACGACACGTGTTCTGCTTCTTCGAAGCCTCTCGTACTCCTACTCGTCTTGGTGGAACGCCGTAATTGTAAAGAAAGTATGAGGATTTACTTGCGAGGACCACATCATTCACCTGCACTGATTACTTGTTACGCAAGCGCTCTGACACAGAAAGAGACAATCATACCCTATTTGTCTTTTTTCGCAGTAAGTTCCACGGCGGCAGCATCAGCGTCGATCGCCTTGAGACGTTCCAGCAGAGTAAAGAAATCCCGGAAAAAAACTCCAGCACAATCACGGTCATTTGATGCAAGCATGATGAAACAATCGTAGTTTTGTCAGATCTGGATCTGTTGAAATAATCGAAAATTTTTCAGAACGTCCAACTCAGTTCCAGTCACGAGCAGTACAAGAGGAGTGTACTCCATTATTCTGCTAAAGCCAGGAGGACCGGGTCGAGATATGCAAAGCTAGCATGCTTTTGATGTCAACACTCCATCAGTCTTTTACTCTCTCTGGTTTTATCCTGAATATAGATGCAAAACAAGCTCGTAGACACTGTGAGGCCTTAGAAGTTTTTTTCTCTTCCGTAAGGATGGGAAAGGTTGTACCACGCCCAGAGCGGATCCTCGTTGAACCCGCTCTTGTTGTCATCCGCGAGCTTGATCAAGCCCTGCTTGAGCCCGGGGCCGCGGTTCAGCTCCACGTTGGCGAAACGGTCCGCCTGAAACTCGAAGACCCGGGTGAGGCAGGTCATCGCGCGGTCCAGGACCGTGTCCAGCGGCTCCAGGAGCATGCTGATCAGCATCACCCCCATCATCTTGCTGTGCAACGCGTGCTGCATGCCAAAGGAGGCAAAAATCGCCGCGCTCTCGGGCGAGTAGAGCACCATGCCGATGATGTAAAACACGCAGAACAGCTGCACGCTGCCGATCACCAGGTTCCAGAGCGTGTGGCCCTTCTTCCAGTGCCCCAGCTCGTGCCCCAGAATCGCGAGGATCGCGTCATGCGGCAAGTGCAGCAGCGTGTCGTACAAAACGATGCGCCGATACTTCCAAATGCCGAAGAAAAACGCGTTGCTGTGCGCGGACCGCGTGCTGCCGTCCATTTGAAAAATCTTGTAGAGCGGAAAAGACAGCGAACCGGCAAGATCCTCGATCTTGGTTTTTAGCTCCGCGTCTTTGATGGGCTCATACGTGTTGAACCGTGATGCAAGGAAATAAATTGGTGATCCTCATTAATATAGTGCGGGCCCCAAGTAGTTGTAAACTTCGTACTACAGAGTTTTTCATTGTCATGTCTTTCTGTCATTTCTCTTCGCATATAATGCTGCTACTTGTCTACATTTATCTGTCTTCCACCTGCTCGCACGACATGGGCCAGAACCAGGATTACCATTTCTTTTCCTTTCGTAAAAGTGGCATGATGTAATTTGGCACCAACCACATCATAAAAACACCAAAAACCTGATGTGCGTATATTCATTTGATGGTGGGACTTCTTTTTAAAGTTAGTAGGGCGTGCTAGCTTTCTTCACACAGCTTAATATAATCCCATGGAGCTGCAACCAAACAAATCAATCTAGATGTGATGCTGCTAAGTAATCATTCATCCCGTTCCCGCCCGTCGTTGTGAGGAAGAGGAACTATAAAGAATTTTGAGAAAAGACATTAATTGACAGCAAGTACACACCTGCAGGAAGGCCCAGAGGTAGATGTAGAAAAGCTCGCCCGCGTAGTGGACCAAGTGGATCAGCACTGGTATGAGTAAAAGGGTAAAAACCGTGGACAGCAGCTCGGACTTAAGCAGGTCGGAAACAAAGAGCTATCACATTGAAAAATGCCCTCACCCAAAAAAGTGGGCGCTTTTGTGTAGCGAAAGTTCCCCATGTAAACACGACCTGCCATCTTGCATGTATATAAGTAAGTCTGTGCTGCTGCACGAGAGAGCCGCCACAGTATAAGCAATGTCTGTTTCGATTATGTTGAAGTTGCGTATGCATATCTGAGTCATCTGACTTTGATTCGGAAATTGCCTCGCGCTCACATTTGCAACATTTCCTTCATGCAATACAAAAAGTTTCCGTGTGGACGAAAGAAGTTTGGAATGCAAACTGTTTAGTCGGACTGCACTTTTCAATATGATAAGAGCCGCATGGTCTTCTTGTTGAACCCATGCTTTTCTTCGAGCACGAAATCGCTGTACAGGCTGGTGACCAGTCCCAGGGGTAGGTCGATGTAGTGCGTAAGAAAGTGAAAGACCAAAAACTCGGGCACCTCCCGGGACGCGCCAGTGGAAGTGCTGTCCGTGAAGTTACTATCAAACGCAAGTATGGCCTCGTGTCTGGAAGAACGCAGATGTTCGTCATGCTCATACACACTTTGCATACTAGCCCATCATGATCACTTCTGTGCTGCATGCTCTACGACCATCACAGATTTTTTGAGGGCCTCTTGATGCCTATCCCGCATGAGAAATGCCCTGCTCTCCGCTTAGCAACCCTTGGAGAAGCCTCTTGCTGATCTTGCAATTTTTACACAGGATTTTTATAAAATAATCCAGAGGCAGTGCCAGAAGTTGCACTTTATTACCCGACCCAGACATACTTGCAATGCATACTTCCACTGCTCCGCCAGCTCCATGCTGGTGCGCCACACCCACGGCTTCACGCGCAGCAGCATCACGAGCCCGATCAAAAAGTTTATCCAGCTGCACACCATACCGAACACGCGCTTGTCGTAGTTGTACTGCCGCGCCTTCTCGAACTTCTCGTACGCCTTCTCCTTGTCCTTCTCGTCCAAGATCCCGTACGAGAAAACCTCCGGTGGGATGGTCTTCTTGCGGTCCTGTCGGAGTTGCCGCCATTCTAGATATTCCTCAATCACATGCAGGCCAGCGGAGAACACCAGGTACAGACGCAGGTAGTCGAAGAGTTCGGAGGGCATGGTGGAAGGAGCTGCGCCCATCATATGTAAGAGGGGAAGCGGCTTGATTTCCAACAAAGTCAAAGAGAGGGATAGAGCATGAATTAAGCTCGTCGTACTTACACCAAGGAAAATGAGATACTTTTTCTGGCCCAACAAGACACAACAAGGGAAAAGCTTTATTTTCAGATGAATCACAATATCTTTCTGACAATGAGAAGGTAGCTAGTGGACTGAGAAAAAATGGGAAATGGAGAAATAGACTTGTTCAACAACTAGTTCCAGAGCGGTGCCCAGGTGGCTCCACAAGTACGTTGCTGGGAGTGATACTTCACTGTAGAAAAATTCACTAACTTGGACCCTGATAGCATATTCACATGATATTTAGGATTAGCCGACAGGTACTGAAAATAGAATGGAACAATCTGAATCTCGATCGCTTCCGATGAAAATGACAGTGCAGCGAGCAGACCACACCTTAAGTAGATCTTTCCCGAAAAATAAGCAAGCTTACACTCACCACAAAATGAACGGATCGATTTTTTCCACCGGATCTTTTTAAATAGGCGTGGTCGTGGAACTCAGAGTGACAAACTGCATCACGTAATTGAGGTTAGGCGGGAATTACAGTACCATTCGCAGATGATACCGGGAGAAACAAACAGGCCATCATCTGCCACGTCTGCGCTGAATATCAAGTATTGAACAGACACAGCGGCTCTCCGTCTCCGCAAAACATATTGATATGTAAATTGGCCCCAGTCATGTTGATGTGGTGTCGCAATTCCCTCTTGCTGTAGAGGTAGGCATAGGCAATTGTGTCGCTTCTTGGAAGACAGGGACACACGCACAGACGTCCAACAATCCTGCACCGTACATTTCCACTCGGCAGATCGGGTCCCTCGTCCGAATTTTCCGTACCCAATTTTCCAAAACGGGAACTCCTCGTCCTCCGTCTTGAATGACTGCAGCACGGCCACGCAAAGTCCTTCCACTACATCACGCACTGACTCGAACGATAATTGTACTTACGTTCTCGCACCGCATAAGTAGGGGCGCTAGAATCGTCGGTCGTGACCGTGAGTAAATAAACCTCAAATCAACATTATTATCATGTTCATCGGGACCTTTTTTCTCTTCAGTCCGACGGATCGGGACGCTGTCTCTAAGCAGCGGACGTTGGTTGTGGTTCCCCTGATTTCTTGTGATTGCGCCTCACGGGTTCTGCTGAAAGATGGCCACTTTGATTCAGTCGCTTTCCTTGACCTCCCTTCTCCGCCCGACGGTCGCTCTTTGCGCGCTTGCGCGAACGAGCCCGAGCGCACGATGCAGGCCGACTGCCGGGCTCTTGCGGTGTTATTGACGTAGCCTTTTTTTATTGGGGGCGTCGAGCTCCGATATGGCTAGTTTTCATTCTCAGGGACCACATCCAGCAAACATCTTCAGCCATCGAAAGATACGCATCAGCTTGCAATGGTGCACGTGCCGACCAGATAGTTGTACGTAGTCCTCAGGTGCTGCACCACCCTGATGTCTTTATTCCTCCGCCACGTGCTGGCCTAGAAGCTACTGCCGTCGAACTCGCTTGTTCCTTCTACCGCTTTTTGCCGTGCCGAAAAACGACGTTGCCCTGCGGTTGCCGCTGCTCTTCCGGTAGCACGTTTTGGCTCAGGTAATTTCCCGCATCTTTTTTGTTTTGTTTGGGCTGCGAGTGCATGGAAAAAACGTCATCCTGGTGAGAATTCATCGCCGCCTGCAGCGTCCGGCGCTTCAGCAGGTCCTCCTCCTCTTTTTTTCTGGTCGCAATCTGCGTGTGCTATCCTGAGTAAAAACGTCCCCTCCCCATCCTCGAGTTGGGAACTCTGCAAGAAAAAACAAACAAATGATCTTTGCCGTGGCACAGGACAAGAACAGTCGGCCCGTAGTATGATCCTCTTGAGGTAGTGCAGCCGCATGAGAAATCGAGAAGCTTATCCTGATTGTAGCATGACAAGCTCCCAAATCATAGCACGTAGAAAATGCCTCGCATGTCGTGGCTGCGCATGAAACAAGTAAAACGTGTCACGCATGCAGTTATGCATGATAACTCTGGGATGGGAGCATGTAGTTCGCTCAGGATATTTGCTGTGAAATGTTGAGCAGGCAGGCTTGCGAAAGCATGTTGTCCTCCGGCACGTGTATCACCTTGGGCTCGCGCTTTGGACCACCCGGCTGGTTTGCGCTGCGGGACAGCACTTTGAAATCCAGAAACCCCGGACGCGACTGCTGGGTGCCGCCCGACGCCGGCGCGGCCCCCGGCGTCACCTTCGAAAAACTGCCACTCGTACTAGACGCCGCGGACGAGGAAACCTCGGCCCCCGCGGTGCGCAAACTATTCATCGTGTTTCGGCCTCCAACATTTTGGGCGTGTCGGTGCCGCTTCACGTCCTCGATTCCTGCGTTTGTCATCGCCAAAATTTCTTGGTCCATTGCGACCTGCATCAGGTCAGCCTCGGACATCTGCGGCTCTGCGGGCGCCGGCGGATATCAAAAGGAAAAATCCCTCCTCCCCATATCAAAACGCAGTTTCTGACGCTGGACTTGCGTACACAAATCAGATTTGTCTTGCTGTAGAGGACTGCAGGCCTATGCTGAGCCTGAGTAGCGAGGTTTTGGGCTAGGTGCCGAGTATGGCAAAGGTCTACTCTGTAGGGGCGACAGCATGACAAACCGCCCGCAGAATGCAGCGGAGTCTGAGGAGTTGCGTTCTTGCAAGACAGAGACGATTTGTGGCCACAAATCAGCATTGCAAATTTTCTGAGACGTACCTTTTCGATATGGGGAGGGGGGATTTTTCCTTTTGATAGCGGAAGCCCGAGGTTTTGGTCCTCGTCCGTGTCGGTGTACTCGTCCGTGCTATCGTCCTCGTCTTCCTCGCTGGACGACGACTCGCTGTCGCTGGGACTGCCCGAGGACGAGGGCGAACCGCCATCCGCCTTCCGCGCGTCCTTCGCTTCGGCCGCCTCGATGGCTTTCTCCGACGCCTGCCGCACGGTTAGCAAATCGTGCTTCAGAATCTTCAACACATCGGTATCCGCCTTCAGCGCGTCTCCGATCGGCTCCTGCACCAGTTCCAGCGAATCCTCCACGGCATTCAAGGCGCGAATCGTAAGCATTTCCGGCCGGACCAGCGCAAACCGCCGGAAGAACACGCAAAACTTCTGCATCTTGATCTGTTTTGAGAGGGGATTTTTCACAGCAAACATCTTTTGCTATCAGCCCCCGGTGACCACCTCGAGCATCATCTTCAGGATCGAACGAACGAGTAAAAGTAAAATAGCAAACCTCCAAAAAACAATTAATGAAATATTTCGCGATGCTGAATCGACACACAATTTACTTTTGTTTCAGCTTCCGCAGCTGTCACATCACCGGGCGGCCAGTGATGCCAGCGAAGAACGATGAAGATTTCTTGTCTACGATATTGAATACCTTAGCCGCGCCAGCTTTGAAGAAGTGGCCAATTGAGTCGAGCAGGACGCAAACCTGGCGCAGGCGGAAGGTGTCGGCGAAGTCCGCGCCGACGTGATCTGGGTGGTGGATGCCGTGGGGCCACAGCCAGAACTTCGAGAATTCGTGCCAGAGCTCGTAGTCCTTTTCGAAAAAATCCAGGGCCCGCGCCACCGCGTCGATGTTGTCGTTGTTCGGAAGGTTGGGGAATTCCGTGGCGAGCATCTGCACGTAGGTTGGTTTCGAACGGTTCCGGCGGCTGAACCGCTGGCTCTTCTTGTCCACCTTCCCGTTCCCGTCCGCAGTAGACGCATTAGTTTCGTCCGCCGGAGAGGGGCGGTTCCGCTTCGGCTCCGTCCGGACGTAGTCTTCCCACACCGCGAGGATGCGTTGGCCAAACAGGTCGTAGAGCCGAGTGAGGTGGGAAGCCCGGTAGCTGGTGGCGCCGCCCCACCCGATCAGCTGGTAGAGCACGTCGAAGACCACCTGCGAGTCGACCAGGCGGAAGGCGTAGAACTCCCCCAGCAGCTTCAGCTGCCGTGTGCGGAGCGGCTGGTCGCGGAAGTCCGCCTTCTCCAGGCCCAGCTGGATCTCCTCCAGCAGCGTGTCCACGCAGTCCAGCGTGAAGTCCTCCCGGTACTCACTGAGGTCCTTCAAAAAGTGCGCCACGCACCACAGGTGCTCGTAGTCGGCGTGCAGATTCAGGTCCAGCAGTCCGCGCTTCAGCCAGACCTCCACCTTGGACGCCTCCTCCTTGTACACGCACCCCGTCTTCACGCGCAGCTTGGCGCCGCTCTTCCGCGTCGCACGAATCGTGGACCACGGCAGCTGCAGCACCAGGTGCACCGCGGAGTGGACGTCGTCTGCGATGTAGATGTAGGTGGAGCACAACCACATAATCAAGCGCTCGATCTCGCTCTTTTTCATTTGCCCCTCCTTGTCGGCCAGTTCGCGCTTCTTGTTCTCCGGCGGTTTCAGCTGATAATACCTGTGGCGGAAGGGAACTAGATAGAAAACCACTCACCCCGACATTTCTCTTTTGCGTCATCATGGGGTGAACATACCAAGTAAAACTACCGTGATGTTGATACTATGTAAACGTCGAAAAAATCGAAATTCTTCTTCACATGGCTCGAATTAATAAACAAATTGAACGTATTGACATAAACGATACGCGTCATCAATGGCCATTTCGTCGCGCAGGTCGAGTCCCTTTTTGTGATTTTTCAGGCGCATCATCCGCTCGAGAAGATTCTCGAACCGGAGTTTCGTCTCCTGGGTGTGCAGCAGCCAGCGGCCGCAGTGCTCGAGCAGGCAGCAGGAAGTGGACACTTCGTGAAAGTCGTCCAGAATCTGCGAAAAGGTGTCCAGAATTATACCCGGCGGACAGAGCCGGAACTTCACGAGCTCCGCCAAGAACTTGATGTTGCGCTGTTTCCGCTCCATTACGACCGGGTCTGGGCTCTTGTCGGGTAAAACCAGGTCGCGCTCCTTCAGCAGGTCTTTTGTGACCATGTCCGCCACGTCCCGGAAGTAGGGGTTCACGGTGGCGAGCCACCGGCAGTGGAAAGGAATGTAAGCACTGTGGATCCGCTTCACCCGGGACAGCACCGTGGCGATGCGCCGCCGGCACGCCTAAAGGTTTTATTTTAGGGTTTTTTAACTGAACAACATTTATTCGCGTCACTTGTATATTAAACATTTCATGCATAGTACCCGACTGCACCTCAGAAACTCCGTTGCCGCAAGCAGCTTCGGACGCAGGAGATCTAGACCCAGAACCGCGAAAGACCACATCGCGAGTATTTCATGCCGTAAGGCTAAATTTGCGACGAAAAAATGAAATTGCGCACTACAATGAAAAAACACCTTGCTGCTCCAGTCGTGGGCGAAGGTCATCGCGAGTTCGTTCAGCCGGTCGATCCGGTCGCTACTGGCGAGCTTGTCCAGGAACACCTCAAACTTCCCGGTGTCCATTTCCGTGGTGCGCTCCAGGTGCTGCGTCCGTTCGTCCTTGGGCGCGAGCCCCAGGTACTTCTCGGGCACCACGTCCTTCAGGTCGAGTAGGTCTTCGTACATTTTTGCTTCGGTGGAATCCAGATACCGGAGGTCGGGGTTCACGCCGCTCGGGTGGTGGTCCCCCCCGTCGTGGTCTTTTCTGGAGGACGAGGACGCCCCGGCACCCTCCGGTGCGCCGCCCCCCGCCGCAGCGGTGCCCCCGCCAATGGTGGTGGTCGTCTCCTCCTCGCGTTTCTGGGCGGCCGTCTTGTAGTCCGGCATGTCCAGGTCGAGGCTCTCCGCGAGCGACTGCAGGTGCTTCTCGAGCGTGGCCTTGTGCTCCTTGAACCGCGTCAGCTTCCCGTCCCACTCCGCGTCCACCACGCCCTTGTCGATCATCATCGCGTCATTCAACCGCTGCTGCTCGAGCACGTGCTGGTTCGCGTGGGCCAGCCCCCGGCCCCCGGCTTTCTCATATCCTGAGTAAAAACGTAGCCACACCAGAGTCAGGATGGGGATTTTGCAACACAAACCTAGGAGCTTTTTGAGCCACGCATGACAAGTTTCAGTCCGTAAGGTAGTGCAAGTTAGCAAGGAAAGCCGCATCACAAATCGACCTTCTGATCCTCTTTACAGCATTACAAGTTCCCAAACACGATTGAAAATGCCTGTCATGGGGTTGCGCATCACAAATGTTCCTGTCATGGCAAATCTGCATGACAACTCTGGGGTGGGTACGTTTTTACTCAGGATATCTCAAACACCGACTTGATCGCATACGCCAGCGTCGATTGCGTCGTGTCGTTCAGCACGCACAAGCGAGTGCGTTTCCACCTGATGTGCAAAAAGCGTCAGTAGAGGTGCAAAAAACTTTTGCAGTCGAGGAGGTCTGGTTGCAGTAGGTACAACCCGCCGCTGTGCACCAGAAACTACCGTACGCCCCGGGCTGGGTCACTTACTGCGACACTGGAAAACTCTTGATTCTAAACAAGATTGTTAGTGTGTTACGTCGAATGACGAAAAGCAAAAGGTAGAAGGTCGTTGAAAAACTAATACAAGAAAAGCTGTGCCGGCAAGCGTTAACACGCGAGTCTTCTTCAGAACGCCCTTCTTCTATCTAGTATTAGCAAAAATGCGGAAGAACAAGCACAATGCAATAGGCTTCGAAAAACAATACTCGCGGCCGATCCCTTCTTCCATTTCGCGCTGCGTTTTGGACAAAACACCTGTGCATGCAAGCCCCTGTTTCTGCATCACCGAGGCCAGGATGGCGAACGCGTTGCAGAGCTGTTCGTCATCTTCGCCCTTGTCGCATGCCGTGCACACGTCCTGCAGGAAGATGGCAAAGATGCGCTCGGGTACGATTTTCAGCAGCGCCAGTTCTCCGGCGAGCCGGCAGTAGACGCGGCGGCGCGGAAACAGGTCCTTGCTGAAGCTCGCCTGGCCCCAGGCTTTCTGGAGGCTTTTTTCCAGCGACCCCGCGAAATTTTCGGCCTGGTACCCCGCGTGGAGGTGCGCGAAAAGCTCCACAACGGCGGGCAGATCCTTCAACTTGAAGGCGCCCGTGGTCACGCACTCCACGAAGCACTCCGACAGCTCCTCCACGTATTTGCCCAGGTCCAGGCTGTCCAGGTCCTTTTTCAGCGAGGCGAGGTCGTTCGTGGTGAACTTCTTCAATTTGTTCTGGAACTTCTGGATTTTCGGGATGCTCTTGTCCTTCCCGCGCTTGTTCTTCTCCAGCTGTGACCAGCCGAACCGCGCCTCCTCCTCCTGCTTCTCCGCCCGCCATTTCGCCTCCCACTCCTTGTTCACCTCCGACTTGCCCGCCATTCCGTTCCGGCGCCGACGAGAGCAAGGACTTCTGGGAACTCCAAATCGGGTCGAGCGTGAGAGGAGAGCATGTAATGAATGTAGTGGTTGAAAAAATGTTCTTGCCTTGTCTCCGACCAAACGACTGATGCCATGCTCATGTTCAAATCCCGCTTACGCTAATTTGCTGCGACATCGACAAAAATTTACTGTCAAACAAGAATGCCGCTGCGCTACTTTTATAAATACCTAAATGACTACACAACATTGGTTTACTACTGTCAAAGAGACCTACCACGAAACTATTTGGTCGCTGCTCAATCGGAGTAACAACAGATTGTTTTTCCTGATCAGTTGCATCCCAACTTGCTTCTTGTGTGCGCGCGTACAGGATCTTCCGGATCGAAGCTTCCGCCAAGAGAAGTGCAGCAGAAGCCTGTTTGACAAACAGAGTTAAGATCCCTTCATGAGAAATTCGTTTTTCAGAATAAAAATAAAAAATACGCGGGAAAAATCATATACGGTATGGCCGGACGTTTTGTGAAAATGACTTTCTACACAATATCCAGGTTCCACTTTTTTGCGAGGTACACTCCTATCGAAGAGAAGCAATGAAACAACAGCACAAAAATAGGTCTTTCTCAACACCAAGGATCGGCAGCAGCCTAGAGTGCAGTGGAGCTGGAGACACGATCTTTCTTGGAGTTGCAACATGAAAGCCGAAGTCGGGATCACGTTCAAGAACAGAAGGAACTCGTATCATACCACACAATACTTTTGTGTCCGACAGTTTCTCATGAATGTTGTCAAAGCGCTTCTTTCGCAATTTTGCGTTTTTATTGCGGTGCAATGCTTCACATTAAGAATTGGAGTTCTTTTTTGGTGGTCCAACTTGCAATACAGCGGAGCCGCACGTCAATAACGGTACTGAATGTCTAGCAGTGCGTTTAAGATTCAAATGACATCAAAAGGATTGACTTGCATACATTCACTCTTGTGCGATGAACGGCCGCCATTTTCCACCTGTGCGGTCAAGCGCTAAATCAGCATTTCCCTACGTCCTATCGAGATTATCCACAAGAAAATTACACCCATACCAGAGTCAACATACAATATTTGCGCTGTTTTAGTGACGCCAAAAATTCAGATAAACGACAGAGACCAACATTCGTGATGTAAAATGCACTTTGTCACAGAGGGTACGAGAAACGTTTGCGCTCAACAATTTTCTGTAACATACATGGTATGAGTGTATTTTCTTGAATGATAGAGAATTTACGTGATATCTCGGTCAGATAAGTATCTTGATGCTCATAGTGCAGCTTAGAGTTGTGCGCAAAAAGTCGAAAGCTCAAGCTAGCTCTTTCAGCTTCAGCGGGGGTTGCGGGCCTTGTGTTTTGTTCGCCATAGTCGTTTGGTTTAAGATGTCTCTTCTAGAAAATTTAATCACAAAAACAGGAATCAATACCAACATAGAATTAGAAAGCAGCCACATTTTCCACGTAATCATATTTTTCGGTAAAATCCAAAACAATACTTTCTTAATATCTGGGTACTTCCCATTGATTCGTTAGTATCTATATAACGCTCAAAACCAGCAAGGTCGTAGTTCAAAGTCATAGCGAAAAAGTACGTGCGTTGAAAATGTCAAACTCTGACACTCATTCATGCTGTACCTGTACTTATTGTTATATCCATCCCGTTGCAACAGACTGCATTCATTATTTGCGAAGCAAGTGGTACCTAGTTCGATTTTCGCCGTTCCTTCAAGAGGATCCATCTATCACCACCGCTGACCCTTATACCGAACTTGCTCGACTTTTGCTCCGAAGAGCCCATCCGTAAACTTTGCCTCCTCCCGGCGTACCGCTGGCAAGTCTGCCCAAACCACATGCTGCCAAGCTCGCACAGACCGTATCATGCTGAAAACGCTTCCCTTTCCCTGCCTCCTTCTGAAAATCTTTGCAATAGGTGACTCTTACAGACATGCAGAGAAATGCCTCCCACATCCTGCATCAGACTTGCACACAAGGAAGTATATCGACTTTAGAAGCGGTCAGATAGAGCAAAATGGCCGCTCAGTTACCTCAATATGAACCTAGGCGTTGTTCTTGTGAATGCGTGTTAGAGAAAAAGTCGAGTTCGTGTGCTTGGGTTGGGGGCTCTCGCTCGAAATGGGATGGGACATGGGTGGCGGTACAACAGGGGCTTTTACCTGACTCATGCCTGATCCCCCCGGCAGCGAGGTTCTTTACTGAACCACAGAGACCTCATTTTGTGTGTGGTGCGGAAAGAGTTTTCAACATGATAGATGGAGAATTGTTGTAGTATTCCCAGGGATTGCCGTTTCTTGAATATCGCACCAGAAATTTCTTTGACCGGTCGAGCTGGCACGTAACAAACACGATCCTGCGGCGCTGAACTTCATACTCATCTGTGTTGATTTGTTTTTGCCGCGTTTTCAAAATATTCAATCTGTACGTGCAACGCCAAACATGCCTTGCGCTGTCTTTTGGGCGTGAGTCTTGCTTTTACTATCCCGACGGACTGGAATCCTGGCAAATCAGTGTATCTATAGATACGCAGGCAAAGATCATGCGTTTTTTGCTAATATCCAAGTGCAGATAGAAATACCGCTGCCATAACAACTTCATGCTGCCCGCACAAGTGACATCAGCAGAACATCAAGCAAATTGTGAATCCTAGTTTTTTTTGTTTGCTAGGCAATTCGTACACCGGTCGGCTTTCACTGTTTTTTTCGCATTTTTTTCTTTTCTTTTTTTTTTTTTGTGCTTTTCTCTTTCTTTTTTCTTTTTTTTTCTTTTCTATTCCGACACAGCTGGCGCACAAAAATCCTAGTTTTTGCCAGTACAAATTTACCTGCGCTGTCATCCCACGTGTCGTAGCCGCGATTTTCCGAGTTCCAGTTATGCCCTCTCCCCGGTTGATCTCCCTTCGTCAGAAGTATGTTCATCTGATTCCTGTCAAACTTTGGCAAGAGCGTGTTCACTGGCATCTCGTATTCGGCCAGAGAAGAGTAGTCAGCGGGATTTGATGACGGTTCCGGAAAGATGGTCTGCCGCTCTGTGCTACCTTCCGCACGGGGCGCACGCGAACTGGACGACTGTGCACTAGAATGCGGCCGCGAAGGTGCGCCTTCCCGCGAGCTCCGACTTCCAGTTCCAGCAGTTCTCCCCCGCGATGCTGCCCGCACTGTCCCAGAAGAATAGGCCCCACGAGCAATATCAGATCCTTCCCCGGAGGGCGCACGAGCAATACTGGATCGAGCCCGGGCAGCGGACCCCGAGGACCCTCCGGGGGCTGCGGCATTTGCTGCCCCCGCTGTCGCAGACTCTCGAGGAGACGTGGACCTTCGTGAGGGGCTACGGCCCCTATTGGATTGTGGCGAGGAGAGCTGCTGCTGCTGCTGGACTGGTTGCGGCGACAGTTCCGGCGTCACCAGGGTCGCCTCCGCCTGCTCCGGTACCTGTGACCCCGGCGCATGCGGTGGCTGCTGCGTTTTCTGCTCCTGCTCCTGCTCCCCCTGCTTCTGCGGAACTTGTTCCGACTGCGCGGTTTGTGATTGCTCCTGCATGGGGCGTCCCTCCGGCGCCGCCTCCTGCTGCTGCTGCTGATCCTCCTCCTCCTGCTTCGACGCCTCCACCACGTCCTGCGGATCAGTTCCAACGCCCTCTTCCGGTACCTGCGACCCCGGCGCATGCGGCGGCCGCGGCTGCTGCGTTTCCTGTTCCTGCACACCCTGCTCCTGCTGAAATTCTTCCGACTGTGCGACCCGCTGCTCCTTCATCGGGCGTCCCTCCGGCGTAGCCTGCTGCTGCTGCTGCTGATCCTCCTCCTGCTCGAGCTGAGCATCACCAACCACCTCCTGCGGTTGCGGAGCTCCAGGGAGCGCGACAGCGGACCACAACGATTCTACTCCGGGATCAGCGCGTGGAGTGTTGAGAGGTGTCTCAAAATTGGGTTCGGCTACACCAGGCGTGTCATCAGACAAACTCAGTGGTCTGACAGCCTCCACCGCTTCACTACGCGCGTCGTGGTGATCCGGCACACTCAGTCGTGGTGGTAAGTCAGTCGGTCTAAGGGACGCCTCGGCAGTTGGGGATGACGTGCCTGTGTTACAAGATGAAGATCATTTGCTTCAACATAAACACGACGTATGTATTGCAGCAACGTCATTTGAACATTTCAACACGACAGTAAGCAAGTCATTCTGAGAAAGAAGCCCAGCATCAGTACTCAACATTAATCGAAGCTTGCAAACCTCTGTGTTCGTCCTCAACAGCGTCCGAAAATTCATCACTGCTGCGTGTCGCTTCTTCTCGTTGCAACCCCAGCTCCGGTCCTTCGACAACGTCTGCTGATCCTTGACCCGCAGAAGGTCCTCGGCCTGCGGCATTCTCAGCTTCGGTGCTGCCTTCCTCCGAGACCGGAACAACGGCACGGGCTGCACCATCGATATTGTCGCCCGGCTGCATAAGGTTCTGCGACCTCAACGGAGCTTCTTCTGCGACCTCGGCACCCGTACCTGTGGCTGCGTGTTCATCCGCTACTTCCTGTCCTTCTTCGCCTTCACGTACAACCTCGGAACCCGTTGAAACTCCCGCATAGCCGGCTGCTGACAGGTCTACCTCGTGGGTGAGGTCCGTATGGGCTTGAGCATTTCCCGACGTCGCCGCGTCTCTACTCTCTGTACCCTCGTCATCGCGAGTCTCAGTGTGGTGCAGGAGGCCTGGCGATCGCGGCGGCGACGAGCCGCCCAACTCTCCTCCCGGCGCAGCGTGACTCGGTTGCGATTCTGCACCACCCGCATTGCGGTCTTCGCTGGCAAGCGCGTTGCGCTCTTCATCTCCACTCCGGTTCGAAGCATGAGGTCCCGTGGCACCCTCCACCAGTGATTCAGCCGCAGCAGCTGTTGGCCCAGCCGACGGGTCCGGCACGGTATCGACGCTGGCGCCCTGTGCGGATGCCGATTCTGCGTCAGACCCTGGTAGCTGCGGTGCGCTCGTCGCTGGAACGACCGCCGTAAATCCTTCTGCCGGGACTGCGGCCTCGTCCGCCGGAACGGCTGCGTCAGCCGGAACGGCTGCCGGCACCGCGGTGGCGCCTTCGTCGCTGCGGTCGGGCAGTCCGTGCTGCGCAACTTCTTCCGACGGTGCTTCGTTTCCTTCTGCATCTGCCTCAAAAGTGGTATGCACCGTTTGTTCCGCAGCCATATTGGGACTACCTGGTGTCGTCGGGGACGCACCTGAGCGATCAGCGAGCACTGTCTCCTCCGCTGCCCTAGTTTCCGCACCCCCGGCTTGCGCAGACGCGTCATCGATCGTAACAGTGCCAAGTTGCGAATGGCTGTCCACATTCGTATCCGGAAGGCCACCTCCCGCAGAGGCCACGGAGTGCTCCGGCGGCGGCGCTGCCCCTTCCTCGGGAGTGCTGCCCGCTGCGGCCTGCTCGTTGGAAGCTGTAGTTGTCCCTGACTGTTGCAGCACTTCATTATCCTGCTGCTGGCCGTTGCCCGCGCCCAGCACCTGGATGTGTCCCGCTGGTGCAGCCTCCTCGTCCGCTGCAGGGTTCGAAGTCTCTGAGTCTGCAACTCGTGGACCGGTAGCTTCAATTGCAGCTTCAGCAGGTGGAAGCACATTGCGGGCACTGGAAGGAGAGCGACTACGTGCTCGCCCTCGCGGTTGCGAACGACCCCGTGATCGCCCCCTCGGCGGGGAGACACTGCCTACCCGCAAAGTTGATGCCGACCCATATTCTGCATCCGGAACAGAAAGCTGACCACTGACTAGCTGAGGCGGTGGTTGTGCCGTCTGTTCTGTGCCTGGGTGTTGCTGCTCCTGCCCCTCTGCAGGTTGCGACAGTGGGTGATCCGGGGGCGGCTGCTGCGGCGTCGATTGCAGCGGCGCCGCCGGTTGCGACACCGGCTGCGGCGGTGTCGTCGGTTGCGGCGTCGAGTGCGGTGGCGTCGTCGGTTGCGACGCCGGCTGCGGCGGTGTCGCCGGTTGCAGAGGCCCGCCCGGCTGCTGCTGCTGCGGCGTGGCCGGTTGCGGGGTCGTCGGTTGCTGGGCCCCGTCCGGCTGCAACGCCGGCTGTTGCGGCGTGACCGGTTGCTGCGGTGTAGCTGGCTGCGGCGTCGCCGGCGTCGCCGGTTGCTGAGGCCCGTCCGGCTGCAGAGGTTCGCCAAGCTGCGGCTGCTGCTGTGTGGCCGTTTGCGGCTGCTGCGGTGTGGCCGGTTGCGGCATCGCCGGCTGCGGCGTCGGCGGCGTCGTCGGCTGTGGAAGCCCGTCCGGCTGCAGAGGCTCGCCAAGCTGCGGCTGCTGCGGTGTGGCCGTTTGCGGCTGCTGCGGTGTGGCCGGTTGCGGCATCGCCGGCTGCGGCGTCGCCGGGTCCGTGCCGTTCGCCTGCGGAGGCCCGCCCGGCTGCAACTGCTGTGGCGTGGCCGGCTGCGGCTGCTGCGGCGCGGCCGGTTGCGGCGTCGTCGGCTGCGGCTGCTGCGGTGTGGCCGGTTGCGGCGTCGTCGGCTGCGGCTGCTGCGGTGTGGCCGGTTGCGGCGTCGCCGGCTGCGGCTGCTGTGGCGCGGCCGGTTGCGGCGTCGTCGGCTGCTGCGGCGCGGCAGGTTGCGGTGTCGTCGACTGCGGCTGCTGCGGCGTCGTCGGCTGCGGCTGCTGCGGCGTCGTCGGCTGTGGCTGCTGCGGGGTCGTCGGCTGCGGCTGCTGCGGGGTCGTCGGCTGCGGCTGCGGCGGGGTCGTCGGCTGTGGCTGCTGCGGCGTCGTCGGCTGCTGCGGCGTCGGCCCACCCGGGCTGTTACTGTTGCGCAATTTGGCGACTAGTGCCTCGGCGTCTTCTGGTGGAAATCCTTGGGCCACCAGCGTTTCCTTAACGGTCTTCCATCGCTCGTCGGAGACACCCCCGCTTTGTGAGTTTGTAGCCTGATCACCTCCCGCTGCATCCACCAACTCCCTGGCTTCCTCTTCCCACGAGTTACAACACTCCTGAACCAGGAACGTGTAGCGATTGCGGGGTACGTCTTCGTCGGTGGTCAGATACTCGAGTTCATCGGACTGCGGCACCTCCGCGAATTTCTGCAAGTGAAAGACCTTCGTGTGACCCGCCTTGGGTCCGTACTTGGCATCTTTGCAAATGCGCTGGAACGCGATCTCCACACGTTCGCGCGTGCTCTGGACGGGCAACTCTTTGCATTTCTTGTCACCTCCCTGCTGCTGCTCCTCGGCCAACGCGGACAGGTCTGCGAGTATCTCCCTCTTCAACTGAGAAATTTCGACGGGTGGCGGGGGTTGCACTTGCAAAAACCCGCTGTTCCCGTTACCATCATCTGCGCTCAATACGCCCGTCGCGACGCAGGCCACTGTCGAAAGGTGGTATTTAAATTGCGTCGGTTGTTCGTCGTCTCCCTCTACAGAAGGACGATAACACGGTAAGACTCATACCTACTGATTAATGATAAATGACTCATGCTGGTGGTCGAAACCAGGAAAGACATCCGCGATGTACGAGCATCCATGCTGAAAGCGCCGCACCGGTGTTGACTTGATAAGCGACACATCTTTCATCTGCCGTATAAAAAAATCAAATCAATCACAGTAATTCAGTATGTACCAGCAGCACCCACAAAGGCCACGAGGCACACGCCTGCAACAACCCAAAATGCGGGGGACACTGAGCTACCACCGGCCGCTACAGGACTCGCCTCCTCTGTGGCGGCCGCCCTTTTGTAGCGTCCACGCCCATCCTCGGGATCGATGTCCAAGAGCGTTTCCCGGTGGTCTTCCATTGCGTTCCAGTGTAGCGATCTTTCTCCGCCGCGTCTTGAAGCTTTTTTTTTTTCTGTCAATGATGTCGCGCACCGCACAAGAAAGCACTGCAATTTATTTCTTGGGTGAATTTTTCTTGGTAGAACAAAGTAGTGAACAACAGAAAAAGTACAGGTAGCAGAACAAATAGGACAAATAAATAAATCAATATGCCAATCCGCCCTGCTTCAATGTGCTTTAAAGGAGATGTTTGAAGGACAGCAAAACAGGCGTGCACTTTTTCTCTTCAACATCCTTCTGTCGTTTATAAAACGGAAAAAGAGAAACCTTCATTGGCTGGTCTGAGACGCAGCCATTTCGTACAACTACACCCCAGTTTGTGTTCGTACAGACAATAAAAGGCCGGTAGGAATTAGAGGTGGATAAGGCAGAAGCCACTACTAGAGAATTATGGCGTCACAATTCTTGGTTTCGCAGTAGGCGCTAACTATCATCTAAGCTATGTACAACTCCTAGTAATTGATAAGATCATACGAAAAAGCAAATAGTAGACGAGATCAGTCACGCAGGAGCACCATCAGCGTCCTCACGAATTACAAGAAATAGAGCGGTGTGCTTCGTGACTTCATCTATACCAGATCTTCCTGGATCGCCACCACTCTTTGGGCTGTTAATGTAATCTTTGGGCGTACCAACTCCTCGATCACATCATCGCCAGGCTGTGGATATGTTGCTAGATCTTTCTGAAGGAACTGTTACGCAGATCCAGATCACACGTTTGGTTACAATGTCAATGCTTTAGTACTAATGACGACCGCGCTTACAATGCTAGATCCTTCTCTTCAAGAAGACGACCCGGTGGACATGTGTTGAGTACTCAAGATCATACAGAGATCGTTTCTTTGAATGCAGTGCTCGCAGTAGCGAACAGAATGAGAAAATAAATAAACGCAAGATATCAACGGCAGCTCAATCCAGCACGTGACTTTTGCCAATGCAAGCCTGACTCACTGTGCATGCCGTGTGCATATCACAATAGCAATACAGGATATCACGCGATTCCAAATACAAATACTTGACTCGTACTATTAATCATGAGCGAAGAAAGGGTATGCGGACTATTTGTTGCGCAGGTTCTAGTCCCATACGCTCTCTTCAATCATGATGTGATCCTCCAGGCTCTTCCTCCCTCTGTTGTTCGTTAGTTGTGATCCGGTACAAAGCAGTACTCTTCGTGCTCTTCGTCTCCCTCCTCCGGCGGGAACAGATTCCGCGGCTCCTCCGTCGTGTTGCCCAGCCTCGCTTCACACCCTGGCTCGGTGTGCGCGAACGTCAACCGTGTTCGGCTACCGGGTTTCTCGCCCATCAGCAAATCATCAGCCCCGTTCTTCTGGCGCGGGAAGGTATAGAAGGACAATTGTGGCGAGAACCAGATGGGCACATGCCGTTTGCGAAACACAACGGGATCCCGCGACCCCGGCTCACTGGGCCCCTCCTCCGCCCAAGCCGGCGCGGCTTCCTGCGAACAATAGAGTATGGAATAGACAGCACAAACAAAGCTACAGAGGCGCATGAAGCCACGGAACTAGAAATCATGTTATTTACTCGATGTGTTAATATTTCATGAACTTGATTTCAACTACAGACTATCGAAAAATTCCGAAAAATGTCGCACTTACATAAGCTTTCTGCACGAAGTTAGTCTTGGGGCGGTAGGCTCCCATGCTCTTCGTCTGTTGCACAAAACACGTGGCCTCCTCGTCCTGCTGTCCAGCGTCCTTCTCTGCAGATGAGGCACAGGTAGAAGACCACTTTCGCCCCCAGAACGAGGTCCTGCCGCGCGCCGGATTTTTAGCCGTCTCCGCCACTGAGGATTCCGGCGCGGACAGAAACCGCAAAGAGAAAATAGAGAAGATTCCCGCTCGCGTCGCGATGCAGAGCGTGCGGACGCTGTGCTTCGCTGTCTCCGCAAAGAGACACACCGGCTGCAAACCCTCCTGCAGCCACGCAGACCCGAGCTTGATCCGGGTGACTGCTTGCAGAACGGTTGCAGAGGAGGACGAGGACGCTGCGCTAACTAGAGTAGTGCCAGAAGCGTTAGTCGCCGAGGAGCTGCAACTAGACGCGACGGCCGCAGACTTTTGCGGGCTTCCACCCGCAGCAGGGTTGTTGAATACCACAGAGCCGGTAGACGCGGCACTTCCGCCTGACGGGGTGCAAAAATTATCCCCACCTGGAATAATCGCCCCTCCGCCGCGGTCGCCCTCAGCCGGTGCTGCCGTGCGCGACACCGGAAGCGCCACTGTGGGCGGCAGGAGATAGATGTGCGTCGTGCCCTTTTTCGTGCTGACGGCGACCACGCGGCTGTCCTCCGAGATAGTCAGGTTCGAGATCAGTGCCGGCGTGATGCCGCGGGACAGCGTGAAAGCATGCACGAAGCGGTGCACCTTCGCCCCCGTCGTGCGATTTTTTTCCACGATCACGCGGTGGAGGAGCACGTTGTGCGCCATCGCAGTGCAAGATATCAGCAAGGTGCCGCTGCTGTTCCACCGCATACATTCGATGGGCTCCTGCGTCGCGAATTGCCCGATCAAGTGCCGCCCCACACAGTCACGCACGGCCACACCGAAGCCCGCGCCGAGGCGGTTGGGCCCGTAGAAATTGTACGTCCCGCCCGCACCGCCTGCGCCCCCTCCGGTAGCCCCTCGCCCTAGTACACCTTTCCCGGGTGCAGCGCCACCGGGTTGCTGCAGCTGCAACGCCGCCCGGTGCTCGAGAATTTCATCGCTGTTCATCAGAAAGGAGTCCAGTGTTTTTTGCGAAATTTGCCCTAGCAGCGAGATGCCATCCCGAACCGCGGCAAAGGACCCGTCCACCACCGCGTTTGTGTACGATTGCACTTTGCTGCGCGCGGAATTTACCTCAAACCCTGACCCCTCCGTGGTACCTGCGGAAGGGTCGCCCGCGGTGTTGTTCTGCGATGACAAAGCGCCGTGCGCAGGCGGTTGCTCCGTCTTCGACGCGAGACTCGTCCCGCTCAGATCGTACGCCAACCACCTGTCTCCGAGACAAAAATTCCCCAGCGAGGACAGAGGCGCGGGTGCAGTGCCTACCTGGAACAGATGCGAAAAGTCACGGGCGTCGTACAGATCGATTTGGGAACTGAGTCCCGCAGCCAGCAGCCGTTTCGTGGCTTGCAAAGACAACACCGCCCGCACCGACCGCAGCACATAGACCGACTCGTTTTCGCGTAGCGAGAAAATGTGGATTTTCGTTCCCTCAGAAGTCACGAAGGCCACGAGCGGCGATGCCTCTTTGCGACGCTTGCATTGGAGGGACATCGCCGGTTGCCCGGGCGCCCCGCTGCTCGCTTTTCCATACAATGGCGCCCTTGCGTTATCTTCCGCCCCGGCAGCTGCAACGTCGCTCTGCTGCGGAGTCACTTGGTCTGGTTCTTCATCATCCCGGTCGACCACTTGTGGCTCTTCCACTCCACAACTGGCAGCTGCCTCTTGGTCCTGGTCTTGCTGGTCGTGCCCCTGATGCTGTTGATGATCTAAGGGCTCTTCTTCTGCATTTTCACCTTCACGACCCGCAGGTCGTGGCCATGTCACCGCAGCACTTGCGTCTGTGCCTCCCTCCCCTTCGAAAACCTCTGGCACCTTCGAAAACAGGCAGTCCGGATTCAGGGGTAGCAGCTTCACCCGTGCGATTTGGTGCCCGCTTGAGGGCGGCTGCCACCAGGACACCAGCTCCTTCCCGTTCTCCTCCACGATGCGCCAAATCTGGAAGCCGTCCAGGTAGCAGAGCGTGAGGAACATTTCCGGCACGTGCTCGTCGACGAACGCCAGGCGCTCGAGAAGAACATCGGAAATGTGGTCAACCTCCTCCACCATCTGCTTCTGGAGGCCCGTAACATCCTTCACTGACTCCGGCACGTACTCGAGTGCGCTTGTAGCAAAAGACTGGATGGCCTCGTTCATTTTCTACTGCTTTCGTCTACTCAGCTGCAGTTGATGACCAGACGAATTTATTTGCTAGCTACCTCTACCTCATGATCCGCTTAAGAGTATTTTGTCGCTCAAATCGACGGCTCTGGTCAACAAACACTCAAAGGCTGGCCCGAGGCCCATTTCGTTTGTTTCCCTTCCTCCACTTTCTCCTTCTTTTGCAAGGCACTCTTGAAACAAACTCCTGACAACTTGACATACAAATACAAATAAACGCCCAAGCTCCACCGCCGAGGGCAAGAATAGGCTCATCTACATACCAGGCGACCTTTCAACAAGGGTTTGTTTGAGCTTTCCACCCCACTGACAAACACGAACACCATGTCGTTTACATCTTTTTTCAACATTGTAAACACAACGTCAATCCACATCATGCTTGCGTCGACCCAGGAACTGCTCAACATCAAATCGAGTCTCTTTTTCCGGCATTTTATGGCTGTTCTTCGCACTGTGACGAATTAGCGATGTCGATGGGACGTCGAGAGTGGCATTATACGTGACCATGTCAGTTGTACTAGAGGTAGTCAGTGTAGTCACTTGTGTACTAGATGTAACACGCGCGGCGCTTGGGCTCGAAGCGAAATTCTTTTCAGCCTCTTTGGTGCTATTGAGACGAAGACGAAGAGGCGCCCCCGCTAGTCCGAACATCTGTAAAGTTCCTTCTCCGCCGCTCCTGCAACTGGTTGTGGAGCGCGTCGCACTCTTTCCGCCAGTGGGCTTCGGCGGTGCGCACGTTTTCCGAAATTTCCCGCTGTGAGTGAATCAGCGCGACAGAGTATCCTGTCTTCAAACCGTCCCGACCCCGCATGCATAGCCAAAAAGCGCATTTGCAGCAACACCACTGGTGCCTACTACGGGACCGTTACTGAATGATAGCCTTGTTCCGAAAAGAATTGCAAAGCTGCAACCAGCACCGTCAGGAGGTGACTCTGCGACGTCGCAGACGCAATAGCTCATAGCCACTCCATCGCAGAACCACGCTTGCCCTTGCGGAACTATTTGGCTGAACGCGTTGCATTGAACAATAGCAGAAATCGCGGTATCAGTTTCGCTGTGGGGCGGAGACGGTTTTAGACAAGATACGTCCCGATCGACTCGGTCATGCACCTGCGACAGGGTGCGGTACAACCGCAGCTTATGGGTATCTTCCAAGTTCCGAATGTTACTTTGGAGCTGCAGTATGTGGCGGTCCCGGTCTGCCACCTGATCCAGCACGCGCTGCAGCTCCGTCCGTACCTCTTCCACACCGGGGATGCCTCCTTCTTCCAGACCAGGGAGCGGTCCTATCCTTTCCAGCGGATGCTCCTGTGCTGCCTCCCGAAAGGTGTCGCCGCGCTCCTGCAGCCCGCCGGCACCTCCTGCCGGATCTCCCGCGGTCTGGTGCTGGTAAAGATCCAAAGGACCCAAAGTCTGGAAGTGCGTTGACGGTGTGGCCATTTTACATCTAGACGAAGTAGACGAGATGAATATGCATTTGAAGATGAATCGACTCAAATGACAAGGACAACCGTCAGGACGCGTGTATGTAGACCCTCTGTATCGGTAAATTTTCGAATTGCGCGCTCACTTGCACCCACCTTTCAGCAACTAGATTTTTTGCCACTATAACCCCACAACAAGAGGTGCGAAAGTCAAGCCCCAAAGATACTCGTGTCACAACTCTTCCTTTTGCGCAAATCGACAAGGCGGCGTCCTCAAACTAGGGGGGCGAGCGATAGCGCAGAGCGAGAAAGTGGACTTAGAATGAGGAATAATTTCGAAGACAGTCAACACTTCTCCACGGCTCGGCTAGTCAACATCAATGTCTATGAATAAACACCGCCGCAAGCAAAACGTCGCGTCCTTCAGTCGCGTTGCGACATTGGCCCTCTTCCGCCCTTCTTCTACTTGTCGAAGTGGCCTCAAGTTCCGTGGCTGTGAGTATCATCTCACTGGGGGGATTCTTCTCCAAGGTTTTAGAGAGAAATTTTTACTGTACTGGTTTGGCGAGGGAGGGGATGCCAAAAAATTACGAATACAACAATATGGTTTTCACAGCACCGGACGTTAATTTCTTACTTCCGAAAGGCAATCGGAAGCAATCCAAGGTTGTTCTTTTGGCAAACATAGCTGCAGCTCTTGACAAGTGGTCTAATCACGTTGTGCAACAGGGTGTCCTATAATGCGACTATCTTGAAAAGTGGAAGGTCAACTGCTATAACAACAACTTCTAAAAAGTGTATTACATGGTAGCCATCGGCACCATCTTTGATCATTTGAGCTTCTCCTCCATTCGCTCAGATCATGCACGCGTAGATCGTTGTGATGCAATCCAACGTATCATTCCCGACCTGCATGCAACAGAGACCTGATTTTTTTAATTTTGGAAATCACCGTAGCTATAATTGCGTACAGAAGACGACGTCTCTGATGTCATACAGTACATTAGTTCGCATCATGCGAGTTACCACAGCAGTCTGCATCACATTCGCAGCACTGCCTGAGAATATTAGATTTAGCAAAGAGTATTCCAACTTCCAACTTGATACCATCGGTCTTCGTGTCCCAGAATGCCGTTGCGGCTGTATGCAACGGTGACCCGTTTTTCTGCATTATGACGCACGTAACTGTAGTTGTAAACGTGATGATCAATGTGGTTTCATCGTCTCTTGTTTTCGTGTTCGATATCAACAATGTATCGCGATATTCATAATTTTTCGCGACGAGGACAAGTGCCGCGTGCAAAAACACATCACAAATCTATATTTCTATACCGACATATTTGAAGGGCTTGTTGAGCTTTGCAAGCTCCTTGAGGCAGGCATCCACGATCTGCCCACACCACCCATTGACCTTTTCCTTGTTGTACACACTGTTCCCCAGTGTCTGATGGATTGCGTGCTTGGCGATCTCTT
This sequence comes from Amoebophrya sp. A120, assembly GCA_905178155.1. Classification (NCBI taxonomy): domain Eukaryota; class Dinophyceae; order Syndiniales; family Amoebophryaceae; genus Amoebophrya; species Amoebophrya sp. A120. The sequence continues at coordinate 7,932,895 of CAJINV010000003.1, forward strand.
GGACCTGCTCCGTCACGAACTCATTCTGTTGTGTTTTTTTGTTTTGTATTGTCGGTTTTCGTTTTCAGGAACATTTTTGTCATGCAGCCAAATCAAAGTCGTCAAAAGAAAAACGCATTCGTGCGGAGAAGGAGGTAAAACAAATCACATAGTACTTGATCCTCGTCATCCATCTTGGCCGAGATACAAGCAAAGAAATCCCGGGAGCCGACGAAAAAAACAGTAGAACCTACGAGGAGGAGGGAAGCAACATGAAACTTTTGAAATTCTAGGTTTGTCCGAGTTATGAAACAAAGTACGAACCGATCGAGTTCGAAACGTCAACGGGTCACCAAAATTCCAAAAGTAGTAAGGACCGTGGCCGCAAAATCTAACATTGATTCTCCAGTTCAATCTCGGTCAAAACCATCTCACCTGACTGATCCTGGTCACTCTTTGAAGTTGCCAATGCCATCACCATGTTTGGCGATCGAGAGCAAGACAACTATTCGACGCAAAATTCAAGCGAAAAAGGGTCGAACACTCCTATGTATGCGTCAATGAAATTCTGTGCTTCTTCGGAGTTCACTCACAAACAAAGCGGTTGCGGACACTACTACTTTATCTGTCTAAATTCTTTATTCCGTCGTAACGAATATCATATAAGGACGGCGTCGATTCTATTTTTCTTCGCTAATTGTTCAGCAGTCCACTTTCCCACATAGTATACACCTGTACGCATGGACACACGTAAGACGAGAGCCTCCGAGAGATTAAGATTTTGCAACGAGGATCTTGGGGAGGTGCTACCTCCGGAGTCCAAGAATGCAGCAATCGGGCACGTTGTATTGGCACCGTCTATTGCGGCGAGAAAAAGAGAATGACGTGTGCGCTTCTTAAGGTGGGCGAGAAAAAGAGAAAGCACCTCATCGGATTACATTGTCCCTGCCGGCAGGTATCGAGAGAAAGCAGTTCGTCACAGCCACTCATTTGCAGACTTTGCATGAGAAAAATTTTTTGGCATCACAGGTTTTTCATGTAGTACACAAAAACACAAGGAAAATCCTCCTGCAGGTATGATTTCTATGCATTTTCAAGCATGGCGGATGTTTTCGTAAAGATTTCTAATGAGTGACGTTGGAGACCAGCTTTTCTTGCTTGGTAGCAATCATCTTTCCTTTTTGTCGTTCTCGGACCCGGCGCAGCGCATCCGCGAGACGATCATTCTGCACCTTCATCTGCTCTTTGAGAGAAGCCACTTCTTTTGGAAGCACAGACTCTTCCCTTTCGGACGATACCAGATGAACATCCTTTTCCTTCCCGACACTGTGCATGTATTTCCATCGCTCTTGCTGCCACTGTTCCGCTCGCGTTGGACTCATCTCTCCCTCCTGTTGACCCCCCGAAAGCTTTTCGTTGCCGGTCCAGCTGCCATCTCCTGGTCCCCGTGTCGCAGACTTTTTCTCTTCCTTCTCTTCCCGTGCCCGGTCCGCATTTTTCTCAATGACTACGCTTCCCATGACATCGCAAACAGACGGGGTTCGCTTGTCGATCCGCGCCATGGGCTCGGGATCCTCTTGTAACCGACTGAGAAACGTGTCCGGAAGCGCAACCGAAGTGCCGTTACTGGCACCGGCACGCCAGTGCCTGCGGCTTCGGTTTGGTGCTTTCCCCCCGAAAACTTTGTGCAGCTGCGGCTCGGGCGGCGCCCCAGAGACTCTCAATTGTGAGGAAATCTTCGATGGGGAGCTGATTTCGGGCGCATCGCACGACTGCCAGCCCCACTTGTCTACTTTGAACAAGGCAGCATTGCCTAAATTCGGCAGACCTGACGACAGAGGATAATTCAGGTCCCGGCCACCTCCTTCTTGACTGACGCTCGCGCCTGGTCGTGGCGTAGCTGTGCATGACTCTAGTGCATCACCTCGAACCACTTCCGACGTCCTACTGAGCTTTCTATTCGCGTCAGCACTCGTCTTGCACGTCACCTCTGGCGCTTCTGCATCCACTGCTTGATGTCGTTGACCACAACGCTGCAGCATCGGTTCCATGAGCTGGCGAAAGTCGTCTAATTTTCCCAATACCTCGTCGGTAGTGCAGTTCGTTCCGGCGAAATCTCCCTCGCCTCGCTCCTTGTCCGCCTCTTCGTCTTTGTTGGGGCTATATCCGTGCTCCGTAAGGAGGACCGGATGTGGATCCTCGCCGGTCGCGTTTGTTTGCTCCGGGTAGTAGTAATGAATCAAACTGCCACGCCCGGTGATTTCCACCCGCGGGAGCGGCTGGAGCCGGGATTTCGTGCCCGCATTTTTTGGCTGCAGTCCAGGACTGGTTGCCACCCACCCCGCTGTCTGCGGCTCGGTTGGGGCAGACTGTACCACAGGATTCCGCCGGAGCAGCATCTGGTTGAACTGGTATGTTTCCGTAATCCTGTGCAACAGCGTCCCTGACTCTATCACATCCTCCAAATAGGAAAAAAGTTGCGTCGCTACACAGCTGCTAAAGTCTGGCGAGTTTCGCACGAAACGCCTAGGAGTGCATTTTCGTAGTTTGTAAACTATTTTTTTACGTAACTTGGTGCTGGTCGCGTTACAGCCACTTGTGTAGTTGTACAAGAGCAGTTTACAAACCTGTAAAGTCAACAAAACGCAACATACATGCTCAGAAAGCGCACGATCACACTTGATCGCAAAATTGCAATCTGCTCGCAGGAACGTTTTTACACAGGATATCCGTCTGCAGCTCCGCTACCTTGCGGCTTAATGCCTCCACGTTCGCATCAAGTGCTGCGTTCACTGTCTCGACTTCCGCCACACTCGCATTAGCACTAGCTGCGTCGTCGCGCATGTGGAGGATTTCTTCTACGCCGTCCTGCTCCATAGTTGACCCAACAGGTCGTCCCTCGTTCTGCGCCGCAGACATTGGTGGACGGTTTTCGTGTGCGCGCAACGCAGTTTGCAATCGGAAAATCTGTTTGGAAGCACAGCTTGTTCACTTCTTTTTTACCCTTTTTCACTGTATCAAACTTTTGTAGCAACCAATGTTTGATAGAAGAACGAGGACGATAGCTTTGCAGGCTGGCTCAAAGAAAATGTTCCTCGTATGCGAAACAAATTTGACAACTACCTCAGAGTCGCGCTCCTCCACAGCCCGGCGCATGCGCTGCATTTCGTCGGCATGCTTTTGCTTCAAAGCCGCGACGTCTGCTTGCCAGGCGTCTCGGAGCCGATTCACTGCTTTTACTTGTTCGTGCAAAGTACCCCCATCGTCCGCCGATCCGCCTTGCCAAATAGACTGCTGCAAGAGCGCGTCCGGACGAGGTTCTGCTGGTGTGGGACCTGCGTTCCCTTCAGTCGATGTCTTCCGAGAATCGGTCTCCGGAGACGGTGCGCGAGCAACGTACAACCGCGCTACCTCCTTCTGAAGTGCTTCAATCAGCATCTTTGCCAACTCTTCCTTGTTTGCTTCGGCGTACCCGACTGGGACTGGATCAGCAACGGCATAACTCTTGGACTCGCTGCTGGCCTGCAAAATTTTTTTTCTTCGATTTTCTTTTTCTGTCCGCTGTTGTTGTTCAACGAAGCGTGTATTATACAAAGCATTTTAATAACCAGCAGGCAGACCGAGCAACCCGGCCTTTTGGAAACGCCCGACAGGTTCATCACTGGATAGTGTTTTGCCAAGGTCGTATGCAGCACGTGTACTAACCTGCTCAAGTTCGGTGATCCTGTTTTGCAGCTGCGCATTCTGGCGCGTCGCGTCCTCCAGAGCCCGACGGAGATCGTGCGCAGACTCCTGTGCTTCTGGTGGTTTCTTTACTGGCGAAAGCTGCATTTCACTACCCACACTGAGGGCAGGTATCAATGGCCCAGAGCTATCGGGTCCGCTGAAGCCTTTCGTTTTTGATTACTTTTTCGTGATAAAATGGCGTGGATTTATTTGAACAACTTCCATACAAGAGCAGTATTATATCTACTCACCAGCATCATGGAATTACAATGTAGTTGCTGGCCTTTTATTCATCAGGCAGACATCGTGATCGTGTGTGATGCGAAATTGACACTGGCAAAGAATTAGTTCCCGTCTTACCTCCGCGGACCACATCCCAGCTAGGGCGTTGGACGACCCCGCCGAGCCGCGCTTCTGCTTCCTTGCCGAGCGTCTTTTTGAGTGCTTCAAAATCCTTCAGGGTCTCCCGTTCCACGTCGGACAGTGCGGTGCTTGTTTGTACCTCCGATTCGACTTTCACGGTAGTCTTTGCTTCCGCGACGCGTGATCCTCCCCGTACGGCTCGTTCTTCGGGGATCTTCTTCGGAACTTCTTCGACGCGAGCTTTGAACCCATATCCGAGCTGCAAAACCGGTTGCTGCAGCAGGGACGGAGACGTTAGCGACGCAGTGGAGAGCGACGCGCGCAGCTGCTCCTGCACCGGCTGCACGACCCGCAGCTTGTTCGCGTTGCTCGGTGCTGCACCGGCGCGGGGGCCTGAGAACTGCTCAGGGAAGAACTTTTGTGCCGAGCCGCCTGTTCCTCGCGACACCGCCGGCGGAACTGGGCTCTGCCACACAGATGCGGGAGAGGTCATGTTATCGCTCTGTCGCGGCGGACTGGAACTCTCTGGCTGCGGAGGTTCCGGCGGTTGCAGTGGCAGACCCGTTGTCGTTGAAGAACCCGGCGCAACTTCATGTTGTGCAGGTGGACTTTGCTGTGGCGTGCGCGTGCCCGACTTTGTGGTCCGATCATTACTTTCGGCAGCAGGAGGTGGGGTGGCAATTGGCACCGAAGAATTTGTCGCCGACGGAGTAGTGTGGTGGGCAACTACGTCAGAAGAGCTCGCGGCCGCCGGCACTTTATTTTCTGGGACCACGGAGAAGGCGCTAGCATCGCGCGCCAAGCTGTTCTGCTCGAAGGGAATGGTAATCCCGCCCGACACGGCTGCCCTCTTTTCGCTTTTTCGCAAAGCCTTCCGTCTCTGCCGCTCCTCCTCCTCCTGACGCAACGCTGAAACCACCAGCCCCAACAAATCCCGGTAGTACAAAACAGGCAGGTTTGGTCGCGTGTCCTCGTCCTCGCTACTTATTCAAACGAAACTAGAACCCCATTGTCACATAAAACCAAAGGAAGAACGACGGCACGTGGTCCCTTACGTGCCTGCAACGCAGGTAATTGCACCTTCGTCGATGCTCGCCAGTCTGCCTTATCTGCGTGTAATCGACGAAAGTAGGCTGTTATTCGTTTGCATGCATCTCTACTTTGACGCTAGTAGATCAAATCTATCAACAATCGGTACAGCAGAAACGTCCACGGATAATATTAAGTGCGCACTCACTGAAGGCGACCCGGGGGACTGGTGCCGATACTAGCTTACTTAACGCAGCAGAGTGCTCAGCAGGTGGTCCTGCCGATGCTGATATCGCTGATCTGTGCCTGTAGTGCGAGCTGATCGCTTCCAGGGCCGGGCGCCCCGTTATCTGGAACTCGTCAATCGTCTTCTGCGTCAGGGTGTACAGGTCTTTTCGCGTGTACTGCCTGGTAGCACGATTCCTCCTCGGTTGCTCGCGCGAGCCAGTTTCTCCCGGGCGAGACTCGGGCAAACCCCATACCTTTTGATGCATGTCTTCCAAAAGGCGCTCGTCGTCCTCCGCGACAAGCGCGTCGGCACGCGCTTGGCGCACAGCGACTGGAATTCGGGGAGCCATCCTGGTTGCGCTGCGAAGTGCCCACTCTTTCGGGAACCTCACCTACAAGGTCGGTGGATTGACAATAACCGGTAAACTAATACACTTTCTGTCTGGCAGCCGAACCAAACAAAATCTGAACGGAACTGCAACAGCACCGAGAGTACACAGATAATAAACAAAAAGTGAGCCGATGATGATGATGATGTTGGCAGTGTGCCATGCGGATCTTCCGCCAAAAAAAAAGTTGTTCCTCACTGGGAAGAAATAAGACGTCGAACATCTTCCGCACCTGCAACAACCAACCTTGTGGCTACACCAAAGAGAAAGATACGGCAATTCTTGATACTGCAATTATTATCCGTACAAATTCAAGAAAGTGCACGACAGCATCGTAAGCGCGACTAATTAATCCCGAGTAGAAGTTCATTTGGTCAGCACAGAAGTCCATTCACTATGGTTTACAACCAGCACCACGGACTTCTAACAAAATGCGTCCACGCCTTGTGGTGCCGCTGTTCCGCGCAAGAACTTTACTTTTTCCTTGCGGACGAAGAGCTTTTGATTTCGCTCCTCGCGCAGAGCATCTCCATGTCGCTGCTTCTTGGTTCCTGCGAGTCGTTGTGCCAGGGATGGCTTGCTTTGGTCTCCTTTCTTCCCCTTCCCTTTACCCTTGCCATTCCCTGTGCGCCGGGCGTCGTATTTTTTTCCCTTCGACGTGCGATCACCTCCTCCCGAACTTTCGCTTGTTGCAAATGCTGTGGAATCCCGACGGTAGTGCGAGGAGATCTCTCGTGGCGTTTCCGACAATCCGAAGCTGGACGCTACGTGCCCTGGGTGCAGTGCTTTGACGTTGAAAACCGGCTTCAATGCGCGCGGAAAGGTCGAGTAGGCTTTCATCCAGGACAAGAAGGCCCGCCGAGCCAGGTGACTCAGCTGGTCGGACTTGGAAACCACTTGCTGCACCATTTGGCTCTGTAGAAACTCCGCCAAGTCCCGCAGCCCCTCGAAGTGCGCCGGCGCGAACCGCCGAAGCGCAAACTTCAGGCGTTCGCACGACATCCGCTGCACGACTTTTTGACCCTGCATGGCGGTCTCGTCGCTCCCCTGTTCTTGCGGTCTCCTCGACGCAGGTTTCCAAACTTTGCCGATGGTCTCACTGCACTGGGTGTAGTTGTCCTCCTTGCTCGATGTCCCGTCTCCCGCACCACCACCTCTATTTCCTGATGCTGGATCGATCTTTTTCTGCAGCATCTCCAAGAAGACCTCTTCGTTGGGCTGCAAAAAGAGCACGGAGTTTCCGCTCTGGCCACAACGGGCCGTGCGCCCGATGCGATGAAGGTACTCTTCCAAATGTTGTGGCGGATCATACTGGACGATATACTCGATGCGGGGGAGGTCGACCCCGCGGGCCACCACATCGCTCGCAAGTAACACCGCCCGATCTTCTGCCGCAAAGTCCCGCAAGAATCCCGCCCGCTCCTCGGCACTCAAATTCCCGTGCAGCTTGTACAATCCGACATTTTGAAAAACCGGTGTGGCTTTCGTTGTTTTTGACCTACTTCCAAAAAGTCCGCCTTGCTTGTTCTCTCCACTTGTTTCTGTCGCTTTCATGTTTTGCTCGGCCGCTAGAGTTTGCAGGTCCTCCCCTTCGCGCCCAATGAATCCGGTTAGCATTTTGGCATTCTTTGCGACCCCCCTAGAAGAAGTCGTGCCCGAGGCATTGGCATTGGCATTCGCATCCCCCCTCTGCCTCTTTCGAGCAGGCTTCGCGCTGCCATTTTTCTGCGCTTCCGCCTCCGCCTCGCTTACGTCCTCGTCTTCACTGTCGTCGTCGGCGTTGCGTTTCAGTCCGACGAACCCGCCTTTGAACATCTTGGTCTCCTGCGCGTCCTTCTTTTTGTGGGCCTCCGGCCACTTGAGGCCGAGAAAAAGGTCGTAGTGGAAATCCACACTGGCGCAGCTGGAAAAAAAGACGATCACCTTCCCCGCGTGCTGCAGCAGGAGTGACAGCAGGCACGCGAGCCGCGTCTTCGTCGGCGTGATCAGGGCATGCTGTGTCAGGTTCGCCGGCAGCGACCAGGACACAGTATCCTGGTCCAGCATGTGGTCAGCACCCAAATCCACCGACGTATGTCCTCCTTTCTGTTGAAATCCCACAACCAGTCTCTTCTGCGGGTGCAGGCACCACTCCGCGAGCCGCTGCACGCCGGGAGTCAAGGTCGCAGATACAAGCATAGTCTGCGCGGCTGCACCAGCGGTTTTCTCGTTCGCGTCCTTGTCGCGGCTCGCCACCACGTTCAACATCGGAGGTGCTGTTTTCTCCTGCTCCACAAGCTGCTTTTTCATGTCCAAGCCGACGACCGCCTTGTATATCGCCTTGATCTGCTTCTCGAAGCCCATGTCCAGTAATCGATCCGCCTCATCCAGGACGAAGCACTGAAAGTTTTTGGACGCCTTCCAACTGTTGGTGAACTCCAAGTGGTAGTTCAGTCGCCCCGGGGTCGCGAACAGGACGTGCATCCCCTTTCGGATGCGCGCCTTTTCCGATTTCGGGTTTTCGCCGCCCGCAAGACTGCCGCACACCAGCCACGGCAGCATCCGGGTCAGCTTCTCGCACACAGCGAGCGACTGCATGCAGAGCTCCTTGGTTGGAGACAGCACCACGGCCAACACCCCCTCCTCCCGGGTCAGGGCGGGAACCTTGTTGCCCACGCTCGCCAAGATCCGGTTCAGTGCGGGCACCAGAAAGGCTAGGGTTTTGCCGGACCCCGTCGGGGCCTTGAGGAGCATGTCGTAGCCGGGATTGCCCACGCTCTGGGGCACCGCCTCTGCCTGGATGGAAGTCATTTTGTTGAAATCGAGAAAGTTCAGCTGCTTCACGAGCCGCTGGTCCAACCCTTCGACGACGCCAAAACCGTGCTCAGCAAAAAACTCTCGGTTCGCCGCCACCGGGACAATGGCGACGCGGTCCGCCCCCGCCGCGGCCTCACTTTGTTCCAGGACCTTCCGTTCCCGCTCTCTCTGCTGCTGCTTCTCTTCCTCCGGGTCGAGAGCCGGGCGGTCGTCCGCGGTTTTCTTCTTCACCTTCTTTACCTTCGCGCGCTTCGCCGGTTGCAGCCCGCCGGCGAGGATCCGGTCCATCTGCTGTGCAAAAGAGAGAGATTCGAAGTTCTGGGACTCCCTGTCAGTAGACATGACCGGATCTTCTTCTGCAGCAGTACTTCTCGGCGTCGAGAGAGGTGAAGCTGCACTCATCGGGTCTTCTTCGTTTTTCGCCGCGGTGGTCGTGCTGCTGGAACTGAAATCTTTTTCGGTACTACGAGTGGCAGTTTTTGGGAAGGCGCTAGCTTTCAGCTTCTTCACCTTTTTCTTCGCAGTAGCTTTTTTTGGCGCGGAGGAGGTTATTCCTCCTTTGTTTTTAACGTCACGCGTGCAAAAATCCTCCGGCGCGCACTCCTCGTGTCCTGTACGACCAATGGCGTCAGCTGGCTGAGATGCCTTTACGATCTCAAGATCTTCCCCCGGTAATGCAGTGCCACCGCCTGTCACGGTCTCGCCCGTGCGCTGCGTGAAAGCTTTGTCAAAGCCCATCATCCACTTTACCATATCATCTTGCTCGCTTGCTTCCCCAGCAGTAGGGCCGGTTATTTCCGCCTTCATCCCGCTGCCGCTTTTCATCTTCCTTTCGTCTGCGTGTCCCGATCTCTTCGCTTTCTTGCGAGACAGGTTCCGCGTAGTGTGTTCAGACCGCTCGGTGTCGCTCGCCATGCTTTTGATTTTTTGTTGCGGAGCGCCGGGAGTGGGGGTAGATGCATTTTTTCCGAGGACTTTGCCAACAAATGTACCGGACGTGACAGGCTTCGGAGTAGCTCCGTGTCTAGTGGAACGAACCGCTGTGATGGACTGCTTGGGTGCGTTTGCTTTCACGGGCTTCCGTTCCTGTGGTTTCGCTGATTTCAAGCTGCTGGCCGACGGCTTCTGGCTGAACAACCGCACCGCATCCGCGTCTACTACGCCGAAGTCAAAGTCGTCCATTGTTGAAAATCTGGAATTTCTCAACACAAAGAAACAAGTTCTCAAATCACAAATCAAATCAATTAATACGTCTCGGAGCACTAGCAGTGGGACTGATCTTCACTCTCACACTGAAAAAAAATAAAATTGCGAAAAACAATACGGAACCATTTCTTCCATTTTTAGCCATAACCAACACAAAGATGTTGACATTGATAACCTGATCCATCCTTCAATGAGTTTGTGTCAACATCATCCCATTCGTATTATGTGCCATGGATCCGCTCTTCGCATTTACATTTAGTGATCTGTTCGATCTCGACGCGTGATCTCACCTCATTCATGATCGCATACAACTAGTCCCTTTCGATTTGAACATGCTGGTGCCTCGACGAGATCCAATAAAATCATTCTGAGATGGGGAACCCAATACGTTTTCAACTCCGCTACCAGAATATTTTTTTTTAGCTGACATGCATTTTGAATTTTGTATCCTGAGCTCACCCGGCAAAAATAACAATGACATCGGAGATCTAAGGGCAGTCCAACCCTTTTACAAATGGCAAATTCAAACCTATGTACAAGAAGAGAAAAATGTGTGTAAAAAAATAAATGTATGGAAATTCACTGACGTCCTGAAAACAGATGTGATCGATCCATATTCTGCAGATTGGTGAAACAGAAAGTGCGTGATTAAGAACAAACCATGACAACCAGAAGAGGCCAAAACACGATGTAGCTCTATATCTATTGTACCAGAAAGTTTTTTAAATCAAAAAACTGAGTATAGAAAGAACGCTGTATCATTATTTTGAAATCTAAGTCCAGCATCAGTGAAGACGTTATCAAAAAAAGAACTTGGAGCTCCTGGAAATAACGAGAGGATGCTGCAACCGCCCGACTCCAAACAAGCAGACCCCTGCGATGGCTCTCACCCTGGCGGCGCACCGCGCACGACCAGGACAAATAATAATATCAAACCTTCTTGTTGATTGTGTTCTACTACTAGATCTGTATCTCCTCTCGCTTTGCGTGTTTGACTGCTCCCATAAACATGGAGCCCTGTTGGAGGAAGCGCATGGCCCGTGCCTTGTGGGCCGCTCCCTTTTTTAGCTTGGCCAACCGCTTGGCGTCGATCTGCTGCTCGGCCTGGTCCTTTTCATCCTCGTCCCGCACCAATTCCGCCTCCTCCAGCATTTTGTCCGTCAACAGATCGTATCAAATGCAAAAATGTCTGGGTCTGGAAGGCTGTGAGATTTCTCATGCACATTTTGCATGATTCATGATGCCGGTGATGCATGCCCCAGCATCACAGATTTTGTGAGCGCTTCCTGATGCCTATACCGGATGAGAAATGCCCCCTCTGCGTGGCAAAAACTGAACTCCTCTTGCTGCTCACGCAATACAGATTTTTGTAGAATCCAAAGGCCGCGTCACAAGTTGCATCCTTCCAGACGCAGACATATTTGCAATGCATAGATCGTCGCGGGCGGTGAAGCTCTTGAAAAACTGTGACTGCTTTACCTCCTCCAGCCTTTTCTCCCCCAGCTCGCCCGCACCGATCACGTTCTCGTCGTGGCAGATCTGCCACCCGCTCCGCTTCACGAGTTTGCGCAGCTTCCGCAGCGTCTTCAGCTCTTTCCGGAGCGTCGGCGGCGTCTTCTCCCCCATGATCAGCTGCCGCTCCTTCATCACCCTCTGACCGGTGGGGGAAAAAAATAGGTGGTCGTGGAACAATTCGTCGGACGTTTTCAAACGCGTTAACCGGTAGGTGAGGCGGGCCTCCTCCCGTGCGCCGTGCATCCAGTCCGCCATAATCTCGGGGCTGCGAAACACGCGCTCCGAGATCCGGCTCTTTTTGTTCTGCGCGTTCAGAAAGTCCGTGAACGGATCCTTCTGGAACAGGTGGCCCCGCTTGTGTTTATTCGCCCGGTGCTGCGAGGAAGAGCCGTGGTCCCCGCCGCCGCTCCCCGCGGTGGTCGGGTGGCTGGTACTCGCCGTGTCCAAGTGCACCCTTTGGTGGTCCGCCTGCTCGGCCAGCGCGGCGGCGTGCTGCGTGTGGTGTATGCCGGCGCTGACCGCCATCAGGGCTCCCGGAATCAGCTTGTGGCTGGGGATCACGCTGTCCACGGGCTTCTTCGCCGAGGTCGTCGGGGTACCCAATTTATTCAGGAGAAACGGTGGCAGGCTGCGCGTACGCGGGGTGCTCGCGTAGTGCCCACTCGTGGTTTTGCTCATCGGCAGCTGTCGGCGGCTGCGCTCGATTTTCAACTGCGCCAGCTGCTCCAACTCCTGCTCGTACATTACCTGTGTGCTGCTCATCTTCTGCTCCAGCCACTGCACGTGCGCCTTTTTTTTCAAAATCTGAGTCTGTATCTGCTTCTGCTGCTCCTTTCGCTGTTTCTCCGCCACCTCACCATCGTCTTCTGCGCCGTCAACCGAGGCTTTATTATTTCCGGGCTCATGATGTTGATCAGGCTCCATCTTCAAACTCATCAGGAGTGCCGCGCCCGTCGCCGGCGTCCCCGATGGCAGCCACGGCTTCCGCAGAAACTGCGGCTTGTTCTCCGACTCGTCCTTCCCGGTCGTGGGCGACGCGGACCGAGAGCGCGCGTGCTCCGCGACCGGCGAGACCGCCGGGCGCATCGGCTTGCTGCTTCGAGTGGTGGACCCCTTGGCAAAAGAGCTGGAGGTGGTGGTATTCTGCCCGCCCGCGCCAGCGTCCGTATCGACCTCGTGCGCCGCGCCGTCCAGCTCCTCAATGACGGACCGATTCAGAGTGGATACCAGAGACCGGTCGATGGACGCCGCCTCGCAGAGATCCACCACCTCGCTGCTTTCCGCGTCTCTTTCTTCATCCTCTGCTTCTTGTTCAACCGCCCCAGCCGCCGTCGCGCGGCGACGAGAAGATGTCGAAGCGCTCGGCGCGAGGACCGGATCTACTTCTGCGTCGTCTCCTTCAGCAGGTTGTTCGTCTTCGTCCTCAAAGGCCTCCTCCGAATATTTTTCTTCTTCCGCGGAGATGTGGGTGTCATTCTTTTGTTTTGATGAAAACGTCGCCGCTTCTTGTTCCATTGCCTCCGAATTCTCCTCGCCGCTCTCCTGCAGACCGAACAAATCGGCCTCGGGACCACCCCGGTTGCTGTTTTGGGCGTTGGCGCTGGCCGCACCAGGGTCGCCCGCATGCCAACTCGAGGCGGAATCGCCGCCCGCGGCCGCGGCCACGGTAAACGAAGACTGGTCCTTCTCGAGAACCTACTATTACATTGAAAAGCGCCCCATCGTCCCCGGAAAGTGGAAATGTTTCTGATGCAAAGTTTCCAAAGCCAAACAGTAACAGAAACTGCTCTTTGCCTTGCACGAAAGGACTCCCACGAGTCTTTCTGGTGCAGAATCTAGGCAAGTGATGCGTCTTATACATCACAGGCCGGGCTGTTGCTGGGCTCTTTCGCAATACAAATTTTTGCGATCATTCACCGTCGACTGTTTGCGATGCTGATACATGCAAAATGCGGAATATTTGCATTGAGAAGACTTGCAATCCAAATGCTTCCAAGTTCTGGGGTAGCTGTAGGAGCACTTTTCAACACGCTAGCTCCGACGCGGGGAGCTCAGACTCGAACGTAGCCGTGAGCGATTTTGATGAATAATCGACCGGATCTTGCTTCTCGAGAAACTCCTCTAGCCCTTGGGCGACGACGTTAAACGACGACTCAAAAGCCAGGTCTACTTGTTCCGGATGGTCGCTCGACGGGAGCTCCTCCATCACGTCTACCGCAGCTGCGCCCGAGCCGCCCAGTGACTGTACCGACACCACCCCGTCCAAATCGCTAACGCCGTCCTCCCCTAGAGCACCCTCCAAGCCCGCAAGAATGTCGTCCATTGCATGCTGCTCAGGCGACGCTTGCGGCTGCGCCCCAACACCGACAAGGCCGAGAATATCTTCGACTTCTCGTGCGGGGCTGGCAGATTCAGCAACAAGGTCCTGCTTTGCTGCGAGAAGCACTTCAATCTTTTCTGCTTCGACACTTTTCTCGAGCTGTGCGGCTTCACCCGCGAGAACGGGTTGTACGTCTACGTCTGCTTCGCGTGTGACACCAGCGTCCGCTTTCCTTCCCGTCTCCCGTCCTTTTCCTCGCTCTTCGTCAGTAGTGACCACTTCGGAAACTATCTCCTCGCTCACCTGGTCCGCAGCCCGCTCGGCAGCAGCCGCGCCTCTGCTCTCCGGCTCCAGCAAGTCGAGGTCCTCATCACTTTGCGGAAAAACCCGACCGTCTCTGCGCAACCCGAGCTCCTTCTCAACTTGCTCGTTCATGCCAACCTCCAGACGAGCATCTTTGGACTCGGTGGCGATGCGCTTCTTGTGCAGCAGAAACTCGAACTCGTCCGCGAGCAACTTGCGGTACGCCGGCTTGGTGAGGCGCTTCAAGAAATCGCCGATGGTAATCTCGGTTGTGTCGTAGCTAAAGCTTGCAAACGGGTTACTATTTTGGGCTTCCGCGGCGGCGGTGCTTGTTGTGCTACCAGCTCCACCCCGGTGCGGACTAGTCCGCGGCTGGAGATACGCAGGGGTCTTCCCCGACTCCAGGCCCACGTTCTGGATGTCGGCGCACACCTTGCGGGCAAACTCTTCCTCCAACAAACCCCCGGCGACGAGCTCCTTCAGACTGAGCCCGTTCGCCTTGGGTAGGTCCAGGCGCTGCTGTTCCGCTGCCTTGACTTCTTCCATGCACTTCAGCAACAGTTTTTTCCGCTCCTCGGTCCGCACCTTCACCTCTTCCATGTCCGGGCGGCGGCCCCGGGGGGATCCCGCCGCAGGCTCGGGCACGGACGGCAAGTTCCGCAGGGACTGCCCCATGTCGTCCAGCTTCTCGCGGAAGTTCCACGGCGGCTTGCCACGGGGCGAGTAGTAGATGTCGTGTCGCGGCTCCTCCTCCGGGGGCCGCATCAGCCACTCCTCCTCGGAGACCGGATCGTAGAACAAATTGATCACGTCCTGAATCTATCCAGAATGCAAATATCGATCCGGGTCTGGAAACTTAAACTTGCAACGCTAGCCACTCCATTAAAAACGAGCCGGGCATGACAGATTTTTCATTTTTTGACAAATCGCGCTTTTGCATGACAAACCTTGCGACACTGGTCCGTTTTTTCATGCATCACCAGATTTTGGCCTCATCCGAGTGCGCACGACAAATTCGCATCTGCTCCCAGACCTAGACATATTCGCAATGCGTAGAATCCCCACATAGGACACAGTCAAAAACTCCTCCATCGCGCGAACCTGCCTTTCCACCGGATGGTACACTGCAACGCCGAAAAGCACCCCCAACCTTTCTCGCTGCCCCGGCGTACACCTGAGTAGAGTACAAGTATTTCACAATTTGGCCGCTCAGAGAGGGGGTGCAAAA
The DNA here is from genome assembly GCA_905178155.1 of Amoebophrya sp. A120. Lineage (NCBI taxonomy): Eukaryota > Dinophyceae > Syndiniales > Amoebophryaceae > Amoebophrya > Amoebophrya sp. A120. Next base: position 7,947,977 of record CAJINV010000003.1, read on the forward strand.
CAGCAGCCACGGTGACTCGTTCAGAAGAACCAGAGGGCTCGAAAATCGTGTCGAAAATCAAATTTTCTGTGCGGTACTGTGAGATGGACGATCAGGCTCACGCCCCAAAACTAGAACATAGTGCTAATCTTACAACTTTTGATTTTCGAGCAGGAAAAAAGATGCAAATCAATAACAGTACACCAACAGACATGCTAGCTTACCCATGGCGCACGGTTTTGAAGATGTTTTGTATGAGTTGCAAGCAGTGTCGAAAAAAAAACCAAGCGGGGTGGCTCAGAAGAATCTGCCTTTATGAATCTTCTCATACCCAAAGTGAATATTAATCTGCAGGAGCTGTGCATGCCTCCAATCTTCAGAAAACCTGCAAAGAGACAACAGGGCCGCATCGCAGTTCCGGCTATGCTTGCACGGATTCGGATTTCACATCTCATTTCCATTTAACACCTACGCAATTTTTCTTTCCGATACGCATCCGTGCAGTGTGAAATCTCGTCGGTGCTGCACGCAATCGTTCAATCGTCGGTACCCGCTATCACAATGAAATTCCTGCGCAGGGAAGCCCGGGTTTTTCCATTTGTATTTGTTGTCTCTGTATCGTGACTATCCTGCCCTATCAAAAGACTGGCACGTGCGTGACCATCATCAAAGAGATTGGCAACTGCGCCAACGTGAGCGCTGAGCATATACCACACTTTATCTTTAACAGAGACAGATAGCACATAGAAAAAAATGCATTTTCAACGGCTTCCCTAACACAGAGAAAACGCTGCAGAGCGGAAAGGATAAGGATTTTCCATTGATTACACGTTCCACGTGAACATAACTTCCTCTTTGTAGACGGCATTCTCCTGGGCCAGGAAGGCATTGCGCCGGGTCGGGCTCCGCGCTTGGCCGTGCACGTCGGCGAGTGTGCCGTGCTTGAAATCCTCCTCCGCCAGCATGATGCAGCTTCTGGCGGATCTGCCCGAAGATCTTTTAAACTTTTATTCAACAGGCATTTTTTTTACTTCATCTGTGTTTGGTGCAGGAGCTGCGGTCGGTCATGTTCAATTCCCAGCATGTTCTTCCAACATAAATGAGTAAGCAACAAGTACAACTGAGCCCAATGACTACTTACTTTCCCTACGTAGAACTGGGAGGCACAAACAAAAAAAAAACTGTATGGTAGATTGTTGGAAAGTCATAGGTTCCAGCTTCGATGTCGTGTCTTGCTCGACCGAGAAAGTGTACGAACGATACGAGAGCCAGAGCGATTTTGGAAAAATTGGGATTTTTATACATCATACTAGGAAAAATCATCATATATTTTTAACCTACCGCACCCTAATTTTGTAACCCGGAGCGATGAACCTGCCCAACCCCGGACGAAAGGGATATTGAGAGCGCATTCACGATTCGTGCATGTACAGTTTGTTTTTTCTTGATCAAAATTTGCGTTTGACCGATGGCCTCGCAGACACCTATAAAGGAAAACTAAGACGCAGGCACGGAGCACACACCACATACGATGAAATGCAGCTTCCCTTCCGTTTCTCCCGACACTTCTTCTAACAGTTTCTGATAGATAGCGCGCGGCGATGTTTGTACAGAACTGCCAAAAATGTTGCAAACAGTGTACATTGATTTGATCCACATGATCCAACGCAAGGTGCCACGGCTTGACGCCGATACGGCTTCATAGCTACCACAAGCTTTTAAAGTGCAGCGAGCCGGCGAGTGTGCTTACCGAGCTCCGAGTTGAGGTTCATCTACAAAGATAGGCTGATATATAATCATAGCGCAGCCAGGGCTGCTTTGGAACGATAAAGCTGTGTTTGAAGTTCTAGAAGTCAATTGATGTTGTTCGGAAATTGAAACAAAATACTTGCGAATGAAATTTCGTTTTTCGTTCGTTCTTTCATTATTGTATATACTCGCGTTAATTTCTACCCATCCTCACCGTCGAAATCCTCGTCAGCCTCTTCGTCTGCGGGAAAGTACATCTCCATAGCCTCGAAAAAGTTGTCGGCGTAGGTATCTGCCGTCAAGGGGTTTCCGCTCTTGTTGTGCACATCCAGCATCCCGATCAAAATGCCCCACGTCTTTCCCCCGGCATCTTCGCCGGTGAACCCCTGCATCAGCGGGTTGGCGTAAATCCGCGGCAGGGGAGGAATCGTTGGGGTGTCCACCAGCGCGACGAGGAGCCCGTAGTCCGTCATGCCCTGTTGCTGGACGAAGTCTAAATCGAGGGAGATCCCCCGGAGGAAAGCGTCCTGCTCCGCGAAGTTGATGAACTGGGGCCCCATCAGAAAATTGAGGTCGTCCCCGGTGGGCTGATCGCCCCCCGTCTGATTGCCCCGGATGTAGTACCGCTGCTTGGCGGTGAGCCCGGCGCTCCGGAGCGTCATCACGGGATTGTTACTGATCACGAAGAAGGCCTCCTCTTCCGAGTCGGGAATGGTGATCTTCAGCATGTAATACAGGTGCGGCATGAAGGTGGTCCGCGCGTTGCTGCGGAAGTACTCGACGTAGGGCACCATGAACTGCCGGCTCAACAGCGGCTTCGCGTAGTTGGCGCTGGTTTTTTTCACCAGCAGGTGCCCCTCCGGGGACCACATGGTCAGCCCGGTCTGCGGGGCCTCGTGCGCCAGCAGCGGCCGGTCCACCAGCTCGTTGATGATCCACTGGTCGTTGCTGTTGAACGCGATCGCCCGCCGCACGTCGTCCATCTCGCGGGGGTAGAACGCCGTCACGTTCACCTCCACCGTGGCGCCGCCCGTGGGAGGCTCGAACCCGAACTGGATTTTTGTGTTCACCACCTCCTCCGTCGGGAACGGCGACTCCGGCGGAAGCGGCACCGAGGAGAGCGCGCGGATGGTGGCGGGGATCAGTTCCTTCCAGAACTCCACCCCGCGGGGGCCCGCGGACAGGTGCTGGAACATGTCTTCTTTGTTCACCCGGTCGTAGCTGGCCTGCCCAGAACTGACGCTGCTCAGCGCTCCTCGGGCCTCGGCCGCGGACTGGTTCGCGCCGGGCCGGGGCGTGTGCTCGTCCAGCCTGCTCAAATCCCCCTGGCCCGCGGCCAGCGCGTTGTACATTCGCTGGTTGTCTTCCTCCAGCCAGTGGGCCTCCCCGATGGCCTTGGCCAGCTCGTCGTTCATCTTGGACAGGATCTCAGCCTGCTTGAAGATCACGGAATCGTCATGCTGCATGATGTCGTGCTTCTCCCGCCGCATGTTGTCCAGCTGATTCACCAGCTCTTGCTTGTCCTTGTCGCACTGCCGGCGCAGCTCCGCCATAGCCACCCAGTGCTCGTCGCGCAGCGCCTCCAGCTCGAGCCGCACCTTCTCCACCTGCGGCAGCTCCGCTTTGCGATACTGCTCCAGCAGCGCCAGAAGGTCGGCCTTCTCCAGCTCGGCCTCCTTCAGCCGCCGCCGCTCCTCGGCCCGCAGGTTGCGCAGCTTGTCCAGCTCCCGCTCGGTCTTGTCCAGCTGCAGCATCTTGGCCTGGTAGGACTCGGCCTGCTTCAGTGCGTCCTGCGCGGTGTCGCTGTACTTTTCCACCTCCTTCTGCAGCTCCAGCTTCTCCGCCATCCACTGCGCCCGCAGCGCCTCCAAAAACTCCGCGAGCCGCACCAGAAGGTCGCCCTCCATGCGGTCCATCTGCTGCAACAGCTTCTTGCCTGCCGCGTGCCCGAGCGGGTAGTTTTCCCCGAGCAGCAGTGCGGCCGAGGCCCCCCGCAACAGCTCCTTGTCCTCCTGAAACTGCGGCTGCTTCTGAGCCAGGTCTGCCTTGAACTCCACCAAAAAGGGGTTTTCTAAGTTCTTCATGGCGTTTTCAATGCGGCTTTCGCCGTCCGGCCGCAACCGCGTTGCCGCCAGCCGCTCCATCTTCTCGCACCACGGAACTGGAAATCGAGAACCCAGTCACAACGAAGAGGGTGCCTATTTAATACCCAGAAGAGTACCGGCCTCGTCCTCCCCGGCGGGAACCGAGAGGTGCGAAGATGAGCATCCTTCTACTTAATGTACTTTAGTGATCTGATTGTCTCTGCTGTACTGGAGTTGCGACCATGGTACTGCCGTCTGCAGCCGCGAGATGCCGACTGACTGTCGTTCCTGATCATACAAATCTAGCCGCTTCCTTCAACTCAAAAAACCCTTCCTGCTTTTACATGTTGAAATGTTTTTGCTCTTCTTGCCTTTGTTGCTTTCAGAGGTGGATACACATTTTTCCTACACATGTAACTTCACGAAAAGTAGAATTTCGCACATTCAAAACGATCACGAATTATATCAGCGCTTGGACGAAATTGGAATCGATGCCCCACGACCACGATTCGGAAAAATACTTGCTTGGATACGCTGTCTTCTTTGTCGAAATTTAAATTTCATCACCATAAACGACATACAAATACAAATTTCAGTTCTGAGTTGTGCTGGCATATCATGCTGGTACGACTCCCAATCCTGCTTTCCAAACGCGGCACCAAATCCTCAGGTTGCGTCGGTCTCGGTTCAAGCTTCGTTCGTTTTTGAAACCATCAAACTGCAAAAATAGCGAAAAGTTCTGTAGTAGTTTACGATGCGTGTTTTCTGAACGGGCAGCAGTCGTTTCCGGCATTAGAGCCATTTGAAAGTGCCACACGAAAACAAATAACTAAACAAGCAACGACATTAATTTTCTGTCCAATTTGAATTTGTGTGTACAGATTTTACAGATCCACAGAAGATATTGCAAGGATAGCGCGTCACTTTGCCGTATTTAATTTTACATCGGAATAGAACTGACAATTTTGTTTACAATCAAAACCACACGAAGAGCTGCGCAAGAATACGTCGAATAAACTTAAACTAACATGTATACAAAATATTTTTCTGTAACCGATAAAGCGTCTGAATCTGGTTTACTTTTGTTGGACGTGCATTTCTCAAATCATATCTGCTAGCTTTAGCTTTTTGCTCAGGAGTAAGTACCCATAGCTCAGACGACTAGAAGTTGGTAGGTCCCATTTTTCTTTTCCATCTTGTTGCCGTGAGCATCTTCTCGCACAACTCTTACCAGCGCTGGTTCATCCCCGCATTTTCGCGGCCGGTCGACACGACCATACCGCGGTTCAGGAGCGGCTTTTCGTCGAAGTCGGGATCCACATCGGCGTCGTTGTAGAAGTTCGACTCAAACGACGAACGGGGCAGCGACGAAGCGCGCTCGCCTTCGCCCTTCACCGGCACACCCACAACAGAGGACCGCCCATCAGCATACAGCCATTGATCCTGCAGTAAGGGCAAAGGTTTGTTCTCTGACATCAAAATACTGCATTGATTTTTGATTTTAGAAAGGGCAAAAGCTGTTACGTTGTGTATACATTGGTTGCTTTCTGTCACAGGTTACTGCGTCTGAAAGTAGGATGAAAGACGCAGCAACAAGTACCTGGGCTGGTTCCCAGCAGCACACCGCGAACCATCCGGCAAGGCAGCTCCCCCCGGACATGCATTCGTACAGCTGATATGCAACAAAGAAAACTGTGTAAATGTAGCTTTGTGTCTGTCATGCAGAGCATGTAACATGTAGTGCCAGACAACCAAGAAGCCTCTTTTCATGTGTGCTTTCACTCACAAGCCATGCATGACACCAGGTCTGTCATGTAGAGCAAATTTGTATTATGCTGTCAGCCAAAGAAGGTTACACTAACACAGTTTTTTTCTAGAATAGCTGAACCACCGGGACGATAAGCGGGATCAGGGTGCTTGTTCCAAGCGTGGGAGCGAGGCGCAGAAGGGCGATAAGAAAAAAGCCGGACCCAGTGGTACTCAGCGCTAGCGTGATCAGAATGTTCACAAGGTCTATCAAAGTGAAAATTCCCCTTCCCCATATCTCAATGGAGATCAACACCGCAAAATTTCAGAAGCACGCCGCTTCAATTCAATATTTATGGGGAAGGGGGATTTGTTCTCGCGATAAGGTCGGAGGTGCCTTCCCATGCGTACAAGGCCAGCAAGGGACACCAGAAGCGGCAGCACTTGTCCCGGGGATGGCAGTAGCAGCAGCAGTACCTGGTCTCCTCCTGGATCGTCTCGCTGAACGTCTTCTGGATCTTCTTCGGAGTCCAGCAGCACAGGGTGAATAAGTTCCAACAGCAAAACGACAACACGACATCAATCCAATCGTCGCACCCTTGCCAGAACTATCACGGGAAAAACTACAACTACGCCCCCATAGTCAAAGGGACCCTGATGAAGCAAGCACGTCTCCTGCTTGTATTTGGTGCAAGACATAATTATATCCGGTTGAAGATGCCCGAAGGCAAGCATGACATCCAGATCAAGATTTCGGTTGCTACACTAAAATCTTGCCTACACTGCAAGTGCTCACCCTTTCGCGTATGGGGGCGGCTTTTCCTGCACGATACGGCCCACACCGCGTATATCCTGTGTAAAAACGTACCCACACCATAGTTGTCATGCAAATCTGCATGCTTAAACTCTTTCTCATGCGGAGCCCCATGAGAAGCATTCTCTAATGGTGTTTTGAGATTTGTCGTGCTCCAATCAGCATGAGAGACTAGATCTGTAATGCTGCTGAGCTAGCTCAAACAGCACTACACTACGCGTCCAAATTTGTCATGCGAAACAAGCAAAGCTGGCTGATTTGTCTAGCCGATTCCCCATCCTGACTCTGGTGTGGGTACGTTTTTACTTAGGATAGCGTACGGTGGACAGAAAAACCGCATGAAGCAGTTGCGAGGATCCGTCGTCTATCCTGTGCAAAAGTATCGTACTCGTATAAATGCAGGTCTTGCATTACAATTCTTGTTCCCAAGGCAAATCTGCATTACAAATTTTATTTCTCATGCTGAGGGAATTTGTAATGCATTTATACGAATACGATACTTTTGCAGTTCATATCGTCGCCGCGCCTGTATCCTGCGAAAAAAGTGTTTCACCGTCGTGTTTTTGCAGAATTTGCATGATCTCACAATGGCAATGTTGTTTCGCATGACCGTGATACTCACTTGCCACCCTGAGGACCAATGCTGTGGTACCAAAAACCTCACCGGGTGAGCTAAATAGGAGCTTCCGTGGTTGCGTTGGAACCCAAATGCAAACCTATGCCTTGCATCCTCCACAACGCATGCTTGCCGTGATGAAACATTTGTTTTTCTTTTTCTTGGATAGCCCGGGACGTAGCTGCATTCGCAATAACAGCATCGTCTGTGACAATCCGGCGCAGACATGGTCCTGCAAAAAGAAGTTCGGAACAGCAAAAATCACTTCTGTCCCCAATTCTGTGAAGACTGACCGGAGCGAGGTTCGAGATTGTTATGTTCTGCACTGATCTTTTAGTTAGTTTGTAAGTACTGGCCTTGAACAAAAACCGAGAGGTTCGTCAGCTTCTATGGTGTAGACGCCGTGATCATCAACCAACAATTAATCAAAGACTAAATCAGCGAAAACCGATCGAGAAAACACCAAACTAGGTTTTTTCAAAGTCCCAAGACGAGCCACGATTTTTCTTTTATTCTTTCGCAAAATTCATCTATTTATGTATAGCGACACGCTAACTTTCCGGAATGGGAGTCTCCCATTCCGGATTTCAACGAAGAGATCGCTAGCGGCACCGGGATCGCAACCACGTACAGCCACCAAGCTCGACTCTGACAGACGAGCAGCCCTAGAGAACTGACGACGTGCTACGAAGCAGAACTTTGCGAAGGCGATACGAATGCAGAAGTGCCGAGAACGAGATCGGAGCGTCACCGTCCGCAAGCGAATACGACGACCCACGTTTACGTTACGTCAAAGCAGCATCATCAAACGAAAATTTAAACACTGCCCGTTTTACCACGTTTCGACACGAACAATAAGATCACTGTTTTCAGTGGGGGTGGGGATGTCTCCTTGCCCTACGGTTCTTGCGTTCACAGTCTTACTGTATTATTGCAAAATTGCGATTCTCGATACAACAAATGCACATCAAAATACCGTACAGAGAATGTCGCTCTCAAGTCTGGCGCATACTGGAGAGCTGTTTCATCTGCGCTGCTGATGCTTACCCCTAGATTTTTTCTTGGTACTAGGTGGAATGGCGCTTCGTTGTCAGCACCTCCCGTGAAGCGACCGCTCTGCCTCCAGCTACGTAATTGCTGACCACGGCATAGAAGGAACACTGGGACGAATCCGACTGCTCCGTTCCGTAGGCAAAAGGGAGCGTGATCTTCACGACGAAGTACAGAACTGGTAGCGCCGCCGCGTCCCCGAATCTAGCCCCGCGCTCCGCCACCATGTGGTGGAAGTAGGTGCCCATGCAGTCCCTCTGGAGGCAAGGCTTGACGTCCTCCTTGGAGCTGCTAATCTGGACCGCAATCGGCTCGTCCGGCACCCGCACTAACCAAGAGTCGGAGGGCTGGCGAAAACCAGCAGCGGCTTGTAGTTCATCCCCGGGCACAGTTTGTTCTCGCGGTGCCACCCTCGTGGTCGGCACCAGCTCTTGTGCACCAAAGCGGCGCAGCTTGTCCAGAACGTCCGTCCCCGCATGCCCGTGCGGCGCGACGAGCCGGCGCACCGCAGTCAGATTCCGATGGAAAAACCCGACCCCGATTACCTTCCGCGTTTGAAAATTGAGCCGCACTCGAGCATTCCCTACGGTTTGGTCCGCCCCCTCGCTGTCGTTGGGTGGTGGCGGCAACTTAGCCACAGCGGTGCACACCTCCACGACGAGGCCGAGAAAAAAATCAGCGTGCGCCCGTATCCACCTACGACCGGTTTGTCCGGGCAGCGGCCCCCTGTGCATCACCGCGTGCGTCGCCACGTGTCTGTCTTCTCGCCAAACCACCAGGCCGAAGACTCGCCCGAGGTACCGGCGAAAGCGGTGCCAGTCCGCAAGCAGCTGCTCGCGGTGGGTATCCCAGGTTCGATCTTCTTCCGCAACGCTGGACAGGAGGAAAATTTCTTGCTCTTCGGGTACATTTTCCTCCAGCGCAGGTTCCGCTAGTCGCTTTCGAAGCTGATTTCGCACCGCGGTCTCCATGCGATGCAAGCCGTATAGCCGCTGTGAGAGAAGCCGCGCCTTCTTCTCCCGGTTGTCCGTGTTCGCCTTCGCCAAGCCAGTGGCAACCTCCTTCAACACGCCGCGATTGCGGCGCTGCACCTGCTGCAGGAGACGAAGGCCTGCGAGAAGTTCCTCGGTCGAACGCGCCGGGAGGCCCAAAACGCACTGATCAAGATCGAACTGTCGCCGCGCCAGTTCGCTGAGGAGCAAATACTCTCGCTGCTCGAGGAAAGGAACCGTAGAAGTACTCTTCGAGGCTGCAGTTTTCGACGCAGAAAGAGCCTCTACTTCCCCGTCCAATACAGCACTCGTGACCAGCCCATCTAGTTCTCCCTCGACTTGCTGCAGCTGCTGCTGCAGACTTTCGTCGGACACGGCCTCGCTGCGCAGCCTCGCCGTCTCTCTGTACAATGCCAAACGCTCAGCCTCCGCGGTCGGAGGAGGTTCCCAGCGTCGCTGGGCCAGCTGAATCGCTTGCATGTCTGGAGACCACGTACGCTCGTCGTCAAGCGCGCTGGAGAGTCTGTCGGGCAGTTCGAGCACAGCCGTTGCAAAAGCCGAACGTCCGTCAGGGGGACCAGTGATATGCTGATGTTCCGCAGCGCTTGCCCTGGTAGCAACCTTGTCGCGCCACGCCTCTTGGAGCTGTTGACGTTGCTCGTCACGCTCCCGGGCACGAATCCTTTCGTCAACGAGACTTCTGCGGCGTTCCTCGTCCTCCACGCGGCTCTTTCTGGACATTTCGGACTTCATGCGCCGCGTATCTTCGTCGAAGTGCGCTTGCTTCCGGCCATCCCAATTCCGATCGAAATCAAGTCGCGCCTTTTGCTCTGCTTCCCAACGGAGTGCCTCCTCCGCGTCGAGCATCTCTCGACGACGCTGCTCCTGTGCTTTTTCGGCCTCGATCGACAAACTCGGTTTGAAAGACGCGGTCGCGTCGTTAAGTTGTGCATGCGTACTAGGCTTACTACTCGCTGGCGTGCTGGACCTGGATGTTGTGCTCTCTTTGCTAGAGGAATTCGCGTGATGCCGTGGCAGCGATGCACGCTCGGGACTGCTCGCTGCTCCCACGACTAGCCCATCCGCGTTTGGGTTTGCCTTTCCGCCTACCTCTCCGGTAGAAGTTACAGCCGGAACAATAGAAAATGCCTCGTGCTCTTGTACTATTCCCTTACTGCTCCGTCTACTGCCGCTCGCACTTTTCAACGTGGCCCCACCTTGGTGTCCCCCCGCGTCTTTTGTATCGAAGGCTTTACGGCGCGCTGCTTCAACCCTTTGCATCCCCCGAAATCTCTCTTCGAACTCCAGCCGCCGCGTGTCCTCGTCAAAGTGTTCTTGTTTCGAGCCACCCCAATTTCCGTCGAATGTTCGACGCCGCCCCTGTTCCTCCGCCCATAAACGGTTCATCTCCGCATCGAAATCGTTACGACGGCGCTGTTCCGCCGAGACCTGGGGATCTTTCGCCGCGTTGCTAACTTTTGCTTCCAGGACGGTCTTTTTCAGAGACTGCCAGAAGTCGAGATCGGCCTGCGCGTCTTCTCCGAGCGCACGGCGTCGGTCTGAGAGCAGCTGTGAGTAAGCGTCCTGGGAGCGAAGCGCGGCCGAGTCCCGGTAGTTCTGGAAGGCCGACACGTTGAGCGACTGCAAAAAAGCCCCCGTTGACGGACCTGGAGGAGGCACCAATTCCGCCTGCAACCCGCCCGAAAACGCCGCGTTGACCAGCAAAGTTTGCACTTCCAGATGCACGCGCCAGACGTCCGACAGCAGTGCGAACCACGCCCGGGCTTCGTCTTCCCGGAACGCCGCGCTCCGGGCTTCCGGTACCACGCCGGAGCGCATGTACGGGGGGAGCTTGGTGAACTTCGCGCGCAGCTCCTCCGCAATGTCCGTGCGGGAGCTGAGGTCGCTCTCGCACACGGCAATAATTTCCTCCACCGCGCCCCGGAGGATGGCGTGGTGGCTCCAGGTAAACACCGCCAAGCGGTCCTCGGCGCGGGCGTCGTGCAGCACGCGCCATGCGAGGTCGCGCTGCACGTACTCCACCAGCGCGTCCAGCTGCGCGGTGGCGCTGCCTCCCGCATTTTTCGCGATGTCCAGGCGCTCCGTGAGCGCGTCAATCCCGGTCATCAGGGTGTCGTTGGCGCGTTCCGCCTCCTCGCGCGCGGCTTTCGCGCTTGTCACCTCCAACTGCAGAGCGGCGTTCGCACGTTTCGCCTGCTGCAGCGCCTCCTGCAGCTGCGGCACGAGCTGTAACTCCGCCTCCCGGTCCCGGTAGTAGTCCAGCAAACGCCGGTCCGCGTCCCGGGCCACTTCGTTCTCGAGCCCCGCTTGGCTCACAAGTTCCGTGATTTCCACCGTTGCTCGCTGCCACCAGGTGACAAACCGCTCGTGGTGCGGCCCCATGATCACGCTGCCGTCTGCTCCGACTAGCAGATCGTCAATGAGCCGTTTCAGGACGTCTTCCGTCTGAGCCGCCTTGCCCGGCGCCACGCGGCCGGGCCCGTGCAACATTGGGTCGGCATCGGTATGGTCCTCGCGCTTTTCGAGAAAGGGGTTCCGAAACTTTTCTCGCACGGGATCGTAGTCTGCCGGCTCCACGGCGAGCGGATGCTGCCACTCCTCGCATCCTCGGTCGTTGGGCATGATGAGTCTCCCACTGCCACACGTGTTTTCCCTTTTTCTGTTGCACTTTACAACAGGAAAGCCTTTTTGCCGCACCAAAATTGTCTTCACATCGTTCTTCGCCTATGTAGGAGGTGTACTACAGACACAAAGTCTAGTCAAGCAGTCCAGAAACTTCTAACTCCGCACATGACTTGTACTTGTATCTGATCCGTATACCGGCGAAATTTTACATGTGGATATCGATCGAAGGCGCACATCTTCATCCACCGTCTACATTTACTTTGCAGTTTTCTCCTCGACGAACTGGCGATTCGATTCTTACGACGAAAAAGACGAGCCGGCGAGGTGGACAATGAATACTTACCTCCGGAGGTGCTCCCGACGAGGATCGATGTGGTCATCGATCTTGTCCCTTCACGCGCACATCAACTATCATGATTTCTACGAACGAGCCTGCGTGAATCGAGTCGGAGAGGGACCCGACAAAAAGAGTCCCTCATTGCGCTGCGGCCGCTCGTCCCACGGGGTGGCTGGCATCGGGATCGATCATGACCGCGTCGAACATGACGGTCGGCATATCCTGAGTAAAAACGTACCCACACCAGAGTCAAGATGGAAAATCTGCTAGACAAATCGGCCAACTTTGCTTGTTTCGCATGACAAATTTGGACGCGTAGTGTAGCGCTGTTTGAGCTAGTTCAGCAGCATTCCAGATCTAGTCTCTCATGCTGATTGGAGCATGACAAATTTCAAAACACCCTTAGAAAATGCTTCTCATGGGGCTCCGCATGACAAACATTTCAAGCATGCAGATTTGCATGACAACTATGGTGTGGGTACGTTTTTACTCAGGATACGGCACCTCCTCCTCAACTTCCTCGTCATCGAACCGCGCATACCGTATCAAATGCAAATATGTCTGGGTCTGGAAGATTTCTAGATTTGTCGTGCAGCTTTTCCATGACTCATGAGGTCTGGAATGCAGGACCTAGCACGACAGATTCTGTGCGATCTCTCTCATGCCTATCCTGCATGAGAAACTCCCTCCCGACTTGATCAAAACTGGACGACTTTTGGTAATCATGCAACACAGATTTTTGCATGCTTCAGATTTAGCATGACAAGTTGCATTTTTCCAGACCCAGACATTTTTACATTTGATATACCGGCGGGCGGACCGAAAGTCGAACACCAACTTGCTGCCGATCTGCAGCGTGCCCGCAAGAATGAACAGAGACACGAAAAAGGAACAGACTGCGTCCACGCGCACCGAATTCGCAGCCGGGTTCGTCCAGATGATGAAACCGCTGACAAGCACGGACACGCCCCGCAGGATGTCCGCGACAAGGTGCGCCAAGGCCGCAGACATGTTCAGACTGGTTTCCTCCGGCGCGCCGGCACGAGCTCCGGCAGGAGTTGTTGTATGCCCACCTCCGGTCGCGGCTCCAGAAAATCTTGTCGTTGACGCTGTTCCACTTTGTGGAGGCGGTGACCCATCCCCGATCATGTCTCCCGCCCCTGATTGGTGGTCATCATGGCTTGTTCCAACAGCGGCCCCGGTGGTCTCCTGCGCTGCACCCGAACCGTCTACCTCCTCGTCCGCAAGAACCAGCGTCGCACCCTCCACGTTGTTGCGAAACACGTACAGCAGGAAAGCGTCCGCAACCAGGTTGATAATCGTGAAGCCCATCATCATACGACCGTCCACGTCGCCGTATTCGTCCGGCCCGGTCAGACGATCTGCAGCATCGAAAAGCACGATCACCGTCGTTACACCCAACAGCAGAAACGAAATCAGCGCACCGTACCTCGAAGTGGCGTATTATAGGGGCATCAAATCAACATGACACTTGTTGACTCGCAAGAACATGAACATCCATAAATGGCACGAAACAATAAATCAGAAGCAGCTGTTCCTGGTGCTCTAGAGCCGAAAAGAAGTGGTCTTCAGCTTTACTCACCGACAACCTTGCATCTTCACGAATTCACTGAATTCTGAAATCACCTAATTGCCTTGTTCGTCTTGCAGAAAATAAACTTCATCTTCACGCTGTAGTAAAAATACCGGTCAGCCCGCTTTTTCTTCCTCGGCGTTTTCGTTTTCTCGGCGATCAAAGAGACGATGTATCCGATAACGTCCACAAACATCATGGCTGCGTCGCCCAACAACGATAGCGAACTCGCGACGTACCCGGAAAACAGTTGCAACACCGTGAGAAACAGGTTCACGAAGATCAGAACCCACAGCGTGCGAATGCGCGACTCGCGCTGGCGGGCGTCCCGTAGGTACTGCACGGGCCGGTTTCATATGCGTTGCAAATATGTCTGGGGCAAGATTTTTGGTGATGCGAAATTTGATAGACCGCGAGATCTGTAGTGCATGAATACGAATGACCACTTTCTTTTTTTGTCGTGCTGGAAGCCAGTTTGTCATGCAAAACAAGGCACCCGCAATACTCGCAACACCACCCAAAATGAAATTTGTGATGTGTTCGTACCGTACATCAAGGCGCCGCTCTGTCCTGCAAGACTCCGGAAGACAAAGACACATCTCGCTGCATCTTTCTAGACCCAGACATATTTGGACTTGATATTTCGCCGGCTAGAGTCGCCATGCTCCCCACCGGGCGACATGGTGCCGCACTTGTGCTCTGCCACTTCGCGAAACGAAAGCAACCTCGTCGGCGTTTTGCTACTCGTGGTCCTGGTGTTGTCGCGGAGTCGAGAGGACCCCGGCACCGATTGATCCGCGGAAACACCTAGGCTGGATATCACAGTGGCACCAACCAGGTTATGGTGCAGGCCCGAGAAGCTTTGCGCGGCGGCAACCATTCTGTCCTCATTGTTTGGCGCATGTCAATAAACGCATGACATCGAAAATAAATCGAGACACTGACTTGAGGGCCGCAGAGTCCATCTTCACTCGACGAAACATACAAAGCAAAACACAAATCCAAAACATCACTCATGGTGTCAAGCCAATCAGCCCTCGACTGCACCTCGAGGACTATTTTCTCTCCTAGGTAATGAACATTGAGGAAACTGACTCCCGAGGCGAATCAGGCGGCATGACAAGCACACAGAAACGTTGCTGCGTCCATCGTAATTCTGAGCATTCAGTATCCCTATTCTCCAATTCTGTGCCCTTACAATTTCCTCGGGAAAACGAAATCTACCGAAGGTCCATATGTTGCGCCCAAAAACTTTTACAAAGAATGATGATTTAGTTGAGTGGCTTGGCCTCGAATTGCAACTCCGTGTTCTTCTTGGCATTTGCCTTATCCGGAAATTCCAGCGTGAATTCTTTTGCACCAAAAAGTATGTTGTCGACTGCTTCTACACCTTGCAAGCAGGTGTGGTCCTGATTGCCGATTTCGTACTTCCACGCGCCAAATCTTCCTCGGCTCCAGATTTTCCCACAGAAAAAAGCTAGAAGGATACATGTACAATGCACGAACCAAGGTTCGTCATACGATACCCCATGCACAACGAGGTAGCCCCTCTTCTGTGAGTCTCTAAGTCCAACTCCAGTTTCTTTTATGTCATTATTGCATTACAAATGCGGCATGCTAGACTTTTTCTGTGTGATAAAGATGTCCTTTTTGCGAAGCTCCGGCAAGATTTTCTGGATACATGTGTCCCGGTCTACGTGCGGAGTTGGGTATCCCTTCTCGAGCCTTACAGAGGTTTGTCGTTTTTTGAAACCGCCTTTAGGCGCACCTCTACGAAAATAAAGGGCTCAACTCATTTTATCGGATAAAATGAAAAACAAAAACAACATCCACAAAGGGGAGATGAGTAAAGTACTTCGCTGCGAAGAAAGCCGGAATGCAGAAAACAGCAAAGTTACCTCCTGCGGCATCGACTGCAAATACGCCGGGGTGGAGTAAATAAAAGGATGTTCAAAAACAGCACGTTCCGCCAACGTTGCAGTACATGTCAAACAGAACCTTTGGGAGCGGTACAAATCCCATGCATAGGTACCTACCTGAGCCGTGGCCCTAATTATCGGCGCCACAAAAAAACTGCCTTCTTGCAGGCCGGCACGAAAGAAACCAACGTAAATCATGATGTAGATGTTCTACTTTGTGGCGCTACAAAAAAGCATTAAAAGTATGATGCCAGACTCTCCCCAAGACTAACCCCGACGCGTTTGCAGTACATACGTGGTAGATGGAGACAATTTCGTCGGTTGACTGGACCATTTTGGTGTTTATGGCACCTTGAATGGTGTCCTCGACGACCTTCTGCAAATCCACTGGTTTGTGGGCAGCGCTCTCGCTGATCTCGAACATAAGGGACCAGTAGGGGCCGGCGCGCGACTCGCCCGCGTCGGCGGGCACGGTGCCGTCACAGAGCCGCAAGGTCGGAAGTTTCTTGTCGTCCGGCGGGCAGTTGTTTTTTGCGTAGAAGCTGAATACCGTGCACCGATAGAAGGGACAGTTATCCTCCGGGTAGTAGAGCCAACATTTCACGTCGTGTGGAGAGACTCCCCGGAGTCCGATACCGACCACGTGCGTGGAGGAGTAGTGCTATCCTGAGTAAAAACGTACCCACACCAGAGTCAAGATGGAAAATCTGCTAGACAAATCGGCCAACTTTGCTTGTTTCGCATGACAAATTTGGACGCGTAGTGTAGTGCTGTTTGAGCTAGTTCAGCAGCATTACAGATCTAGTCTCTCATGCTGATTGGAGCATGACAAATTTCAAAACACCCTTAGAAAGTGCTTCTCATGGGGCTCCGCATGACAAACATTTTAAGCATGCAGATTTGCATGACAACTATGGTGTGGGTACGTTTTTACTCAGGATAAGTGCAACTTTTTCCCCTCTGGGTACTCGACCCCGGCCCACTTCGCCGTCTCGTCTAGTGGCAGCGTCGTCAGGAGCTTGTTATACTGCACCACGCCGCCTTCGCCCGTCTCCGTCGTCTGTTTTCAGTTTTTTCACGAATTCAACAAACAAACAGCGGTGCTGTCAGAAGCTTCTTGTCGAAGCTGTGAAATAAACAGACTGACCTGGTGCAAGGAGCATCGTGCCACAACAGTACGCACTCTGGTCGACTAATAGTGGAGGTCATGGAAGAAGCTAGTCGTTAAGTAGCACATATTACGCGGCTCATCAGGACAAGGAAAAAAACGATGTGTTTTTGTCAGTTGTACACCGTCCTCTCCGAGCTGCCGCCAATGCGCACACTTCTGCTCCGTGTCAATCTTTACTATCCGCCGAAAGTACTTCTGCTTGTCTTTTGGTATCAGAGCCCCGACCTTCTTCCATATTCCGCCCGTGCCTCCCTCCCTTGGGAAGCGGAACACCGCGTTGGGTCCCCAGCCGGCGTCTGGTTGGTTCTTGATCACGTTAGCGATCACCTTTTTGGATGATGTGACTACTCTTTAGGTCCTGAGCATTAATATCTTCGAGGGTCCAATGCGGAACAAGCCACTACCGCTCCAAATAAGATACCGCAGCAGCATATGATAGTAGTCATCGTGATTGGAGTTGCAGGTTGCGGTAGTCCACCGAGACCACAGTATTCCTTGATAATAGCAACGGGTGTTTTGTTAACAAGAAAGTAAAACTCAAACCTTTTTCGCATCCACGGTGGCCACTCGCTCTCCCAGCCACTGGCAGCTCATCTCTTTCGTTGGATACGCCCAAACTTTGAAGTTGTAGGGTCTCATAAACAAATCGGCAATGCCGTTGCCCATCACTTTCAGGATCCACTCATCAAAATTTCCGGGTGCGGCTGTGACCTGCAGTTGTTGCAGTAAAATTGTCTGCTCCGAAACACCCTTCATGGTGAATTCAATCTGTTCGACTCACCTAAGGAGCCTTCGAAAACTTAATCAGAAAAATGCAGACATGGCACAGCAACATGCGTCCTTGTTTTCCCCACTAGAAAGCTAAGTACCTTTGCTGCATCCAAAACGCCGTTGATGCATTCAATTTTGTCGTTCTGGTCCAGCATGTAGAGGTTGTTCTGGAACGGCTAGAATCCACTGAAAAGGGGTCACGGAGTCCGCAGGGGAAGAAAACACATCCACATGAAGACAAAACTAAAAGTGGAAACGTAACAGATCCGGACTCACGATTCGTACTCATGCACGTGGTAACGTGAATCTTCCCTCACCAACCCACGTCGACTGAAAGTCGATCAGTTGCACTGGATAGATAAGGCACCCACCTGTCACGGATCCAGACGTAGGATACCCGCTGGTGCGTGTTCCAGTGCTCGTCTCCCGTTCCAACTGCTGTGTCGAGGAGTTGGTCGAAATAGTTCCAGTGGGAAAAGATCACGTGGCCACCCATGTCAAATAGGAAGCCCTCCTTCGTGACGTCCGTCATGGCCAGTCCGCCTGCCTCCTTGCAATCTGTATCGTGGTGAAAAATGAATCCACCCCCAGAGACGGAATGCGTTCGTATTGCTACAAGAGACTTCGCCACCGAAAGCGAAATCGCAGTCGCTGAGGGTCAACGCAACGCGGGAGCACCTGACCGACACTCGCATGGCACAGGGCCAGCATCTACAGCTATGTATTGCTCGCCGATCTCGGTCGGTCAATCACGACGGAGGTGTTCGTGTTGCGAAAGCTCTCCGTTGTGTATGTAAACAGACTGCGCTACCAGACCGAAAGCCACAGAGAGTCCATGAGCTGCACGGAACATCCGAGCAGTACGGGAAGGTCCACGCAGCAGAAACATTCCCCATCATACAAGCATATACCAGCACCACAAATTTTCATCCCTGTGGCATAGCAAAAGTTTGCGTTGCAAAAAGGCCCAGCTATCGCAGAATTTGCGACGTCAGCGACGGTGCTCGCAACGCCTAACCTTAGGATCGCAGACACTTCTGGTTCTTTCGTGCAAGACAAACACTGTCCATTCCGAAACTTCTGGGGGAGTGGGCCACTTTCCATTGTGATAATCTGCATATAGTGCCCAGTTCTTATGCCCCAGCTGATGCAGCCGCGTGGCCGCTCCCAGCCCGCACGGGCCCGCCCCAAGAATAAGCACATCAACCGAGGAATCGCTCGCGGCGGCCATTGTAACGCAAGCCTGCTCGTCGCGGTCGGTCGTCACGCACTCTTGTGCACTGTAAAAATATATTGTTGTAATCGTGCTGGGCCGAGCTCAAATTGCTACAAATCGTAGTGAAAAACCGTCCAGAACAAACAAAAAAAACGCACAGCAGGAACGTCCAGATCGAAAAATTCTGAGAGAAAACAAAAAGACATTGTACTTGCACGTTGTGAACAGAAACAGATCAAGATTCTGGTGCTATTACTGAAGTAGCACTTCCACGGAGCAATGGGACCGAGAGAGCCGGAGCTCCACCTTCGTTTTATGTCTTGTACTTCTAATAGGTTAGAAGATGCATCATGAAATCCCCCACGGTCTGCATACCAGCCGTACTTCAGCTTTACTTGCTTAGGTGGAAACCGAAACAGAAACGTACGTCGTGAAACCATAATGTAAAAAATCCGGTCATTCTAATATTCTGTCGATTTTTTCTGCACACACACTTCAAAAAACATCTCCAAAGATGCATGCGACCCGCAGCACACGGGCACCAACACTGTCGGCTCTGCTGCGAGGGTCTTAAAGGTTGATCTTCTTGAAAGATTAAGAAAGAAAGTCGCTATTATTTGCTTGGAATGAACCCTGTGGAAAAACGTTCTGCCGCCTAGGGCCGTCCGCCACCCAGAATCAGGGCACCGAAGATCGTGATCAGAGACGCTGCAAAGGGAAAGCTAAGACCCGCAGCCGAACTCCCACCGCAACTCGAAAGACCACGTCCCGCCTGCAAGGCCCGCGAATTACAGTCCCCGAGCTCCCGTGCCTGTTCGAGTTCACGGACGGCATCATGAACTGCTGCCGTCCGCTTCTGTTCTTGGTCCACGAGCTTCAGAAGACTGTCGCGCGCACCGGAAACGACCGGGGCGACGGTGCCGAACCAAACGCAACACAGTGCAAATATCCGCAAAAGCACGCTCCGTGGGGACATTTTGATTACTTGTTGTGTACACACCTCAAGAATGCAGTTCGCTCCTTTTTAGGGGGAAGGATATGTACTACGCTCTACTAGGTAGAGACCGATAATTGAGTTTTTTTCTAAGTGTAACCCACTTTTGCGAATGTGCGATAAATGTAGTATGTACACAACGTACTTCTGAGCGTATAAAGATGTTCTGATGGATGATCGGGAGGAAAACTAAGTAGATACCCTACCTTTATTGGGTTCCATCAAAGCCACCACCTTCTTTCGTGGAAAGGGGTACTAGAACAACAGCCGCTCTCCTGTTTTCCAAGCACTGTGACTGAGTTAGAAGTGCACAACTCACATTTTGGCCAAAGGATCAGTTGTTCATGCAATGCACTAGAGGCACGTCTTGCACTTCATCAAACCGATCTTTGAAGACTCACTGTGACTTTTGTTGTTACCATACTCGCAACATTCCGTCACGGAATAAGTAGATACCGATTCGCAACCAGCCTCTTGGTTCCGGGATCATTGGGGTTCGGGAACACGTCTTGTATTAAAAGAATAACATCCCGCCCCCATAAGAGTCGGCGCTAGCCACGACAGAATGGGAAGCATGTACTGCGTTACAGGTATTATGCGAAGACAAGTTTTTACTTCACACGTGTTCTCCTCTCTTGGATCGGATGGAGTGACTACGCATGCTTCTTCCCCTCTTTTCCCTGTAGAGTTTTCCTCTCTTTGTCCTCCTTCTCTAGCAGTCGCGCCCCAGCGGCGTTCTCTCGCTCTTCCAAGTACATAAAGTTTCTTCTCATGTAGTCGAGGTACAGGGTCCGGTCAAAATCTCCGAGGAAGAAGTTGCAGCTCAGATTTGCCTCCAGCAACACAGGTTTCGTCGCCGTATGGTTTTCCCCCACGTCCTCGTCCACGAGAGCCACGTCCCAACCCACGAGCGGAACGTGCGGACACAGCTCGCGGTGCGCCCGCTCGCACACCGCCAGTACGCTGTCGATTTCCGGCACCTCGAGGCCCACCATCCGCAGCCCGGAGTCCGGGTGGACACTGACGCCGGCGGCCTTGGACGCGAAGCCCCGACGAAACACGCCGGCTTTGGTGAAGCAGCCCTCCTTGCCGGAGGCAGTCTGGAACACCGTGCCGCCGAGCTGGTACCAGTGCGAGTTGATCGCTCCTCGCGTGATCCGCCCCTTCTTCCCGTGTTCGGGACTTAAGTTCACGTTGTAGAAGATACTGCGGTGATCCGTTTTCGCGTGCTGCCGGCCCGCACGAAACACGCACGTTAGGATGTGCACTTTTGGAGACGAAGATCCTGCCCCGTGGTCCTGCGGCTGCTCCGCACTGGTCATTGAGGCCTCGCTTGCCGTGAGCACACGGAAGGTCGACAGCGGGCAAGGCTCGGGGAGCAGACACTGCAAGCAGGGGGTATCAAGCAAAAATTAAAATTATCAACTCCCCTTCCCGCGTCATACTGTAGCGAAAAAGAACCCGTGCACCTCTTCAGCTTCTTTGGTGCATCGACAGACCGGAACTTTGTTTGTCGCCATGCTCACTCAGAATATAGAATCTAAAAACTCACGATAGTGAATTAGGTTTTTTTGCTCACATGCTGCGACAACCTTCTGCAAAAAGTGGAAGTGCCAGAAGTAGAACTCGGCGCGCGTGGGCAATAAATAAATCTATCAGGTCCGGGGAAACTGACAACGTAGTTTAGTTCGATAGGACGCGTTTTGCAGCTTCGCCTGCAGAATCCAGTTTCCACCCGTGGCTGCGTTTTTGAAAAAATGGATGCCCATGCCGCCCTCTTCGTTTTTGTCTTTGCAGACCAGTGTGTCCAGGGCGACCGGCACCGCGGGCTTCCCGGATTCTTGTTGCTGGACAAGGTGGTACCCCAGTCCGGCGTATCCTGCGAAAAAAACTTTCCAGCCACACCCTCCCTGACACGCTGCGAAGAGAAGCATCTATAATACGTAACTCCAGTGCCGATGCAAAAAACTTGAATCCAATACTACGGTAAGCTTTTTAGGAGGCGTTGGTTTAAGTATTTTCATCCGCGGGATACGACGCACGGGGTGATGGGGACCTGCTTGGCGTGGCATTTTTGCAGGAAATCCCACTTGTTTTCCATCAAATACTCGTCGCTCAGCGTCAGGCAGCTGTGGTACGTCGCCAGGGCGCAGTTTAGGCGCCACCAGGTGAACCAGGTGTCCGGCGTTACTAAGTTCCCCTGGTACAGGATGCACACCTCCCGCAGGCAGATCTGGGCCTTCTCCCAGACCGCTTTCCACGTCTTGCCGCTTTTTCCGTCACCTCTGTAATTCCTGCCGGACGATGAAGACGTGGTCCGTGGCGGTGAGGTCCGCGCTTCCCCTCCTGTTCCGCCGGTACTGGTGCCATCCGCTTCCTGCTGCTGCTCCACCGCCCAGACGGCGAACGCCGCAACGAAGCACACCAGCGGGTAGAGGAAGAGCAGAAAGAACATAAAGGTCCACTTCGAGATGCAGACGAAGGCAAGCGGAACCCCGGTCCCCGGGAGCGCGACGTTGCGCAGATTTACTCGCAGGTCCTCCCCAAAACTGCCGCACCGGTAGTGTGGCCGGTCCCACAAGCGGAACACTAAGCACAGTGAAAACAGATGCAGCTGCGCGGCATGACGGGCCTCGTTCCCCAACTTTGGTTCACAAAAGAACCGGCAGTCTCGGAGCCGCCCACCGCGGGAAAAGTGCCACAAACATTGATAGTACGCAACGGTCGTCGCGAGACATTCGCTGGCCGTGAACGCCCTCCCAGCAGCCTGCAGGCCCGTCCGTTCCGCAAACGTCGCTGCACTGTGTTCCTGCGTCTTTGTTTCGACGCTCGATGAAGATTTTCGTTGCATTCTGGCTGCAGTAGTTTTTCGCAAATTCTTGCCCAGTCAGTAGGTGCAGCTTCTATGGGAATATACGAACTTTTTGTTGTGCTCTCCAGAAATTTTTAGAAAAATATAGATTCCGATTCAATTGCGAAGACAAGAATGACGGAGCGAATGAATGAATGACTTAAGTACCCAAGAACTGGGGGGGGTCTTGATACAGGAGAGAAGGTAGGTCAAACAGAATATAGAAAGATAGAAAAGTCGCGGAGAGTGGGGCAAACTTTTTGTTCGGAGGGACGCCTGCGTGACGGAGAAATTACAGGCGAAAATTCTATAGAGTAAGGTCTACAACAATTGACCTGTGATACCCGCAGCGCAGAACTCTGCCGCATGGTGTTGGTTTCGAATCCGAAATCGGGATGAAAAAACATACTTGGTTTCGTAAAGAACCGACGTTTCTGAGAGTGCAGGCACACCGAACGTTTTCGAGTAGATACGACAACGCGCGAACAGAAGTTACAAGTCAAACACGTGCAACACGTGTTCGCCATGCGCCTGCTGCTGCCTACGCGATACGCCAATAGATACCCGGCAATTTGGAAAACGATTTACAAACCCTGGTGGCAGAGACAGCACGATTCATTTCGATTAGCTTCTGGCACACAGATGTGCGCTTACGTTCTAGCCCTTTTCTACCTGTAGCTGATGTGACATAAAACCAGAGTATTCAATTGACAAAACGAAGAACTAATGGGAAGGAAAAAAAGTGCTCTCATCAGGCAAACTGCAAAAACTCCGGAAAGCTTTCATTCCAGTGAGTCTTGCGGCGCCGGGAGGTAAAATGCCCAATCATAGACCTGCTTTCGTTATTATTGTAGTTGGACTCAGCTCGAAATCCGAAAACCTGACAAATAAACCATTCTCGAAAGTAATACGGAATCTCCATCGCATTGTGGCGCATGCGATCGAAGCTCGAAAAACCATATGCTTCTACAATCATAAATAC
Organism: Amoebophrya sp. A120; assembly: GCA_905178155.1. Taxonomy (NCBI): domain Eukaryota; class Dinophyceae; order Syndiniales; family Amoebophryaceae; genus Amoebophrya; species Amoebophrya sp. A120. The sequence goes on from CAJINV010000003.1 coordinate 7,971,488, forward strand.
GAAATGAATTAGTTGTACATCGATTATTACATCAGCGACTTAGTGTACCATACCCCACCAAAAACGATAGCATAAAGAAAACTTTTGCGTGGCAAACTTTGGCCCGGCTCGCTCTCTCCTTCGTCGGTCAGCGCGCGTTCTGGCGCTACTTGGCCGTCGATGAAATAAAACACTCAACAAATGAGTTTCACTGCCTTCTTTCCCGTTGGTTGATTATCCAAGGTTTGCTTCGCGGCGTCGCTCATTTGGTCCTCGGCGAGCACGTTCTTCCAGGCCTGGAAATTGATTTCGGGAAAGCAACACGTGTTTTCACGCTCCTAAATCCTGTTTTCTCCACGCTTTGCGCCAAAGTCGCGCACGACCTCCAGTGGCTCATCTTTATCTTGCGAACAAAATCGACATGCACATGTTGCAAGGGGCCAAAAAAGAAAAGTAGTATACCTTGACGATTTTTGAGACCTGAAGCGGCGATACGACACCAACGCTCTGGAGCTGGTTGCTCAAAACAAGTTGCGTGAACTGTTGCCCATCGATCCCTCGCATGTCCACCGCGCCACACATCTGGTCTTTTATTTTTTCGGGGACAAACGCGTCCGGCAGACTCTTAATCCAGTCTATTACCTTCCCCGGACTCTTGCCACCCGCACGGGAGTTCGCAGGTATATTTGGCGGGGGTGGATTCGGCTTGGGTGCTATCCTCTGCAAAAAAAGTTTTCCCGGCCAATCAAGAATAGAATACATTCGAGGTTTACTGCCTATGCAAGCGCCTGATGTACATCTTCATCAGAACAGGAGTTGATCTATGCCATCGTGATAGCAGTCGAATCTATAAACTCACAAAGTGCGTTCTGTGCTACATTTTTCTGCTCAGGATCGAATTCTGCAGCTTGTCGCAACACCATAAAAGTATAATGCGCTGCTGTAGCTGCGTCAACCTAAGACCTCAAGGAGACATCATGAAGCGTGCTTGGCTAGGTCGTGGGAGACTTTATGCACAGGATAGCCGCCTTGGGCTGTGGTTGCGCGCGCGTGCTGGGCTGTGCTTTTTCTTCTGCGCGATGCACTTGTCGAATTTCCTCGCTTTCGTCGAAGGACGGATTGAATCGCTTCTCTCGCCCCTGGCCGGTGTTACCTGGGTCGGTAGAAACAGGGAGCTGAAACGCCGACGCACGACTTAACACAAAGACAACACCATCCGTTCATGATACGAAATTCGTTACAGCGAGCTTGGCGCGTTCCGCGACGGAGGGAGCAGGGGCCCGATATACAAAGAAATCGGAATGAAGATCCAAGGTGGTGAAATAAATCTAATGTGTACTATTTGCACTGGAACAACAGAAAATACGACAAACGTAAATTAATACCCCGGCTCGACGACGTGCGCCCAGTTTCCTTTTGGTCGTCTTGGTCCCGGACCGCCATAGCCTGGCTTCGGAAATCATCCATCGCAAATACGAGAGCCTCAACAAAATTTCAACAGCGGAATATTCGCCGTTCTCTTGCGGCTAGAACGTACGGGAAGCAAGTAGTGTCCAACTACATCCTCGCAGGCGCATGAAACCTCAAGAACATTGGCAGAAACACATGGTAGCAACACTGAGCAAGACTGATCATTTCGATCCTTATTTCCTGAGACCCTCAATCATTTGCGGGGCACACTGATGTGCAGACGCTGGAAGTTCGTCGAAAGGGTTTCCCGGCCTCTGTGCGGGCGGACAGGTATGGAGTAGAAAAACTACGCTTGCGCTAAGTAATAAATTCGGGGACGTCCGCAAAACTAGGGAAGTAGATGTCGACGACCATGCAAGAAGCACAGACAGCGGAGCTACGGCCCCGCACCTGACGGGTTTCCGTACTTTTCATCACGTTCCTTTCGCTAGTGCCCCACAAGGAAGTATGCACACACGCTAGGAATTTTTCTGTGCGGTAAGGCGGTTGTTTCTCTCCTTCCGCGGGAAGCTGCTGGTGAAGGAGGGTACCCTGGAGCGACTGCGGAACGCCCGGCTGCGTCGGCACCCCGCCGCCTCCCCCGGACTGCATCTGCGGTCGCTGTCCGCGCTGCTGCGGCTGCGGCGCGCCCGCGTGTATTGGTGGCGCGTTGGGATCAAATCTGTGGAATCAAGGTGACAATGTTAATGCAGCAAAACAAACCAAATCATCAAAAGACGCTTGCGCGTCATAAACCGAAGAGGAAAGATTCAAGAGCTCGCGTTATCCAATATCGTACGGATCTCCGCTTTATCAGGTGTAACAGATCCTTCTTTCTTGTTGTGTAACCACGACTCTGCTTGGCATTGCTGCAGAAATGTGTACGAGTGTGCAAAAATATTAATCAGATACAACTAAATGGTCCTCCAGATGCAAACTGTGACGCGCGGCGTGAGCGAATCGCGCATGCAAACTGTGACGCGCAGCGATCCGGGTCTCCAAATGAAAATGAGTTGAGTAAGGAGGATTCGTTACACCCGATATGACAATGCGACCACCCAATTGCGGACCCGCTGGCGGACCCCCGGGCGGTCCACGGGGTTGCTTATTCTGCATCAGGGGGGGGCCCTATCAAACCCAAAAAAGCTAGCAGGATATACCCGGAATGCTAAAATAAAATCCGCCATGGCTGAGCCTGTCTAGCATGCTCTTTTTCAGGATATAAAGATTTTTCTGTAAACATTACAGGTGTGACCAACTAGTTTTTTCCTGTGGGATAAGCCTTGACTTCCGCCTGCGCCGCCGCCTCCGTGACCACGCCCTTTGTCGCTCTGCTGGGCCGGGCGGAGCAAATCTCGCGAGCCCGGATACATTTGTGCCTTGTCGAGGCCAGCCTGGTCACAAACTCGCTCAAACACTTTCCTGAGATGGAGTTTCACATTGTTCAATATCAGAATGACGCCACGATTGACAAGTATGGTATATCATTGTCCCATCGTACTACATGAGTCCGATCGCTTTGCAGGATTGAAGGACAACAATTGGGTGGTCCGTAGATGCACAACCACGGGGTAATTCAACGGCGGGCGGACAAATAACAATAAGTGGGATGCTTGAAAAATACCTCGGCAAGTCCGCAAGCTCCTTCATTTGCTCGGTTAGTGCACGATTTCGTGATTCCGCCATGTCCAGGCTATTCTTATACTGGTCTCGTTCCTCTTCGGCCTTCCTTGCCCGCTGCTCTCCGAGCTCCAGGTCTGCTCGCCTGGTATGCAGTTTTGTGAAATTTCATTGCGCTCCGCCACGTATTTCCAACTTCTACTTCTTGATTCATTCTGTTGCCTCTTTCTCGCATGAAAACCACGGAAGCTGAATATATTTTCTGCCGTACAAAAACTCGAGTCGCTACACCCGGTAAGGAGCACCTAGTGGTACGCAAAAATTAAGGTGATTATACAATTTTTGGATCTGCTGCGCCATGCGCAGAGTTTCTTCGCGATGCGCAGCGTCTACATCCGCAGGGCCTCTCTGCTGCTGATGCCGGTTCGAACTGCTGAACGTGGTGTTGAGCCGTATCCTATCCATTGATGAAACTGTCGCAGCTAGTCGAAATATCATACATGCACATGGCGTCTAAGTCTAAAAACACATGCGCACTTTTCTAAAACACGCACCGACTGAAACGCGATACCTTCATGCAAAAACCATGTAAAAACGCGTAACTTTTATCGTGTCTATCGTGCTGCCAGAAATAAACTATGCGACTGCGATATTCCTTTTTCCCCTTGATACGGATCATTGGTGCTCACGGTTGCATTGAGACGGGGATCCAGCTGCACCTGTGAGCCGTCATCCAGCTGGTGCATCTGTTATTTCAGGTGTTATTGTTCTTGGTTTTCTACGTGCCGCACGGTGGCTCGGAAACAACAGGTGAAGCCAAAGAGAAGTAGGATAGCAATGAAGACATTGATTCGCACACGTACTTCTAGATCAAGTTCTGCAGAAGTACTTCTTCGTGCAGTTCTTTCGCGAGAGGACGCAGAGTGACACTAAGTACCCGACTGGTCGGATTGCGACCTCCCGGGGGTCGCATCCCTGCTACCGGCATGTCGGGGGTCTGCTGCTCGGTGGCATTTCGGTTGGACCCTCCTCTCTGCGCGCCGGGGATGTTGCCAGGACGGCACCGTATCCAACGCAAAAAATCGGTGAGTAAAGCAAAATTGTGTAGCGAACCTCGAATATTCGGACAGGAAAGCCATGACACCATCATGGCTCATCCAGAAACAGAATTAGAACTATGTGCCCGCACACACATAATGAACAAATACACAGACATCCGTGGTCACATAGAGAAAGCCGGTATCGTGCTGTGGGGACCTCTTTAGACGAAACCGACATCAAGCGGGGGCCGCGGTCCCTTCGACAATATTCAACTTTAGACTCCCGATGTTCAACGAGCGTACGATCTAATGTGATGTTCCTCGTGTCCGGAAAATCCTGGTGCCACACCTTCCTTATGCGCGAACCTGATTTTTGGTAAGATTGAAATTTTCAGTTTTACGTCAACATCATCAAAGATTTGAAGCGTACTTCCAAAGAATTCTTTTCCGTGTAGTTGTTGACACCGTGCCTCGAGCGGTGAGATACCTATGCGACGACTTTGATCTCCAGTCACAACAAAGTATGATCACATCTAGCAAAACGGGTGGTCTGCATTACTGATAGAAACAAAAAGAAAAACTGTAATACAATGCAGCATGGTGAGGCCCTCGATGCCCATCTCCGTAAACGCCGATCAAAAGGAAAACTGGGAAAGAAGCCGCTGCAGATAATGAACGCATCAGAAGTTGTACATCTTTTGCGAGCTTCACATCTCCGAGAAACAGGTTGTTGCTATGCATGATATACCAAGTAGACGCGATTTGCCAGTAAGTAAAGCTCCTCAACGCGCCGCCGACAGCATTTTTATACATTTCCTTACGAAAGTAAAATTCCATTGGGGGAAACAAGGCCAAACGGCCTGCCCAGGGACATGGACATACTGCAAGTCACAACATGACCTTTGCGTGCCTCCAGTTATTTTAGTTCACTTCGATAGAAATTCGTGATTGTTCAGCATGCCGGAAAACGTGTGGCCGCCGATCTGGTGCGCTTTGACGCGTTGGGACAGCAGAGAGAGGATGTCCCCCGGAATTATGTTCAGCATGGACGAGAGCCATTGCGACACTTGCGCGGGGTTGTGATTCATGACAACTCCTGCGTTGCGAAAGCTATTTCCGAGAATTGTACTGCCAGGCTGGTCGTTGCTGGCCCTTGTCTGCGGATCGACACGCCGCGTCCGCGATTCCACTCGCTCGTTCAAGTTGATCAGGTAGACGACCTTCGCCGCAACTCTTATTTCTTCTTTCGTTCACGTGCAAAGCCGAAGGTCGACCAACCTCGCAAGGATTGATCTTATTTGCGACCAGCGGCGTATTTACTTCTTCCCCGCTCGGCGACTGCTGCGGCCTGGCCCAAGAAGCAGCGAACGAACATTATTGGCAGGCCCGGCGCCATCTTCAAAAAACGCAACGTGTGCTTGATCCAAAAAACACGCGCCAACACGTTCACACAGGCACGGCGATAACACTTCCCCTCCTTCACACACGAACTCTGTATTTACAAACACAAGAAATTTGCTACCGGAATCACGACCGCTACGTGCTACAAAATTATGCTGGCCGCGCACCTACCACCTATTCTTGTTTACACAACCTCAAGAGGCTTCTTGCCATATCCAGTCACATCACGAACCAGGAAATTATGAAGTAGAGAACATCAGAGGGCTACAGCCGCAACACTTGCACTTCCACGGCGATTAGAAAGATGCACAACATTCATACGTACGCAAACGCACACACACCAAGCACTGCGACACTACAAGATGACATTGTTTTGAAAACTAGGCTGCGTCACTCCTTTTACAGTGTGTCTTCCTGGCCTGTGCACTGGGAAAAGCCCATCTATCATCCTGAAACTTCTGGAACACAGAAGCGACAGGTAAATCGTTTTGAACATGTGGAAGTACATCTAACATGGCAGGACACCGGGGCGTTTCAGTTGCAGCGGCCAGGCGGAAGGCCAATTGCTGGCGGTGTATGTTGACGAAAGTGGACATAGCAACAGGAAAAGCGAAACGTGGAAGTAGAGTCTCTGAAGACGAATTTCTTGCATCCGATACGTAGTATAGTATTTATCGCATCTCGCAGCAGTCAGCCTGTGGATGCGGAACCATCCTCCTGGTCCAAAACTTGAATGGTTGCACCCGTCTGAACATAGAAGCACACCTCGCGCGCGTCGTCGTCCTCCGCAAACGGAAGGGCTATCGGGTCCCCGGGGTTCACTACAGCCAGTCGCATCTCCTTCACGGGAAGCAGCCGCTGAAAGCAATTGTGACAGAAAGTTTTCAGCTCGGCGATGCTGATTGTGCCGGGGATCTTCTTGCGGAGCGGTGGCAGATGCAGTATCGAACCCCCGGCGGGCTGCAGCGTCAACTCCATCAAATTGGCTCCGAACGCACTGCCACCCTGAGAGTTTTGACAAATATCGACTGAGTTCATGCGCAGCGTCATCAAGAAATGACGGGCGTACTCGTCTGTCCCGCTCTCAAAGTGGAACAAAATTGCGTGATTGTACGAAAAAAAAATTTATACAGGTCCGCACAACTTTTTGCATTCGTACCGTGTTTTCCGCTGTTTTCTGATAGACAAAGCCCTCTCCGTGCACGGCTTCCAACCGCTTGCGATGGAGTTGCGCGGGATCCACGGCCTCTAAGATTTCGGAAATCGACCCGTTCGCCCACAAGGAGAGGAACATGCGTTCGGCGTTCACGCGCTCTCGGGATGTGATCTCCGACGCGTTCAAGCGATTCAGGGACGGCATGAGGGCGAGCACGATCTGGCGCAGGGCCTGCGCGTGCCCGATGGGGTTATCGGATACCACCAATTGCCTCAGGCCGGTGTGCGAGATCAACCACGCGATGGTCTTCCAGTCTCGAATCAGGTTGTTGCTGCACGAGACACTGGTGACGGTTGGCGGGAGCGCCGCCCCCAACCGCAGCGTCTCGTCTGTGAGCTGGTTTCCGGACACGTTCACGCTGCGCAGACGCGGCAGCCGCTGCAGAACCTCGAGCGTCTGGTCCCAGCTCTGCAAGCAGTTGTCTTCCAGCTGCACGTGCGCGAGACAGGGCAGCCTCTCGGGAAGATCCTCCGCCAGCCTCTCCCAGCCGTTCGCGCGGACGTGGAGCTCCTCCAGCTCCGAAAACAGGTGCGTAGGCATGGCGTCCCAACCAACGCCCGTTTCGTTCAGCACGAGCGCGCGCAGGCTCGGACAGGGGGGTAGGGGTGTCCTACTTTCATCGAAGGCCGCTATACCGGAACCGTCGCTCGTGTCCGGGTTTGACGAGGGGTTTGCCGTAGGACCCGGTGTTGACGCCTTCGCGATGGTGGGTCGTGCGAGACGGTTCCCGGTAACACTCAAAAACGCCAGCTGCGGGCAGCCCGTCCAAATGTCGGCCAACGTGGACCAGCTAGTAATCAAATTGTGGTCAAGGGAGAGACGCTGCAGGTTTGGGAAAGCAAAACCTCCCCGAGCTGGGTCTGAAGATGCAGACCCGATCGCAGCACTACTAGTACAACTGCGCTGCAAGCAATTGCGGCTGTCCCCAATGAGGCAGCTGGAAAGATTGATTTCGCACAGGGACTGAAAGTTCTGCATGCGCGCAACCACTTCTGCGCGTCCGACAAACTCGACGGACCGGGACCGAGCTTTCGCGTGGTCGTGAAACTCCAGGGGAACCTCTTCGTCGGAGTACTTGGATTGCAAGGCTTCGCCAAAAGACAGTGGCGGCGAAACCTTCTGTACCTTCACGAAACTACCCGTCTTCTCTGGACAAGTGAATCGCCGAATGCCGTTGTGCGTGCCATCATGCTTCCCCTTGCCCACTTCGTCGTACTCCACCCCGAACCACCGGTCCTCTCCCTGCCCGGGCAAGACTTCGGGTCCCCAGCGGATGGTCGCCAGGTTTCCCCCCACATAGAGACGGCTGCCCACCTCGAGCTCCGCGGCGCTTGGCGTGTCATCTACCATAGTGTACTTCTTTCTAGTACGTCTAACGCTGAAAAAGTCTAGCTGAGTCGATTGTCGGTGTCGAACGAATCAATAGTACCTATCCAGGCAGAAGATAAAACTCCTAAAAGATTCGTGTTTGTCTGATGTGAAACGTCCTGCTGGCTCTGAGATTCTGTGCAAGGAGAAAAATCAATCCCAGGTGCCAAAGAGCAGGCTTCCGAAAAGACAGACTTTTTCAAAAATGGCCGTCTGCGACAGCGACAGGGATCAAGCAGTTGCGTTCGAACCAGAAAACGAGAACACTGCCGTTGAAGTTTGGCGAACACTGAATCAGTCTTTGCATCTCTACAACCTCGGATAGTGCCGGAACACACATCAAGTCGATGTGTCACGGTACACATGGCGTCCCTTCTTGTGAGCAGCGTGAAAATCAACGTGGGTGATATAATTAAGAGGAAGTGTATACAGCAAGTAGCCAAATCATGTGAAAACTTCTGCATCTTCTGCCGGAAATTCATTTTCCGCGAGACGCAGCGCACCGTCGCCGCGACCACGCATTGCTTGGAGGATTAAGAACGTGCTTCCGCGTGGCGGAATCTGGACCACATAATCCTGTTCGATAGTACGCAATGGCCTAGTGGATCCGCCGATCGGGACGCTGACGCTCGGCGGAGCAGAGTCCGCTTGTGTCAAAAATTTCTTGTTCCACACGTCGAAAACCGCAAAACGCGTTCCGGGGACTGCTACAGCACCGAAGAGTCGCTGCAGCACAGCCGGGCCGAAAGTGAATGGATGCGCACCCCGCTGGTCGGCGTTGATGAGTAAAACTGCCTGGCGCCCCAATATAGTATCTTCTTCTGAAGCTTTGAGTGAATCTTTTCCGAAAAGCGATTCCAAGACGCTCATATGGTGCGAATGCGATAGGCTTCGATCGTATGTTGGAGAGGTCCTGCCATGTCCCGCGGACGATGCGTTCTTGTTCGCATCGTTTCTTACGGGTAGCTGCTTTGCCCAGAGCTGCAACGTGTTTGCTGACGAGGGGGCCTGCACCTTGACGGCAACACACCGCTCGTTTTCCATCGCCGGCCCAACTCGCTGCAACAGTCGACCCGTGCCCGGCGACACGAAAAACTGCCGGGCCGCTTGGCAATCGCCCCCGATTTCGAAACCGCCCTCCGACGGGCGCAAACAAGCCGACGAGACCGACACAGAACGAAAATACCCGGTCTCCGCATCAAGCACAAAGTCCGACACGCCGTGATCACCACAGGGAACCAGTATTGCAAGCTTCGGATCCGTTCCTTGCTGTGCCCGGAGACAGAAGTCCTGGTCGGACTCGGGGTCGGGCCGCCACCGCGGTCGCTGCGCGCCATCCAGCCGCCAGCCGGCTTGCTCCGACGCAAAGGGATCGCACGGGACGCTCCAGAGAAAGAGCGTGTTAGGAAGCGGCTCCCAGGAATAAATCAGCCTTCCCGCGTCGCCACTGTACAATTGATTCACTGCAATGGCAAGCTCGTTCCGAACGATTCCGCCGACCCGTTGCACTTTCGCACGGTCCCGGAGATCAAACGAAAGCACCAACGGACTCGATGTAACGCACCACGCCGCGAAGTGCGTCCGGTCAAAGCGGTCCTGTTCCACGGCGGCGGTGCCCGCGAAATTACCTACCTCCAGCATATCGGGGTAATTCCAGCACCCGGGTTCGCCTTCCGGCGCTCTCGCGACGCTCTGCAGGTTCAAAAACATCGCGCGCCAGTACGGACCGATATCGCCACTGGTTCGGGCGAAATGGTACGGACACTGTTGCCCGAATCGCAGATCGTTTCCCCAGTGGCAGTTCTCCACGACGATCTTTCGTCCGGTCTTGCGAATCTCCGACAACCAGGTGGACAGGTTGGTGTTCTGCCCGCAGCCATCGAGTTTGATGCCATCGAACTCGTACTCAACGAGCGCACGCACGTCGCCCTGCAGATTCCGAAGCGCTACGTCCGCGGGTAAGTTGTTCTCGGAGCAGATGCAGTTGTTTGCGTACCAGCCCGCGGTCAGGTTGTTCTGGTGTGCGAGCCGAGTTAGCGCCTTTAGGTCCGTGAAGCGCGACGCGTTAACGAGGGGTCGCCCGGCTTCGTCGTGAAAAGTCCCGTGCGCGCCGGCGCCGCACAGTTGCCAATTATCGTCAAGGCCGACATCCCGGTACCCCGATGCCGCGAATTCCGCGGCAATCGCGGTTATGCTTTTCTCCATCACCGCCTGGTCTACGTCTCCCGAGTAGGCATTCCAACTGCGCCATCCCATTAGCGGAGTTGTAGCCAGACCGTCCGACAAGCCCCATGCGTCTTGCAGCGCGAGACCGAGCGCAACGCGGGGAAGCTTTGTGACTCCGACCATTTCCTACCCGCTTTACAACAAGGGGGACGGGGGAGAGGCGTTCTGAGACTCGGCCGAACCGGCGGCGACTACTGAAACTGCTGCATACCTTGGCAACGGGCACGCACAAGCAATCGGGCGCTACGGTGCTAGTTGCTCCGCGGCTCGAAAGCGCAAAGAACACGGCAGCGATTCGTGGCATCCAAAGGACGGCACGGGTCCCAATGGAGGCGATAGGCGCTGCGAAGGCAAGCACTACGAGTGGAGCCGACGCGGGCATGAGAATCGAGGCCGCGCCAAGGACAGCAGATTGGCGGCGCGACTCCGCCGAAAGGCCTCGCCGCTTCCCTGCAGCGTGCGCAAAGGAGCACGGGAGGAAAAGCTATACGCCCGACCGTTGAAACGGTTATAGGGCCCGGGAATAGCGCGATAATGATAGGAGGATGCGCAAAGAGGGAAACAGGGCCCGATCAGGCGCACCGGCCGGCAGGCACACACGGAACGTGCGGGAGGATTGCGCCCCGATCAGGAGGGGGGATGGGGCTCCCCCGAAGCCAGCACACAGGCTGGCAGCGCGGTCCGCGCAGCTCCAGACCTGAATAGCACGCGTTGACTACCAAGAAGGGGTAGGCGGGTAGGTGGTTGGGTAGGATCGGGGGGAGGGGGGGNGGGGGGGGGGGGGGGGGGGGGGGGGGGTATGCTTATGGTGGGTGTCTTTATGGTGAAACGATTTACCTGGACGAATTGGCAGACGTGGGACACTCGGCCCAAGAGCAGGCAAAGGCGATGCAAATGACTGCGATTCTGTTCATATATATACTCTTTTTAAGTGTTTTTTGTCTTCCTCCCTAAGTAGGATTTTTTTGATTTTTTTTAAAAATGTCGGAAGTTGAGAAAAGTGGGCAGCTCTGACATTAGAGACAAGCGAAAGCAGTTAAAAGCTTCCGCCTGCTCTATTATATTGCATACGCTACCTATATTACGACGCTCAAGCTTCTTTTTTTTCCATTTCTCGACTTTTTTAAAATTTCTTGAGCTTGTGAATTATCCCAAAAAATGAAAACTCTAGAATTAAAAAAGCTCCAAATATCTTGCATTGTTTATATTCCTTCACTTTATGACGTAAATGGCCTTGACTTGTATAAAAAATGGCCTTAATTTTCAGTATTTTTTGACTTGTATAAAAAATTACTTTTTTTCGGATTTTTTCAGGGTTGGCAATTTTCCTGAAAATTATCCAGATTTGAGCATGTCGATGCGTGGGACTGATAAAAGTTAGCAGACGCGTGCTCTTTTGTAGCTAGCGGCTAGCCACTTTTGGACTTTTTCGGAACTTTACTCGATAAGTATAATTTAAGACTTTTGACCAGTTGAGATCTGTCCAAAAATTGGAACTTATTTCAGAAAATAAGTGGGTAACATGATGCGCTTATTTTGTAAAGCTATGCTGGGCGCGTTTCTTGTGTTATTCTGCGTAAATTTCCTTTTTGTGGTCAGCTTTTTCTATTTTTCAAAATTTTTGAATTTTTTAAGGTTGCAAAATTTCAACAGGTGCAATCAAGCAAAAGCGTCTCAATGCATAAGATACAAAAAAAGCAGCCATTAACTAAGATTATAACGCTTGTTGTCCTGAATTGGTTGACTTTCATACCGGAGCTGGATCATACAAGGCTGGACCCCCCCCCCCCGCCCCACGTCTGGCCACGCACCCTGCTGTTTCCCCTCGCCAGGGGCAGTGGACCCCAATGCCTTTCGTTGATGTATGAAAAACGCGAATGGTCCCAGCCTATCCAGGGCGTGCGGAACCTGCTTGCACGATACTAAGAAGCGCGCTCGCCGGGCGCCCGCCCTACCGCCATACGTGACGGGGTGCGCTCCGCCCCGTCAGTCTGCACTGCTTCGCGCCCCTAGTGGCGTCCGCGTTGGTGTCGGTGTTCGAGAGAATTGTAGCCTTGCACATCGTAGGCCAAGATCACGCGCCCGCACCCGGATATGCACTTGTACTCTATTCGTGTGGACCCCGGCTCAAAAGAGCGACCGCGCCACCGTTGCGGTTCCCGCCGCCCGCACGATCCCGGAGCGAGGAAGAGAGGGACGAGGGTCGGCAGAGTGCGCGCCCGCGCTGTAAATTTTTGCGCTGAGTCGTGAGGACGAAGTTTGTGTTGAGTCGTGCCAAGGGCCACGGCAACTCGTGTCTTGAGTATTCGCTAAGGTGGCGTCGCTACTGCAACCGAGCAACCGCGTGCGTTGGCAGACAGTACCCGATCGGGCCGAGCACTTCGCCCGGCACGAGACCCTCGCACGAGGAGTGGTAAAAAATGGCGACCGATGACTCTGTTCGGAAGCAGCACGAGGCCTCCCTTGCCGCCAAAGCGACTGGGCGACGGAGATTCGCCGACGCGGCTACGTTCGGGCAGGCCGTGATCGCGTCCCTTGGTTTTGCGGCCGGTCTTGTATTCTATCACCTTCTCCTGGGGCGACCCGGCACTGGCCAGGGTGTGGGTAGAAAACAAGGGGAAGTCTACCCCAATGAACCGGCGCGCGAACCGGGATTACCTTCTCGCGACCCAGCGTTGCGAGGAGATGATAAAGCGGAGCCTGGCGACGCGGGTCGCAACCTCCGGGCCAAAACGTTTCTCGACGAGCAGGGCGCTGCGGCGCCGCAGAATAAGAGCGGCTCAGCCATGCTTCGGGCTCCGTTTGCATACGAGCTTCTGCTGGAGCAAATTGAGCGGAACGAAGCAGAGATCGACTGGGCCACCGGTGTGCCGGCACAGGAGCCTCCCTCCCCTGCGCATTCCGTTTCCGTCTCCCCGTCCGGGCTCGTCGAGGGAGAGGCAAGCTCGTTCGCGCAAGCCGCGCCCGAGCACTTCGACGTCGTTGTGGTGGGATCCGGAGGTGGACTGAAGATCGCGCACTTCGCACGCGGACTCGGGCTCAAAGTCGCAGTTATCGAAAAGGGATTTTGGACCGCGGGCTGGGACGCGCAGACTTACCGCCGCGTTGAGAAGGATCGATGGTACTACGACGTTCGAAAGTGTTATAATATGGACGGCTTCTCCCAATGCTTGCATCGGCACAGATACGTATCAAGTTCAAGGGGGAGATCCTTCATCGTTCGTACAGATCCGCATATGCTGTTCAGAGCAATAAATCAATAGCATCATATAATATTTTCAAAACAGGCTTCCTGGGCTCGGTGGTACGTGCCTGACCCGCGGCTGTCTACCTTCGAAGATGTGGATTCACCAGGCTGATGCCAGTTTGCGATGGGAGTACGCATTGCAAAAGTAGAAGTGCTGTTTTTTCTCTCGGACATTGAAGCCGAAGAAGTCTTTTCATGGCAAGTCCAAGCATGCAGCTGGCTGCTCTGGCGCTCAAGGAGGATTCAAGGAGGGTTTCATGTCCTTGCGCCACGGGACAATACGCTCTACTTTTGCATTGGATAAGACCGACCAGCGCGCGATGTTCAATGGAACAGAGAAAAATGAGCAGGACTATCCGGTGTGAGCACGGTCCACCCATTCCAGTAAGTGAGATATTGTCTTGCCCGAAGCGTGCATGAAAGTAGATCTGTAATCTTTTCGATTTTCCTGATCGAAATTCGCATCTGGTTCTTCACCTCTCAGACTCTGGCTATATGCGTGGCGGACAAATAACATGCTTAGCTTTGTTGAAAAATCCATGTAAGAAAACATGGCTAGACCTGGATTGTCACGGCTCTATCGGATGGGTAGGCCTCGCCCAAGCCGAAGCGTGGAAGCGGGGACCCTCGCACCACGGAAGTAAAGTTCGGTATATGTACTGGACAGGAAGGTGGGACTCTTGCAACAGTATAGCAGGCAACCCGTGTTTACCGACCGGAAGCGGCTGGCCGTGTTCGACCCGCACGGGCATCGTTTGAACGAGGAAGAACGCAAGGAAGGTGGTCCGAAAAATGAGGATGATCCAATGGCCCGGCCGGATAACGCCGACGAGCGCTTGCAGAGGGCACGTGAGATCTTTGACAAGCGTTTGAACAGCTTGAGTGACGATTTGGGTAGCAACTGGACTAACTTTTTCGCGGGCGACTCCCGGCGGGAGTCGCACCTGTACATTGGGCACGCAAAGTTCGTCGCGCCCTACGAAATGAGAGTCGTCAGCACCATGCCAACTGGCAGCGGCGTCCCGCGGAGTGTGCAGGTTTCGGGTACTTATTTCTTTCTCGCCCCCGGCGGCCGGCCGCTTATTCCCGACATCCCCAACTTGCCCAACGTTCCGTACTTAACAAGTACCGAGGTGCTGCGCCAGGCCGCAGACAGGGCGTGGCGATGGCCGACCAACGGCAAGACGCTCATCGTCGGGTATCGCGTTGAACCGAGGCCCACTCCAAAGCCTGTACTTCGCTGCGCACCTTCAACCACTCACATGGCATCCACTTAAGTACGTGCATTGCGCCATCGAGAGGAAAGATTTCTTTACACACTGACCTCGAAGCAAGTGGTCATATTGCTCTGCTACTAAGAAAGAAAGAATTTTTAGAACGAAAGAAAGTCCATGCTTGCTCTCTTGCAGCGTAAAAATCGGCTCCAATAGGCGGAAGCGTAAGAAGCTCACGCTAGCCACGGGACTGCAACCAGGCCAATATTTGTTTTATCGGCGTAATTTTTCAATTTACCGGTTTCTGGGGTGGGCTCCTGTTTCTTTGCGGTACCGCTGCCAGTTACATTGCGGTGGAGCTTGCGCACGCGATCCGCATTGCACATAAAGACCCAGACTCCAAGCCCGTCTCCCTCTTTTGCCGGAGTGAAGTACTTGGATCCATTGCAAATAAATGGGCACGGCAGCGTATGAACGAGGCGTTCTTCAGCGAGTGGCACGATATGCATCACAACATAGACAAGTACACCGGTGTGGCGTACAAACTATCACACCAAGAAGCGTTGTAGAGCGTAAAAATGGGACAAAGATTTGTGGATAGAAACATCATAATGCATTCGTAGAAAATAAGTCCGCTCTAATATTATAATCACCGTGCAAAAGAGCAGCGAACTTCGAAAGTAAATGCACGAAAGCTTTTCACCTTTTGACGTCGTTCTACTACGCTCCGGTGTGATACAAGCCAGACGCCACCGGCAGGAACGTCTTCACCCTAACGTACACGAAAAAGAACGATCCGACGAAGCGCACGTACCACGTATCTGGCGACATGCTCATCGTGGCCGCCGGTTGGTACATGAACTCGGACACGCTGGACCTGGCAAAAGGCGGCATCAAGACGCGAGGTGACCTGGCGATGGAAGCGGGCGTCACAAAAGCAGCAACGCTGAACGCACTGAACCAGTTTATCAAAGTCAACCCCGACACACTCGAGACCACACAGCGAGGTGTGTGGGCGCTCGGCGACATCACCGGGTTTTGGCAGTTTCGCCACGCCGTCAACGCGGAAGCGCAGTACCTAAAGGCGCACGTCATCCTGCCTCTCGCTCTCAGTTTGTGCGACAAAGCGGATGCCGAGTGCACGAGCACGGTGCAACAGCGCTCCAAAAATGCCGCTGTATCAAGCGCGCAGCCGCCTTTTGGGGATAACTCTGCAGCAGCATCGCGCAAAGAATTTTTGAACAGCTTGCAGCAACCAAAGTGCCCGAATATGAAATTCAAAAGCAAAAGTCGTGCCGGGACGAGTGCATGAAGTTATCTTTCATTTCATTTGTACTTAACTGCTACTATCCCACGCTCGCACTCTCTTTGCAGGCATGACGGTACTTTTATTTCCAGACTCGCACGGTGCAGCCCCAGCGCGCCACTTGCTTACCCGAAAGACGTCATTGTTTGCACCACAGTGTAGTTTTTCTTTCTCGCCGGTCTCGTGCTGTGCAACTGGTGCAACACAGAGTCAGAACATGAAAAACTTGTCTCATCATGCAGAACTTTTGTGCGCCGGCTACGACCTGCGTTTGCCTTTTTGCTGCATACGGACCACGCAGCAAGACAATTTTCTGGGCATGCCCTGGGCCGTGTTTTCGGGCGAGGTTGCGGGGGTCGGACGCATGCCCGACGATGTAGAGGTTCCAACGGAGGACGGGACTCCGACCCGGCCCTGCGCGAGCGAACGCTGGTTGCTGGGGTCCTCCAGGCAGGTGCAGCCCCGAACCCCCCCGGAGTGTCCCTACGTCTACGGCATCGTTGAGTATCCAAATTATCCACTGGGCGTCGCGTCCTTCGACAAACACGGCGCTTTGGTTCTCGGAGTGGAGCGGAGCTCGCGACGCATTGTCTCCGTCCTGGTCTACGGGCACGACGCCGCAGCGGTACTACACTTGTTCCTGCCCACCATCCAGTACGGCCAAGGCTTGCTCGACACCTTCCTTGACGCCATCTACGTCCACCCGGCCCTGCCAGAGATTGTGCGTTACGCCGCAGAGGATGCCCGCGACGAGCTGTTCAAAGATCACACTCGCGATCAGTTTTCGAATGTGGAAGAGACGATAGTAGACGAGGAAATGCACGACTGCAACGTCTGATAAACGCCGGTCTTCGCTGCAGTCGAGCTTTTTTTTCCAAAGCTTTATTTCGTGGCGAAGCCGGATCACTTTCTCCAATTTGTCTCCGGGAGGGGATGCTGAGCTGCGCGGTGCCGCACGGTTGCCGCCGCAGAAGGTTGTTTGGTAGCTGCAGGGGGATTCGACGACCATCGTGCCCCGGAAAAATCATATGTGATAAATTCATTGCAGAACGTGCCGTGCTAACGCTAAGCAGTGGGACTGTTTTCGTTCTTGAGTAGTACAGTGACGTCGGCGAGATTTTGCATCTCGTTTGGACTGATTTTCGCTTTAATATTTCCTGCTGCAGCACATCTCTATGCCTTCCAGTCCTCATCACTAAAGATGGTGCGTGCCGCTGGAGGATTAGGAATAGTACTTACCATGTTTCTAGAATTATGTGTTTCTAAGCGCGGCCGGAGTGTTGCTCGACTGCCGAGTGGCAGTGGAACACGTCGGCTTACGTCGTTCTCTTATAGATGCAAATATGATAGACAACGTTGTAGTTGCAAAATTGCACATATAAAGATGATGGGCAACTTTTTTAAACAAGCGCAGCGCATTATTCACACCGAGGAAAAAGTACAGAAGATTTGACCGGTCGAATGCTGGTCGGACCCGCGTTCATCAATCTCGCATTCAGGTGGCACCGAAGCAGAGAAGACGAGCGTGGACAGATGTCTTAAGCCACAAAATTCTGTAAGTAGTGATAGACTTGAGTGAGCTGTCGTTGCGCTGCGAAGAGGAAAACGCAGAATGTAGACAGATCACAAATGCAAACAGAAGGCCCGTCCTCCTCAAAATCAAATACGCGGCCTACGCTCCTAGGAAAGCAGTAAAAGCGGTTTTGCAAAAGCAGCGCGACCCTCCATGGCGAGGCCTGATCAGCGAGCGAACATTTTTTCGTAGACCACTAGAAATCTTATATCCCTCATCTCAGCAGCAGTGGTGCGCGGTCATGGCTCAGCCAGCGGATAGTACGGCCGACGCGCTGATTTCTTTCGGGAATTTGGACGCGGTCGTGAAGAACATTATGGGAAAGTTCGCGGCACTGGAAAGTGTGGTGGAGAAGGTCCAGGTGCAGCAGAAGGACCAGGGCCGGCGTCTGGACCGGGAGTGCGTCCTATCTCACAGAAAAACGCTAACAGGGCATATAGTTATTGGTAATGCAAAAAAAACTTCTACACTCGATAAGCGATAGATACTTGCGTGAAAAAATCTGTCTTTTACAATCTAAGCGCCACGCTTGGGGCCTGCCCATGACCACAGACTTTTCTTTTGCTTGTGCCTTACATTGCTAGCTTTCTCGGGGATACGTCCAGGAGCGAAAGCAGTTAGAGAAGCGGGTCACGGCCGTGGAGCAGCACGGTCAGCAGTTGACCGCCGTATCCGAGCACCGACACCGCGACCTGGAGCGGCTGACGCAGGAGATGCGCACCTGGAACGAGCAGCGGCAGGAGCTCGCCCGGAAGGTGGACTTCTTGGAAAAGGAAATGCTGCTGCTCGGGAATCTGGTCGAATCCACGCGAACGCAGATGCGGGAAAAGGCCGGACTGGGGGAGTTCGCGATGCTGGAGTCGAAGCTGGGGACGCTGAGCAGCAAGGAGGATCTGCAGCAGGTGCAAAAAACGCTGACGCAATTTACGCGGGTGGAGCAGACGGAGCGGTTGGCGGGGCTGATCAAGCTGGCCGAGGAGCGCGCCGACGAGGCGGCAAGTCGGGCCTACGTGGGAACGCAGATCGCGGCGGCGCGCGACGATCTCGTCCAAGGGCTGCTCGAAACCGGGTACGCCGGGAAACGCGAAACGGAAGACGCTCTGAGCCAGCTTCAGAAGAACCACACCGACTTGGAGCGAAATCTCGACCGGTTCGAGCAGTTCCAGCAGGAGGAGCTGAAGGCCCTGCGCGAGGGCGCGACCGACTTCCGGGAGTTTTGCGTGCAGGAGATCGAGGCGCGGGCGCGGCTCACGGAACTTCAGGGACTGGAGCAGCTCGTGGAGGATTGCTACTTCCGGAAAGCCGAGTTTGAGGCTTTCCGGGGCAAGGTGCTGCAGGACGCTCGTGAGGCCCGGGACGCGGAGCGGAAGACCGAAATGCGCATGGAGCAGCACGCGGGCAGTTTGCAGGCACTGCAGGCCGCGTTGCAGCTGAAAGCCAGCGAGAAGAATTTGGCGGCGCTCCAGGCCCTGGTAGAAACGGAGTGTCTGCAGGGGCTGCAGCGGAAATTTGAAGAGAGTTTCGGCAGGGTGCAGCAAACCGTGGACTTCTTCACCGACAAGATCGAGCACTATCTGAACACCGAGGCCGAGCGGGTGTATGCATTGCAAAAATGTCTGGGTCTGGAAACCTCTCATGCTGAATGGCCATGATGGATTGTGCCTTTTTGTGCAGTGCACCATGACAAAGCTTTCAAACGCTCTGTCATGCGCAGGACGCATTACTTTTGCATGACGAAAGTGTGGCGCTTTATTTGCTGCTCATGCAATACTAATACAGGTTTTTCTTTTTTGGGACTGCGGAACACGCAATACAGGTCCAACCTTTCCAGACCCAGACATATTTGCATTTGATAGGGTGCTGGGGTACCGGATTTACGACCCGCAGATTGACGCGCTGAACCACACCCTCGCGCAGAAGGCTAACATCGACGACCTTTCGCTGGTCCGTTCCACGAAAACGGATTTTGAGGACTTTCAGCAGCTCGTGGACCGGGCGGAGATGCTGCATCGCCAGCTGGAGTACGTGGCAATTACGACGTTCGGTTTGTCGAAACTGACACTGGCGCCGGAGGCGACGCTGGGTGTTGGCGGTGCCAGCGCGAAGCCGGCCGGGCTGGATCACAGCCGGGCTCTGGCGCAACAGAAGACCCAGATTCTGATGCAGGCGGAGGCGCTTTGGCACTGGATCGTGCACGACAAGCCGCCGAGTGCGCTAGACAAACTCGTGCGAAAAACCCGAAGCCGCACCACCGCGGTCGGTCGCGCGCCAACGCGACCGACTACCAAACTGTCAGCGGTCGGGCCGCGCGGTTCGACAATTCTGCATACCGGAGGACCCTCGACGGTGAAAAAATGCGCGGGATAAGAAGCAATAGGAATGCGGGCGTGGAGAGCTAGGTTGTAGAACCGCACTAATAATACAGTAGAAGTGTATATAAGAGTGAATGTTGAATGAGCTGCATGCCGCGCTCCGCCAGCGTCGGCCAACATGTTGGTTTGGTTCGATTCTAAATCATGCGAGTGAGCGAGTAAGTAGAGCCATTTGTTTCGTTTGCATGCTGATGTTGTCATAGTCATGGAGTGCCAAAAGTTTGGTTAATTACATAGTGGCGCCGAGGATTTCTGCATGAAACATTGCTGCAAGTATCCGTTGGAAAGACTCAAGAGGTAGCTCTCATACACTGAATGTCCACCACCAGCACTAAATCCTTCGATGGCGTTGTTGCGGAGATCTGTTGGGTTTTTTGTGTTCAGTTGTATTCCTTGCGCTAGTGGACTTGCCGGAAGTGTGTCGTTGGCGAATCGATTTTGCTGGACGCAAAAAGTTTTTCGAAATGTTTATTAAGCGCGATCGTACTAGTCGTACTCGTACTCGTATCAGTTTCAGTAGCGAATCGTGAGGCTCAGTCGCATCGGCTATGCAGATTCTCGAATGGCAGGATACACTGGGCCAGGGTGCTTTTGCAACTGTACGGCGTGCGATCGTCCGATTGCAATGCACCGACGCGACGCAGAGCAGTGTCGTTGCGGCCGTCAAGAGCATTTCTACGAAATCGAAATCCACAACACCACGGGCCACACTTGGAGGGGTCCGCGAGGGCTCTCACCACGGAACGCGGCGCGAAATGCAAATTTTGGAGCAACTGCAGCACCCCTTCCTGCCCGTTCTGCTCGGCAGTGTGGCGAGGTCCGACGCCTTCCACTTGGCGTTCGCATACCCGCGCGAAATGTGCGACCTCGGCACGGTTCTCGAGATGCGCGGCGGCCGGGGTCTGCCCAGCGCGCGGGCGGTGGCCTGGTGCGGCCTGCAGGTAGCGGAGGCGCTGCACTACGTGCACTCCAAGCAGATCGTGCACCGGGATCTGAAGCCGGAAAACGTATTGCTGTCGCCGCTCGGCTACCTTCAAGTCATCGATTTCGGCGCGGCGAAACCGCTGGATGCGTGCTCGGGGCGAACCTATACCGTTTGCGGGTCGCCGGCCTACCTCGCGCCGGAGGTCCTACAGGAGCGGGGGCACGGTCTGCCCGTCGACTTGTGGCAATTAGGCGTGCTTCTGGCCGAGCTGTGGACCGGCAAGCCGCCGTTCGCTGGCGAAAGTCTGTACGAAGATATCCTGGAAGGCGCATTTTCAAGCGCATTTGCGGGGTTTTTGCGAAGTCACACCGAAGAAAGACACTCGAGACCACAAGACAGTCCGGTCGGGGAACAGCAGGATTTATCGGTCCTTGTCACGCGCATTCTCCTTCGGCGGAATCCTCGCGACCGCCCGCTTGCCCAGAACGTGATTGCCCACAAAGTGTTTCAAGATTTCGACCTCGCGGCCATGAAGGAATTTCGGGGAGCATGCCCATTCCGACTGGAGGAGCTTGCCACGTAGGGAATCTGGAGCAGGACGACGGACGCTTTTGCCGGCGGAGAAAAAAATGGCGCTGTGCTGGTAGCTTTTTCGCTTGTTCGTACAGGACACAACTGGTGCTGCGCTGTCCCCGCGTTGAAAAGGCTTTCGGAAATGCAAATGGAAGCAAGGCTGCGGCTCTGTTATTTGCCTTTCGTATTCTAGAAGAAGCAGGAGTAAGCCGTGCGACAATTCAGCAAGTCCAGCTAATTTTCTGTTTAGTACTCCTCGGAGTTACAGTAATGCAGGCTCCCGGGCCTTGCCTTTGTGTTCTTCTCTGCATATGGATATGCAAGTGGTAAGCCAAGCCTTATCTTGGTCGCGTCGCAAAAATAAATGGCGAGAAGAAAAGGGGAACAAGGAGGAAATTCAAATCTGTTGCAAACGCAAATGTGCCACCCATGATTCACTTTCAGCTGTTAAGCTCTCCTGCTGTGAGCCGTCAAAGATTGGCGCACCGAAAGCAGTGTATGTCGTGGAGCCAGATGATCAACGATTTGTACGATGATGTTGATCTACTCTTTCATTGTAATAAGCAGCGCCACTTCCTTTTCGTGCTTAGACGTCCTCGTGGATAGTATCTTTCTATTAGTAACCTTCCGACGATGAAATAAGCCATCGCAGTAGCGTTGAGCGAATGCTTTTTCTTGGAAAAAAGAGGTAGTCATATTGGAGAAAGGAAGAAACACGGAAATGCGCGACGTACTCGCTGCATTGCAGCAGCTGCAGGAGCAGGATCATAGTCATGCTGTAACTGCGGGCAGCAAATGCTACGCGATTTGGTTTGTGTCCGGAACGCGGAAGCTTTACCATTGGCTCTGGGAGGAGGTAGAGGAAGGCTTCTTCATCGTTTCGAAATCCGCGCCCAGCACGGAAAATCTGCAGCCGCTCCACATCTCCAGGACACTCTGCACGGGTGAGAAAGTACTTAAGAAGCATACCTGTTTTGCTAGTGTTACAGTTAGTTTTATTCCGACCTCATGCTTATTGTTTAACCCGCTTAGGAGCCACACTTCGCAGTTGGGTATTGGTTCGCTCTTGATGACGTGCGCTTCGTCTGCTACCGGGGACAAAATTCAACTTCGACACATGAATGACACTGCAGAACTTCCGACGATTTTCACGTGTGCGGAGCAAGGTGCGGCGGAAGTGCACGAATGGGAGAGCGAGTTGACGCGCATAGAACCCATCCCCGACCTGTTGGAGGCCCGGAAATTGCTTTCGGCGATCACGGAGTTGCAGCTGCGACTGGAGTACCCGATTTTTGTTGCGGTTCCGGGAAAGCAACACGCGGGTGGGCAATCCAATGACCCCGGGGTCGCGTTTCTGGGGCTGCGCACTCTAATACCCGGAGACGAAAACCTTCGCCCTAATGTCTTTGCGCACGGCCTTCACGTCCTGGAAACCTTCGACGTTTCGAAGCCACAGACACTGCGTACGTAAAATAATTTTTTGTTTGTCTTCTTTTTTTTATTCATTATCATTTCACGAATGTTTGTTGACCCTATCGGGAGTTTCTTGTCTCGGAAATGAAATTACACCCTACCTGCAGCCTACTCGAACTGCTACCTGCCGACCCTGCTTGGCGCGAGCGAGCAGGACGAGGTCGAGGTGAGTGCCCGGTTCGAGCTGGTGTCGGTGCATCCCTCGGGGTCGCTTCGCTGGAACCGAGGGCCGTTTTGCTGTCTGGACCTAACCTTCACGTCGCAGCCGGAGGGACAGCTGTTTCCGCTGCGGTATCCCGGCAACTGGGAGGCCAATGTGTACGTGCGCGGGGAAAGCGAAGACGATCTGGCCTGGCCGCACATTCGGTTGCTCAAGTACATCTTGTCGAAGCAAAACCAGTTGACGTCCTCCACGTCCGCTGCGGCTGCAGCGCTGTCGCCGCAGCTGAAGCGCGCTCGAATCACTGGGGAAGCGGCACCGCAGCAGCAGGTCGGCAATGATAAAGGTGACCCGCAAGGAGCAGAGGCCGCGTCCGATAGTGGCAGAATAATAGGTGGAGAGCCGACGTTTCGAATCAACAGTGCGCGCGATCCATTGGTCTACCTGGACATGGACACCTTTCTCAGTTCTGCGGCGTTCCACGACGATGATTTTGTGGACCTGTTGTGGCATTTTCTCGCCAAGCACCTGGCGTTTGCCACCGCGGCCACGGCCTCCGAATTGAAATCCACGATGAATCGCGCGTCCTCCCGGAACGCCGCGTCAGACGTAAACGGCACCAACGCGAGTATGCTATCTCTCGGTGTAAACGACAGCTTTCTATTCCCGAGCGGGGCGGACTCTCCCACGGGAAACTTGTTCGCTAGTGCGCTGGAAGTAGACGGTGGCGGTTCCCCCGGCGAGGACCACGAGAAGCAGGAGGAGGTCCTTTTTTTTACAACCGCTCTCATTAATTGAGTATCGTCATCTTAGTTTTACACGAGAGGCAAATGCAAATCTTTGGCTATTGTACGGTCTCGCTTTATCTGACACAACTTCTGGAGCCGAAAAAAACAGGAAATTGGGAAGTATAGCACGTCTGTGATGGCACTATGTAATGATGATGATGATGATGATGATGATGATGAAAATCGATTTACCAGGCGTGGAGGAAGGCGCAGGAAATGAGCGACGCGGACAAGTGCGGCGGCGTAGTGTCGACCCTGCGAGTCGCCCTGCGAGCCGTGTTTCAGCATTTGAACAGTGCCGGGATGCCGTACATCCGCAAGAACAATGAGTCGGAGCTCGCTCGGATGGTGTCGGAGTATCTGGTGTGCTTCACGCGGGAGCGCAGGTACGGGGCCAACGAGCGCGAGCAGGCCCAGGAAGCGGAACGCGCGCTGCAGGAGCGGCGCGAGCAAAAGCGGCGATTTTTCGAGCGGTTGCAGTTTCTGGAGCGACCGGGCCCGGAGAGCGACCTCGCGGTGCTGCGGCTGTTCGCGGACGCCGCCATCGAGGCTGGCCGCGAGGAGTGCCGGCGGTATCGCCGTAACCTGGGCTTCGAAGTGGACGACAGCTTCCGGCTCGAGCGCACCAGCAACACGCCCCGCACGTCTGAGGCGCAGTACCTCTGGCTGCGCAGCCAGTTCCACATTGCTTCCCTGGCCGACATCTCCACGCGGGCCGGAGTGCCCTGGGAGGCCACGAGTCGGTTGGTGCGCAAAGCGACCGCGTACTACGACGTGCACCTCGACCGGTGCCGCAACTTGCCAGTGTTTTCGCTGCCGTTGTCGCGAGTGGCGGCCACGAAGCTGGTCGGCAAGTGCGTGCCCTACGTGCGCCCGTGCTTCGTCCGCGTCGCCGGGCGGAACCGGGTGGTGCGGTTGATCAAGGAACGGTTTCGCGTTTCGCTCCTCGAGGACCATGACATGGACGCAGACGGAGGAGAAAATGTAGAGGAAACTGAGAAGGAAGACCACTACAGTGTCACGCACATAGATATCCGCAAGTTCGTAGATGATTCGGAAGAAGACACTGCTGTCGGCAGCAGTGGGGGGAGAGGCTGACGATATTTAGAAAAAAAGCTGTGAAGATTTTTTGTTCCATCTTACTGCACCACATTACCATTCTGGTGGTTCTGCTGGTATCAAGGTCCCAGTTCTGACGTTCGTAGCTTTGTGAACACTTCTTTCGGACGCTCCTGCTCAGCTTGGTTTTTTTTGCCGGGTCAGACGGACTACGGCATCATGATCATGATCATCTTTCGGATGCTTACGCCACTCTGATCTCGGAGCAAAACCGCTGTGTTTTTTCACCGTCTAGTATCGACCTTTTTGAAGGTCCAGAAAGAAGCAAGATCTCTTCCGCCATGTCCGACGTTTGGATCTCCTTCTGCCCGCACGGCTGTTCCTCAACCGTGACCCTTATGTTGGGCGGACGTTTCGTATGTATTTTTTACGGATTCGCAAGTGTGGCGATTCATTTTGCAATAGACCAAATAGTTGTACTGATTCTGAGTTATTGTAGTGATCTCCGACTCAGTAGTTAAGTCGAATTTATCCCGCGAGATCATGCAGCTGCGAGGCGCATTTGCACTGCACTGTTCTTGAAATTCACTGCAATGGACCGCGAGAAGTGGCAAAAGTTTGCTTGTCTAAAGCGTATTATCGGGTGTTTCTGTTACAGGGCAGAGCAAGCCGACGAGCAGCCGCAGCAGGAAGCACTACAGCCCGAGGTCCTCTGGACCACTCTGCGCCAACATGTTGTCTGTGGTGTATCCAAGCCGCACAGAGGAACCAGAAAGCATTCGTGAGGTTTTGCCAGCGCCTTTCGAGGGTTGTAGCGTGGTTTGTCTCTGCGCCTCGGGCCGCGTGTTTTTCCTTGACGAGCAGTGGGATTTGCAGAGCGCATGCGTGCTGCCGCACCGGCTTTGGCCAAGCAGACCTGCTAGCAGAATTCACGCCGCACGGTCGTCACAAAATAAAGCGAGAACCGCGGCTGCGCCTAGCGGGGGTATCGCCGAGGACAGGGAGGCAAGAAGGAGCTTTGCTCAGGAACTGGCCTTTCTCGCTCGCGAAAACCGGCAGTGGGTCGACCCCTTTGTGGTTGCAGATTTCCTGCTTTCGAATAGCCCGGAGGAGGCGGATAGAAACGTGCTGGACGGCGCGTCTGCACCCTACGCGCTGCTGCTGGCAACGCGGCACCATGTTCGTACCATCGACCCCGAGGACGGGCGCGTATTGTCGCAGACCGAATACTCGGAGCCCTTCCACCGCTGCGTGCGACACGCGTGCTTGCTGCGGAACAGGCGGCAGCTGGCGGTCAGTTGTCCGGGTTCAGCCGCCGCACCAGGGAGCCTATTCGGCATCGCGGACGTGCGCACCGGCGTCGTGTCCAATCACGTGCGCATCTCCAAGGACGTGGGCGACGTCCGGTACCTGGTGGCGCGGAGGGATACGGATCTCTTCGGGTGTGTGACGCAGCACCGGTTCATTCTCTACTTTGGCCGCAACGAGCGGAGTGTGTCGCCCACGCGCCGACGGCAGCAGGTGTTTGCGGCTTCCTCTTCTTCTTCTGCGGCAACGACCGCAGCCTCGCCAGTACTTCCGATTGGCACGGAGCAAGAGGGTGGTAGCTCGTCGTCCTCCGCTCCTCAGATGGTCGACGCCACGGACAAAATTGGGGTGGCTTTCCAGACGCACGTCGAGGGTGCGACCGCGCTTTGCGAAGGCCCCGACTTTCACCTGTGCATCGCGGGCCGCCGCATCGTCGCATGGGACGCAAGCTTCAATCCCTGGAAGGACCTCTTTTCCCCCAATGGTGAGGTGTGGTCAGGCGCTCAGATTGTTCGGAGTGATACATCTCCAGGTGCGATGGCGGGCAGGATCAAGACGGCAGAGTGGTTCGGAAACCCCCCGGAGAAATGGAGTGCATACGAATTCGGGCACAGCAAACCCGCACGACTGACCAGTTCCGAAACTGTCTCCGAGCGTAGGCGGTGTCGTAGCGCCCCACGGTGCTCCTCGCTGCGCTTCGGGGAAAGCAAGCCATACTTCGTTCCGTCCAGTAGTTCCAGTTCCGCTTCCTCTGCAGACGATCTGGAGGAATTTCGTCCTGCCGAGCGCACTCTGTGGGCGGATGCTGTAAAAGGTGGGAACACGACAGAGCAGGGTGCTGCCGGCGAGGGCGTTGATCCGAAGATACAAAGCTGCTTGTCCGCTTTCAGCCCGTGCGAGGAATACCTGGTTGCATGGACCGCCTCGGAAGTGCTGCTGTACCAAATAGACGTCACGAAGTTTCGAGTGCAGATGCACCAGCTGTCCGCACTTCCTGCCTGGGCACAGTGTCTGTGGCCGATAACGGCACCACCGGGGGACGGTCGGATCGATCGGGGGCCGAAGCCGGATGGTGCGGCTCCCCAGGGCGGCCCGGGGGATGTTGAGGACGTCGCAATGAAACCGGTGCGGCGGAGCTCGCCCGCCGGGAGCCCGCAGGAGCTGGAGCCGGGCGTGCGAGCGGTGAATGTGTCACGCTCACCGAAATTCTTGGCGCGCGAGGCCGACTTCGGGGGCGAAACGGAAGCAGACGCATGCGCTCAAACGCCTCGACCACTTCGGTGGACAACCAAGGGCGGTAGAGTACTGTGTGCCGTGTGCGCCACGCAAGACCGTGTGCGCGAACTGGTCTGCTTTTCTCGTTCATCGAAGCCCGGGATTACAAGTGCTTGTGATCGCATTTCTGTATCGTTATCGGATGCTCTCGCGCACGGGGAGCGACGCTATGGTGTGCGGATTCAGTGTGGCAACGGGAGTAGTGCAAGGCGCGGCGCGGAGGAGGAGGAGGTCACGAGCTTTGCTTGGTCACTGATATGGGGACCGGATTGCTACGTATGTGTCCGTCGGCTGCACCGGATCCGGGAAGCTGATGTGGTAATACTGCACGTGCTGGATCGTGCCAAAGCGGTTGTGCTGCTGCTTCCCCCGAGACAGCGAGTGTCCGCAGTTTTCGCAGCAGATCCACAGATTCTGTTTCTCGGAACGGAAGCTGGTCGCATCTACTACATATCCAGAGCGCAGCTTCGACATCTCACACAGGGGAGCGGGACAGGTTCTTCCTCTGCGCCACCAGTTCAGGCGTTTCCAACATCAGGCGTAGGGGGGCAACAGCCAAGAAGAACCAGCGCGGGAGACCGTCCGCAGGTTTTTGACGTTTCCGCAAGTGCGCTCGCTTACAACCTCATGATCAACAACACGACGCATCTCATTCCGGACACTCTCTTGGCGGACGAGCTGGAACGGCGATCGGCCGCACTTCTGCAGCGTGTTCCCAACACAAGGCACGACTTGCGGGTGTGCGCCTTCTGTCCGGTAGCGGGCAGCTCGCGCGACTGGGTTGTTGCGACCGACGTTGCTGGCATCGCGCAAGTGGTTGAAGTGCATTGCAACCCTTCCGGAGAGAGATATGCGCAAGTAGTGTTTCAGGTTTTCTTGTCAGCGTCGCATGAGCCGCCACCCCCGATCCGGTGCGTGTCGCACGTCGGCTGGTTGTACGTGTTGGAACCAAGAAGTGCGTGCAGTTGTACTAGCGGGGAGGAGCTCCAGATGCTTGACGCGCAGGATGACTCCGCGCAATTGTCGGACTTCAAGGTGACGATTTGGAACCCGCGTACGGGCGCGTCGCTTGGTTCCATGTCAGCACACGAGATCGCCGTCCGGGCCGAGGGAGATCTGTGGCATGCGTTTTTTGCGGAGCCCATTGGTGGCGCGGTGCCGCCCGACCTGTCTTATTTTTCTGGGATTCTCGACACTGCCGAGGACCTGCCGCTGCGCAGCTACAAGGGCGACCACGCGCACTTTGCGGTGCGTGCGAGAGACGGATCGCTCGGTGTTTCTTTCAACCCTGCACGGCTTTCCTCGTTTCTCTACGGTCTGGTTTGTCTGCGCCTAGTGCTGCACAACAGTCTTCTCCGCAGCTCGAAAACGACCGCGCAGGCGGGGCAAGGCTCGGTTCGTCCGCAGCCAAAAGCGTCGGAGGAACCGGCCACCTCTTCGAGCAGCAGGGCCGGTGGTGCGCCCGCAGGCGTCCTGAGCCGCGCGAACACAGCTGGTGGCGTGCAGCGCTGGCGGCGCAACCAGGTGATGCGTGTGCTGCAGAAAACCTACGAGCCACCAGCCCCCTCGGGGCTGTCGTTGCAGATGATCCGAAACCGCGAGCTCACAGCGCTCCTAGAGCGCATCCCCGACAATCCGAGCGCGGCAGCGTCCAGCCGTCAAGCCGAAATGGCACGGACTCGCAGCAGTCCTGGAGGCGCGGGACTTTTCGGGAGCGACGTTAGGAGCGCGGCGCAGTCGGCCGAGGAACCGGAGTTGGCTGCGGAGATTGCGCAGATCGAAACCGTCGTTGCGCAAAACTACTTCCACCGATTCTACGAGCCCACGTGCGTAGACCGCTCGACGGGTGGGGGGGCGGCACACGACGCGTGGCTAGTACGGAAACGGGCGCTGCTGCACTATTACGGGCGAGTAGCAGCTTTCGATCCCGTCGAAGATACCCGCTTCACGGCGCGCAACCTGTTGCGCGCGACTCTGAACGAACTCGACTTGCAAGCAAAGGGCTTTTTCGCGGTCCTGCAACCCTTCGCACATCTTGTAGTCACGCACGCAGTGCCAACACTGCCGCCTTCGGACGACATTCTGCCCGCTGTGGTCGTTCTCGGCTGCGCGCTACACGCAGAGTGCCGCTTGTCCAAGGCACTGGCTGCAGCATTCGCGCAGGTTCTGGAGTTGAAAAGCGTCTACAGTGACGCTTCTTCAGCTCTGGTGTCTTCCTCGGTGACCGACCCAACGACAAGCCGAGACATTTCTGTGCAATTCCGAAAGGAAGCGTTTAGCACTACGCCTCGGAGGCACAACATGCACGGACCAAGCAGAGGCGGGACGTCGAGAGCGGGTTTGTCCCGGAGCCGGTCCTCGCGCACGGAACATGATGCGACGACCACCTCCGGCATCACCACCTCAAATGGCACGACCGATCGGTTGCAAAAGGCGCATTCATCCCCGGCAGCATCGTCAGAAAAGAGCTCCGCGCCCGAAGTGCGGCTGCTGATTCTGTTGCGAACCGTCAGCTTCACGCTCTGCAACCTCATTTTCGGCGCCAACGCAGCCACGAGTAGATCGGGCACCGGCACAACTACTGAGGGCGCAACAACCAGTAGCAGCTCTGCCGGGGCAGGCCCCAACAACTACAACCGTTTTTCTACTCTAGCGGACCGCGCGCACTGGCCGGTGTTTGCGGCGTCCTTGCTTGCACAGTGCTTCAAAACCGTGAAAGTGGTGTT
This sequence comes from Amoebophrya sp. A120, assembly GCA_905178155.1. Taxonomy (NCBI): domain Eukaryota; class Dinophyceae; order Syndiniales; family Amoebophryaceae; genus Amoebophrya; species Amoebophrya sp. A120. The sequence goes on from CAJINV010000003.1 coordinate 8,001,786, forward strand.
CCCCAGCAACGGGAAGGACGACAACTCCAACGAGTTGGCGCAGCTCTTGGTTCGCTGCTTCGGGGCGTACCAACAGGCCAAGTTGCAGCCGAGCATGCTCCACATCCTGTTGGAGATCGGCGCGACGGATCCCGGACTGCTCGTGAGCATTATGGGCAAGTGCGCCCGGCGGGTGGACCTGAAGGAGGGGAGCTACGCCAGCAACGCCTTGTTTGTGCTGTGCCAGTTTCTGTCGTACGATCCGCAGTCGACCTACACGGTGTTGCCTCTACTGGTGGAGGCGGTCTTGCGGTGCCTGGATCCCGCGGACCCGAACCTGCGTAAGGTGATGCTGCTTTCTGCCACCCAGACGCTGCACCAAATGGTGACCCAGCTGCCGATGTGCTGCTTCCACCAGGCCACGCAGCGGTACGGCGTCGGCACCCGGGAGGGTCGCGTGTTCGTGTACGACCTGCGCACCGCCACCAAGTACCGCGTGCTTGACCTGCCCGGCGCGCCGCAGGGAAACAACCGCGTCCTGGCCTGCAGCTTCGCGGAAGACGGCGCCAAGCTGGCGGCTTACGCCGCGGACGCCTCACTCACGGTGTGGTCGCTGCAGGCGACGGGGCTGCTGGACTATTTTCGCCGGGACGCGGCCAAAGCCGCCGGACGCAGCCGGGTGATCGGCACGCCAACCGGTGCGGACCTGGCGACGGCCTTGGCGAAGGTGCAGCTCGTTTGGCGCACGCACGACGTGATTCAAGTGCGACGCGAGAACGACGAGTCGCTTACGATCAGTGTCGCCGATCTGTTTCCAATATAGCAGTTCGACGCTGTTTTACTGTCACAATCACAAGTTTGCGCGCACAACATGTTCAGTTTTCGCTTTGTGAAGCAAAGGTCAACAGATCCGGAAATAACTTTATACGTACATCGTGTGTCCTCGCCGAAGGACGTTGAAGCAAGACAGGGTTCTTCTCGAGAAAAAGGGATCCTCCGAGAGCTGCGGCGATTCTTCATTAGTACATCCACTGAAAGAGAGGCCGTCTCCGGCTTCTCTCGCTTGAGTATTATTCATCGAAAATCATGTTGCCATCTCGATTGGGAAAAAAGTAAAAAAGAATAGTGCGTGCGCTTTCCACAATAGTAAGTTGACTTTTTGTTTACAGTTTCTTTGTATCGGTTTCAATACCTTTAAAAGAGTTTGGTTTTTGCATTTTTCAGAGTATGGCCTTTAAAAATACCTTCTTACAATGCAACTGAAATCTGTTGTATTTACCTGGATCTCTTTGCTTATATCATGTATTTTTCGGCCTTTTGCTCACGGTGGAGCGCCCGCCCACGTTATCGGAACAGGGGATGAGGCGTTGGCATCCATTCCTGCTGAGGCAGTCTCACGAATCCAGAAATTTCTCTCCGGTGACGAACTGATGCGGCGCAAAGCTCAGGCGAAGCAACGACTTCAGCGATTTCGGACGGAATTCGAGCATGCTCATCCCGACAGCAGGCCCCACGACATGCTTCCTGCGCTACTGGAGTTTTTGGCAGGCACGATCGCCGAGCGGCGTCCGAGGCACTCTAATCCGTCCAAGCTGGCACTGTTGCACCGAAGCATGCAATCGACGGTAGCTCAACTGAGCACAGCCTCGCCTGCGTTTCAGCCCAAAAAAAGCTATCTCTGCGCGCCACAGTGGGCGCCCGGATCTTTTCTGCGCGCGAAACACCGAAACGCGGAAACCGGTCGTGTACTGGAGGACTGGGAATACAGCGGTGGCTTTCAATCGTGGACATTCGAGGGACTACCAACTCAACTCACAACGCCGATGTGGGCAGACCAATTTCCGTTGGTGTTCGCACAGGACGTAGCCAGCGAATGCAGGCTCCGGCAGGCAATGTCGGAGATGAGAGAGCGAGCAGCAGAAACTTTTTTCTCTACCGTTCCTCCCGTCGACCAGCTGAGCGCCACTGTAGTCGACAGACAACTACACCAACAGGTAGCGCACCAATCTCCCGACCGCCTTGCTCACGCGCGACCGACGTCGCAGCGACCTGCTGGGGCAGGAACTTCAACAGCAGCAAATGATACCATTGCGGAGCAGTCGCATAGTCCCGCTTTCGTCGGTTCCATGATGAACTACGCCCTGCACGTGGAACAAGATCCGACGTGCTTCGGCGCAACGCCATGGACGGTAGAAGCACTACTTAGGCTCGTGAGACAGCCCCATTACTACATTCCGCGAACGTGGCTGGTCGCCGACGCGGGCGGAGTTTTCACCCTGATTAAATGCGGTTCGCGGAGTCGGAATGTGTTTCTTGATGCACACACCATCGACGGCTGCGAAGCTACAGTGTGCTCCATCCTCAGATAAGTAGTTGGCGCGGGCCTACTTCCATGGGAGAGAATCTGGGGCCGGGGGTGCCGACAAATGGCCAAAGTGATCTAGTCTGAGCAATCAGAGGCACCCGCGATTTGCTGGGAAGGACAGAGTCATCGCAAGGGCGCATTTGTGCAATTAATCTCATCTGACTACTCGGCATTGTTTGCGAAAAAGAAAAGCACATATGGAACGGCTTTGATTTGCCGTCTTGGCAACATTGTCCCTTCGGGACCTTATCGATCTCTTGCAGAAGGAAGCAGTGGCAGTGTCGATCTGCGCTTCCTTGTACACGAAAAGAAAGAGTCAAATTGCGACGATGTCCGCGGTGCTTTTCTGCGTGAATGAAACTATCGGCAATTGATTATGTGTTCGTCACCTTGCGGATATCTTGTTTGAAGCTTGATACAATGAATGCTGTTGTTTCTGTTCTGAATTCGATCAGTAAGTACAGCCCGACGCAATCTTACCAAGGGTGTTGAACACGATACCAATTGCAGGCGATCTGCTGCAGCGTGGGTCAGAAGATCAGAACGCAATCGAGGAACAGGAAAAAAACTCTAGGAGTCGGATCTCCGTCTCCGTTACGGTGATCGCAAAGTCAGTTTCTGAATTTACTGCATGTGAATTGCACACAGAGCACATGGTCGTGACAAACAAAGCCGCAGGTCGTGAGATCTGGTACAGGATATTCTATCGTGTCACTGATTCAGGTGTGGTAAGCCCGTTCAGCTTTTGGCGGATACTCCAACAAGTTGCTGGTTTGATCAAATCGTCAGTATCATCACTGATAGCTTTGAAAGGTGCTTCGCAAAGCGTATCAAAGACATGGCGGACGATCAATCGCCCACACTGGCACCCTCGTCCATAGCCGCCGACGTGCTTAGCACAACAGACATTCTCTGGAATCACGTGGCGCCTTTTCTGCAGGTGCAAGATCTCGGACGCCTTGCCCAGTCGTGCAAATGTGTGCATGCGGCTGCGGTGTCATGGGACGGCAAGTTGGTCGTGCCCGTGCAGGTCATTCAAGTCACTTCCAAACGGGAGCCAGTTCTAAAAACGCGTTTGGTTTCGGCCAAAGGCGGTTTGCCGCGACAGGAGCAATACTACGTCGAGGGGCCAGCGATTTTTCTTTCGCCAAAACCGTTCCTGTTCGGATATAGCGGACGCCATCTGCGGATTTTGCGCGTCGCTGCGAACGAGCGAGGCGAGCGGCTAGATATGGGGACGGACGAAACACCACAATCACCTGTACGCGGAGCGGACTTCGTCTCTGCCGCGCTGGAGGGTTTGCAGGCATTCTTGCATTCCGACAGCGCAGTCGAAGTAGTGAGCTGCCCGCTGATTCTCGGTGAAAATAGCAGTCTGCAGCTGAGCATTCGTCAGACGCTCGCCCGCTCACTGTTTGTTCTGCCAGCGTTGCAAGTGCTCGAGATTCCAGCGGAAGTGGCTTTGACGCCCATCAAAATCTACGGCGCCCCTGTTGGAAGTGGCAATAACTCCAGACCCCCCTGCAAGCTGAGATCCTTTCAAATTCACGATGGAGGACTCTCTGAATGGGGAAAGCTTGATGAACAGTCGCTTGCGTTTCGGCTCACGGTAGGTGCAGCCGGGGAAAATTTGCGAGACTTTGGTTTTTCATTTGCCTGGTCTCACGTACCTGCACAGGATGGAAATGACATGAAGAAAGTTCCAGGCCAGGTCTTGTTTGAAAATGTGTTGCCACGCATTGAGACTTTGCGCCTGTTTTGCGGCGGGACGGAACTTCTCAAGCAGCCGTGGTTTCAAGCAATCCGCATGCAGAACTTGAAGCACGTGCAATTTGGGACTCGCCGTATGGTTTTCCGATCGCCGCCAACGCCGGTACTGCCCGTTGCAAACGTGAAGTACTTTCGGGGCTTGGAAGGCATGCACTTCAGGGGCATGACGCTAGACTACAGAGAGCTCGGCGACTGGCTGAATTTCTTCGCGACGCTCTCTCTCCGTCGATTTCGACTCCAGAATGTTGGGATGAGTGAGATGATGCTCGGCACTTTGTACGCTCTTCTCGGGAACGAGGTCGGGAAGTTCTTCCAGACGCTGCGCCAGGCTTGTCGCGAGAAGTTGCGATTGCAAATCGAAACTGCACAATTTCGTTTAACATCTTTTCGCACACTGCGGTAGATCATGATGAGGAGACAAACTCAGGAAAGGAAGTGGCAACTTGGCCACGAAAGAAAGCTGATGCGCGCATTATTGTGAGCTTTGCATGTTTGTGGTCAACCATTTTGATGTTGAGACCCTCATCACGTGATGAGATCCGTTGTTAGTAGTTTAAACTACAGACTCAGGAAGGCGTTCGCATAGTGGATCAGAGTTTCAGGGGTTTGAGCGTCTTCTTCTACATCGGAAAAGTTTTGTCGTTCTGTGTGCAAAGTTTACACTCGCCCCGGTTTCGACACAGGTCAAATTTTTTTCCGTTTGTAACACACGACTGCTTTTTACAACTAGGAAGTGTGTTTATTAGAAATCTCGTCCTTGCGAATCAAAAACACCCGAAATTATGTCGAAGGCTACGAAGAAGAAGAAGGGGAAAATGCACGACCCCGTGCCCGAGGAGGCTTTTTCGAGTGCGGCAAACGTGCTAAGCAATGAAGATCTGCTTGGGACTTGCATAGCGCCATTCCTCCAAGTGAAGGACCTAGGGCGGGTCGCACAAGTTTGCAAATCCATCCATTCCGCGGCGGTATCTCCGGAAGGGAAGCTCGCAGTGCCGGTTCACGTCATCCAGGTGACGATTCCCGCGCAGCCTCGACTCGGGGAAGGGTTGCCGCCTACGGTTAGTGCGCCCTTTCTATCGGGATTCAACCTCCGCCATCTTCGTGTTCTGCGAGTCGCCGTGAACAGAAGAGGCAAGGACTTGGCGCTCGATGGCGACGACGACAATGGCGCGGTTGTTTGCCCCACCTTCGTTTGTGCCGCCCTGGAAGGGTTGCAGCCGTTCCTGCATTCTGCGAGCTCCGTCGAGGTGGTCGCATGTCCGCTTGTAGTACGTCCAGGTGAAAAGGACCTTCCGATGAATTTGCGGCAAAGTATAGGGCGCTCTTTGTTCGTGCTCCCAGCTTTGCGAGTCTTGGAGATTCCCGCGGAACTGGCGCTGGCGCCCCTGCACATCTTTTCGGGGAAGGGCAGCAAGCATTCCATCGCCGGGTCCCAACTCCAGTCGCTGCAGATCTACGACGCCTCGCTGACCGACTGGGGCCTCCTGGAGGAGAGCTCGCTGGTGTTCCGGCTAGTGTCTGGACTCGGCGTAGCCAAGCTGGAGGATTTCGGGTTCGCCTTTGGATGGTCGAACACGGCGCGCCCTAAAAAAGGTCCGCACTGGATGGTTAGGGTTGACAGCAGTGGTGCGCCGGTCGGTCAGCGCTTTTTCGAGAAGGTGCTGCCGGGTGTCGAAATTCTCCGGCTGTTTTGTTGCGGCAAGGAACTGTTTCAGCAACCGTGGTTCTCAGCGATTTCGATGCCGCGGTTGAAAAAAGTACAATACGGGGATCCCGTCCGATTAAAAATGCAGCAGTTGCCGGTTAAGAACGTGCTCCGCTTCCCGGCACTGGAAGCCCTGCACTTTCACGGCGTGGCATTGGACGTGAACGAGTTTCCGCACTGGAGAAAATTCTTCGCCGGGCTTGCTTTGCGTCACTTGCGTTTCGATCGCGTACGAATGAGTGTCATGCAGCTCGGGCTTCTTTCCGGTCTCCTGGCGGAAGAGGTCGGAACCCTGAAGAGTCTGTCCCGGGATTGCCGGGACCGGTTGCTTGCCCAGGTCGATGCCGAAATTGCACTAGTTGCGACAAAACAGCAACCGCCCGCCGAGGTGGTGTTGGAACGACCGCCAAGATGCCGCGTCTCCTCGTTGCCAATCGAGGGCCAGGTGCGGAGGGATGGCTTGTTCTGATTCAATATGTTGACGCCAGAAATAAGCGCTTTGCGAGTTTGATGTACATCTAAGAACATAAAATCAAGTGGGCCCCGGATGGAAGCTCGCCGAGAATATGTTTTTTCCGACCATGATGTCCGTGCGTAGAGAGGTGCCAGATGAATCAATAGAGGTAGGCGAGAGGTGGAAACGATTGAGCCGGGCGGGCTGTTTCATCACGTCTGGATGAAGCCATGCACAGAGGAAACGCATTTAGAGAAACAGGAATGTTGACGAGTCCACTAACTATCGGCACGGCTGCTGTCGGCCATCTGTTCGTTTCGTGACTGATTTGCATCTAGATACAGGTGAGCATCATGATATAATGTTATCATTAAATGATAGTCATATTTGTATTGTTCGGCATTTTCTGGTCTGAAAGACTGTCGCCTGCCCAGAAACGTTTTAAATCAATTATAGCGCAGTGTTGAATAGCCAGTATGCGTTATCGCAAGTGATTGTGAATTAGCAGGACGTGGGCACGCAACTAAAAATCTAGAGCGTGAGCGAGGTCAGCACACCAGGTGTAGAAGTCAACCTCATGTCTGGCGCAGCGCCGGAGCCGGATCCTGTACCGGCAGAACTGGCGTCGGGACCTCTCGCGTTACAGGTTTTGGGCAATCCCGATATTTTCGTAAACTGGCTTGCCCCCTTCCTCCTCGTGCGTGACCTAGGAAGGTTGGCCCGAGTGCGGAAGTGTATTCACGAGGCAGCAGTGACGTGGGACGGAAAATCGGTGGCTTCCGTGCACGTTATTCAACAGAAAAATTCCGGGAGACCGTTCATACCTGGGTTCAGTTGGGAGCACCTTAAAGTGCTTCGAATTGCTGCAAATGCAAAAGGAGCTCGGTTACAAATAGGGAAACTTTTTCTCTTGCCTTTAGCTGCCGTAATGCAATCTCTGGAAGGCCTGCAGTGTTTGTTTTTTCCATCTATTGAGGTGGTGGAGTGTCGACTTGCTGTGGACGACCGGGCTGGTCAACCCCATGTTTTGCCCGTGTCGACGTGCCAGAATTTCGCTCGGTCGGTGCTCGGGCTTACCGCGCTCCAGGTTTTGGAAATTCCTTCACAACTGGCATTGGCGTCCGTCAATGTTTTCTCCGGAAATGGCCGGCCGCGTGGTAACACCTCAAACAAATCAATGTGCCGCCTGCGATCGTTGCAAATTTACGGTTCGCGGCCAATCAACTGGAACGAGTTGAAGACAAAGTCTCTTGTTTACCAGTTGGTAATCGCGCCCGCAGCAGGAACTCTCCGGGATCTTGGACTATCGTTCGCTTGGTCGGACAAGCAGACGGCACAGAGTGATACCGATTCAGAGCTAGATCCGCTCGTCCATCCGGGTCAGGAATTTTTTGAAAAGTCGCTTCCTCTGCTGGAGACGCTGCGCCTTTTTTGTCGCGGCGACAAGCTTTTTTCCATGCCATGGTACGGGAATATCCAAATGCAGAGATTGAAGCACATACAGTTCGGCAACGCCCATCTTTTTGAAGCTGTCCAGCCGATGGGAGTGACAAATGCTCTTCCTTTCAAGGACCTGGAAAGACTAGAATTCTGTGGTGTTTCTATCAGTGCGGACGACCCTTCGGTGTGGATCTCTTTTTTGTCAACTTTGTCTCTTCGGCGACTGCGTCTTGAGCGGGTCGAGATGGCGGAAATTCAGATCGGAGTCTTGCTTGCGGTCCTGTCGGACAAGATAGGAGGATGCGCCACCCTAAACGCGGGGTCGCGTGCTGAAATTCTGCGACAAGCTGATGCCGCACGAAGAAAGTCTGCGGGGCGGCAACTTCTTCTTTAAGGCCGCACGTAGGCCAGTTTGTTTGCGGAAGCAGTGCCGACTTGCAAACACGCACACTTTATTCCGGTACGTAAAGTTCGACAAGTTCATTCAAGGTCGAAAGTTCCACATACTCACATTACGAAAGTGTATCACCCGCAGAAAAGTTCTGTAGATTGTCTCAAGCAGGAAAAGCTACCCGACGAGACCGATCCTTCGCAAGTGCGCTGAAAGATTTGTTCTGGAATCGATTTGGAGCGAAACATAGCGTCGAAAATCCCGACTCGGTTCTGACGAGGTGGTCGCGTTTGCATCAAACAATGGTAGACTATAGCTCATTCAATGCGATCAAACTCCAGTCGAGGGCAGCGCCATGCTATCTCGGACCACAGATAGAAGTTTCAAAGTAGATGCTCATCCGGAACGTCGGCTTAGCAGAGCTCGTGGCTGAACAACTAGTGTAGTGAGTCTCCCAGATTATGATCACAGGATAGAAATGTCGTTGGGCAATGACGCTGCGGATCCGGAAAGCGACCCGGGGACGCTTGGACGGGTCGAGGTAAAGCACGGGAGCAAGGTAGCCTTCGATTTCCGGTGGAGTGAAAGTCTGACCATCGGCGACCTTCGCCGTTTCACCGCGGAAGAGTGCGGCGTGGAGCTGGATAAATTGAGCTTGATATACAAAGGCAAGAAGCTGCAAGGCATCGCTTTTCCCTCCGATACGCGACTCGGCGACGTGGAGCAGAAGCCTCCGCAGCCGGGCAAGACACTGGTGATCCAGGCCATGGGATCCCGCGACACGCGGTCGGGGGGTAACGCGCTGCGAGACATTGCTACGCAAGTCGCGTCGCTGTACGGGTCGCTTCGGAGCAAGACCGAAGCCGCTTCGAAATTGCTGCCGGAAGTTGATCTAGGAGGTCTGTTACCGGCTGCGCCAGAAGCGATGCAAGGCCTTCGGCGAGGAGCCGGGGGCAGTAGCGCCGGAGAAAAAGAACAAGAGCCGCAGCTAGTGCTCGATATGTTGACAATCACGTCCTTCTCGACCCGGCTGGATTCTTTAGACGAGCTCTCCGATGCACAGCGTCAAGTGCGGCGCCAAGTTCTCAAGATGCTCGAACTTCTCGAAACCACCATATCTTGACGTAGTAGTACTGCTTCACCCCCCAAAAGATCGACCGGCGGCTTGTTTTTTGTGATCCCGAACGCGAACGTCTTTGCATAAATATGTGGTTCTGGTAGTAAACCCCCACTTGAAAATACCCTTAGGTCCCGCGATGAAGTCACGTAGAAGACAAGAGAACTCGCGTGATTTCGAGCTATGCACGCAAGAATGCTTTGGCTTTGCAATGATGTCCTTTCCCTCGGGAACCCACACACAACGCATACATCCGACCATCATCTACCGTGATATACTCAAATTGGTGAGTCAGCACAATCTCCGTGTTCAGGCTGATGTTTCTGAATTACGGCAGTGATTAAATTTTCCAAAGATAGCGAAAGGGTGTAAAACACAGCCTATTGTCGTCGGTTTTTGTCGTAAGGGATTCATCCGGGTAGGATAAGGGCAATGGATGTATGCAAAAATACACTCAAATGAATCGTTTAGGTCGATCGTTGCGTTTCATTTCAAAACGAAGCAGTACCCAGGTCCCGTGATACTGCCATTTTTTTATTCCTTTCAACCTTTCGTCGCAATCGGAATCGTTGGGGTGAACTAGCCGTTCCTGATTTCTGTTTTTCGTTTGTTCTCACGTCAGTCAGAACCTTGTGACCCGCTTTTCCCGTCTAATGAAGTACCAAACAGGATTTTTTTTTCGAAGGGGGCTCGAGCAGCACAACAAGATATACAGTAGAAAAGCACTCGCCATTCGCATATCGCAATAGTCATCAAGTCAGAGAAAGAGAAACATAACCACAATGGGTGAAGACGAGGAGCTGCTCGGGAAAAAGCCCAAAAAAGAGCGACCCCCGTACCTGGGACCGTTGAAGGAGGCGTTAGCGACCAAGACGCGCGTCCTGTATCAAGGTCGACACCGGGACATTGCTGACCTGCGGCGACAGTACATCGAGAAGAAGTCAGCAACGGGCGCAGCGAGTGGCGGAAAGGGCGCCAACTTCAAGGACAAGAAGACAGGGCAGTATGTCAGGTTTACGGTAGATCAGCTCCTCGGGCTTCGCGATGTGTACAACCGCGTACTGCGAAAATCCGACTACGGCAAACTAGGTGCGCTGTTGATTTTTTTTTGTCTCATTGCTAAGGATAAGGATTCACATTCAGTTCACTTCCTTCGACCCACTCATATATAATTTCCGAAACGTACACGGTCGGCATGACTGGCAAGGAAGAGCATGCGAGAGATTTATTAAAGCAAAAATGTGTATAACAAAACGTTCCCTTTCCACCCAGAAACGCCGGCGGAGCTTGGGCGATTTATGATGGTGCTGGAGAAGGCCGGGTCTATGAATCCGTTTTTTCGAGATCTGTATACGACCACGTCGCCGCGACTTTCGGTCAACTTGTCTAGCACGGTGAAAAACTTTCAAGAAATCGTCTGCTTCCTGCTTCCGATGCGCGAACCGGAGGAAGTGTCGGTAAGTTCTTAAGACTTCTTCTTCAGTACGTCCAAACGTCGCCTAGGTCGGTCCACAGCTCGTTGCTGGCACCATCGGCTGTAGTTGAGGTAATAGAAGAACGACGCAAAGCAAAAATTAGTTTTCCATAATATTCGTTCTACCTTTGCAGGACCTGATAACGCACATGCTGAACGTGGAGAAGAGGCGGAAACAGGGCGACGGCAGCAACAAGACTGAAGAAGAAATCGCGCAGGAAGAAAAGAAGAATGCCATGAAAGCGCGACTCCGTGGCGCGGCGCGCAATAAGGCAATGGTGCTGTCGAAAGTAGACGAGCTCTACGTGCGCGAGGACGAGGGCATCGTAAAACAGAGGATCACACTGGAAAAGAGGTACAACAAAGATTTTCGCATACAGTTTCTTGACAGTGTTTGTGGTGAATACTTTCATTTTGGAAAATGAAAATAGAAGCAACGTCTGTCGAGAGTTTTTCACCCTTGAAGTGGATGCACTCTCTCCTCGAGATGAGAATTTCAATTCACCAGGTTGGAGCTGGAGCGGCTGTTCACGCTCTGTAGTCAGGACGGCAAGCGAGTCTTCGAGGAGGATTGGATGGATTATTTTGACGACACACTGAACGACGCGGGCGCACTGAAGCAACTGTTCGCGAAGCACGCGGTGCACTCGGATCTGTCGCAGAAAGGCAAGAAGTTCCTCAAGTTCGAGGAGTTCGCACGGATTCTGCTGCCGCTCACCTTCCAGCTGTGTGACCGCCCGGCGCCCGGGAAATCCCACCTGACCGAGGAGGAGCTCTGGAAAAAGTTTCACAGCAACGCGGTGGTCGATGAGAAGAGCACAGTGTGGGCCGACGTCCAGACCGATATCAAGCGGATGCAAGACGTGTCGGAGGAGGACGACGAGAAGACCCGCCTCCTCAAAATTGCCAGCAAGGCGCTAGAAAAGTACAAGATCGAGGATCCCGTCGACGTGTACAAATTCGGGGACTTTGACCAAAAGAAAAAGGGCGGAAAAAAGTAGGAATTGGATCGCCGAACTTGGTGGATCTCGGTCCCGCTCAATGCAGCTTACTTTTTTTCAACGCGTCTTGGGTCTCTCCATCCGGCTTTTTTGAATTCAGCAGTCACTTTTGACGTTTACAACAGAGAATATTTTTTTTCGGCTTCGATTTTATTTTAAACTCATACGGTAAATATGCATCGCAACATGTATAAACGACGCAACTGTAAACAATTTTTTGGTTGATGGTACATTATGTACAATATTGTTTGGAAAGTTTCATGCATTTCATTCGGGCTACAGATCCTGTTCGCTGCTGCAAAGGCATCTGCAAAATGAATGTCTTCAATCTACTCCATTGAATTTGCTGTACACTAAATCTGAAGCGCAGGAACTACGAGACGACATGGCTAGGGCAGTTTGCCACAATTGTTGGGCGGTTTCTTGCTTGCCCGTGGGTCTCGGGTGTGGTTGTCCGTGACGTGTCGTAGAGCTGTATGCTGCATGCTTCGTCGTGCTGATCGTTTTCTCTCCAAGGAGGGCAACTTAGCTGATTTCCAAAATCGTCATGAGCGATCGAGGGTTTTCTGATTTCGTTGTCGTGCCAACTTTTGATGAGCGGTTTTAGAGGATACAGCTTCGTTCAGTTCCGCACTGGCTGGCCATTTCGTCAAAAACGTGGCTGCAATGGCGTTGTTAAAACGAATCTTTTTCGGATATGATTTTTTTCTGTCCGACTGTAATAGGATTTTTTTTTTGATTTTGCCGCTTTTTTGCTAGGGTACTTACCACACTGGTCCTGATACATCGTTTCTGGTTTTTGTACAGTTAGTAGATTTCTTTGAAAAACGGACCAAGATTGATTCAGAATTCGATATAATTTTTGGTAAAAGAAGACGCTTTTTCTGAGTTTCTCTGCGTCCTTCGCAATAAAGTTTTTTCTGCGTTGTAGTGCGATTTTCCATTTTGAACTTCTCTTGACACTTACACCCACGAGTGTGAAACCACGCTGCTACGCGTAAAAAGCAACGCGTGATGTTGCTCTGATTGCCACGACCTGGGTTCACCAGTAGTCAGTGACGCGCTGGACCACGGGGTGGATGGGGAAAGGAAGACCCGCATGAAATTTCAAGATCTTAAGTCACCAGACGTCAAGTTCCGCGTGCCATACTCTACCACGCCCCCTTCCAGGAAGATCCCGAGCGACGACGCACGATAGAGTTTTGGTCCCCGCTGTGCAGTATCATGGATGCCTCCGTTGCCGCTGCGCACGGCGGCAGCAAAAAGAAGTCGTGGAGCAACATTTTGGTTGCCGTGCGGTGTCGGCGATTGCTGGAGGTGGAAGCCCGGTGCGGGGGGCGGCAGTGCGTGGACGTGGTGGAGAACAAATTGGTCATCCTGGAGGACCCCCAAACCACTGCTGCCGACGACTACCTGCGAATCGGGAAGAGCAAGGAGAAGCGCTACGTGTTCGACCATGCCTTCAGCGAGAAGGACGATACGGAGAAGGTGTACCAGGCCACTACCCGCGGACTTATCGAGGGCGTCCTGCGGGGTTACAACGCCACGGTCTTCGCGTACGGTGGCACGGGGGCCGGGAAAACACACACGATGATTGGGTACTTTCTGGTTCTAAAATGCGTCTTTTTGTTCTTTACTTGCTTGTTGTATCCGATTCCGAACAATCAAAGAGAAGGAGAATAAATAAATTGATGCGGTGCATGATCAAGAAAAAATTAAAAATCATCACCTGGTCGTCAGATGAAAGTAAAAGCATTCATCGCCGACGCGTCAGGTACCAGAACGAGGGTGCGGGGCGGCCCAGCCATGGTATCATGGGGCTGATTTTGCAGGATCTTTTCGGGCAAGTCCAGCAGCACCCTGACAAGAAGTTTGATATTCGGTGCTCCTTTTTAGAAGTGTACAACGAGAACATTCGCGACCTCCTATCGCCCAAGAAGGACGAGTGCCTGGATCTGCGCGAAGATCCCATCAAGGGTATGACCGTCGCGGGCATCGAAGAGGTGAGTTCCAAGAGGCTTGTTTTGATGGCAAGAATTGCAGTGATGTTAAATGTAGCTGTTCCACGCAGTTTTTTTTACCAGTACTGAAGGTTTCGAGTTCGACGGCGCGAATTTCAAAGAACGCGGCCCGAGTGCCGTCGTTAAGACAATAAAACTACGTAGAGTTGTTCTTGTACAACGCACCCCGTAGGTGAGTAACCTTTCCAGTGCAGAGGAGATTATGCACTTGCTGAAACAAGCCAACCGAAATCGGACATCGGAGCCCACCGCAGCGAATCAGACCAGTTCGCGCTCGCATGCCGTCATGAGCGTGATCGTGGAGCAGCAGGACAAAACCGCGGGCATCTGCAAACTTCTGGAGGTGGGGAAATTCAGCGTGATTGACCTGGCCGGTTCGGAACGCGCTTCCAACACTGCGAACCGGGGCATCCGGATGTTGGAGGGCGCCAACATAAACCGCAGCCTGCTCGCCCTGGGAAACTGCATTACGGCGCTCGCAGACGACAACAGCTTTGTGCCGTACCGAGACTCAAAGCTCACCCGGCTCTTGAAAGGTACGGAATACAGGGAATTGATTACGCGCGTCGACTGGCTTCTTGCGCGCTGGCGTCGTCGTACCGACAGACCTTGTGATCAATGATGTTTGTACGCTTAGTATCTTGCAACTTCCTATGCATGTTTGAAAGTTCTTAAGGACAGAGCTTGGGATGGTTATTTTCGATGAATACTAGAACTCATACTCATCTCTTACTTTCTAGAACAAAACACTCAGACTCACTTGGTGGGAACTGCCGCACAGTGATGATTGCGAACGTATCGCCCTGTCACCACAATTTCGAGGACACACATAACACGCTCAAGTACGCGAATCGGGCAAAGGCAATTCGGACGAAAGTGACACGGAATGTGGCCCGGTATACCTACGACGTGGCGCAGTACACATCGATCATTCACGAACTCCGCAGCGAAATTTCGGCATTGAAGACATCCATCGCGACGCAGGACTCGGAAGCGCCCTCGGCTGCCGCCGAGGCGGGCGGGGCGAACGAGCAACTTTCCGCGGAAAAAGGGCAAGCCGCAAAACCGCAGCAATTTTCAGAGGAGGTTCAAACCTGGGAACAGGAGGTACTATCGTTTGATTTTTCAATCTAGCAAGGACGAAATGCTTGAGAAGGTGAAGTAGTTGCCGTGTTGTTGTCATGGCCAACATGTGGATGCACACAACCATGCTCGAATCAATAGCATTAATTGATCTATCAGGTTTGCCAAAACATCGAGGAGCGGGTGCAGATCAAGCGCTCGTTGTTGGATTTGAAGCATTCCGATGCCAAGTGCTTGATGGCGAAGAGCAAGCTGCAGGTAGCCATAAGTAGCTGGGAGCAGCAGAACAGCCAGAACACTTATGTGGGGGATCGGACGATCGCAGAGGAACCCGAAAACGATGACGACGGGGACGGAGACGTGCCGGTGAGCGCACGCGGCGAGGGTTCTCAAAGCCTGAAAGCCGCGGAATCCGCAGTACGTCGCGCATTGATGTTCTTGCTGTTGAACAGAAATTAGAGTATGGCGATTTTTTGCAGATCGAAAATTCAACAAAAGCAACATCAGAGTAGCCATAAAATTATAGCCGCATTCGGACGTAGTGCTTCAGCTGGTGCCTAGCACGCCGTTTCTTTTTTGAGGCCTGTAAGAAGTAAGTACGTAGTTCTTCTGTCTTCACCCATAATGTTCTTGAATTGATCGCAGGACGGCAGCCTCCCGAGTTCTATACGAGACTGGCGGAAGCAGCTGAAGGGCTTGATGAAACAGATGGAGAAGCACGGTGAGATCCGTGCCGATTTGGCGGAACGGCTGCAGAAGAACGAGCAGCAGCGTCAGGTGCTGGAGCAGCGGCTGCCGGAGATCACGTTGGCGAACAGCGAGCTGCGGCAGTTTTTCTCGTTGATGTACAAGATTCAGGTCATGGAGGTGGAAAACATGGAGTTGGAGGAGGTGAACAACATGACCGACCTCCTGATCCAGCAGAAGGATCTCGAAGGCGAAAAGCTTCGCCTGCAGATCGCCATCCGGGACCAGATGATCGCCGAGCAAACAGAAATGGTGAAGTGGAAGGGAACGAGTAGTAGTGGTAGCAGTGGCAATACGCATCACCTCGCCGCGCCAGCCGCGGCGGCGGAGCAGCTTCAGCAACTACGGAACACCAGCTGTCCTCAACAGCAAGACCAACCTGGTGCCGTCTCGGCCTCGACCAGAGCTTTGCAAACGAGCCCGGGAAGTAGAGCCACGAGTTCGCAGGATCTTCTTCACGGCAAATGCCTAGTCCCGGCCGCGGAGCAGCAACTGCAGAACTTTATTCAACAGGACCACCACCTCCCAGCAGGGAGCAGCAGTCACGCGGGGCAGCACGTCAGCGCGTTCAGCAGCACAGATGATGAGCTTTACACCCGCGAGCGGCCAGCACTTAGTGGTGCTGGTGGTGGACTAATGATCCACCAATCTGCGACTGCGGCCTCCGACGTGCTCTCATCGTCGGCTTCGCCCCCGGAGCAGCGACGAGCGATGCTGCGCGGCGGACGCGATGAGACGCCGGGCGGTGGTGCGGCTTCCAGTCAGCAGCCAAGCGGCCGACCGCAGTGCGGAACGACGGACCACGATGCGCTCTTCGTGCCTCCGGACAGTACTGGTCAACACAACTACGCCGCCACGGAGTCGCTGCTGATAGCCGCGGAGCATGCGCTCGAAGGCGGGGCATTTGGGCAGGAGGCACTAGCATGGACGGGCGGGGAAACATCCGACGAAAACCGGGAAGGTAGTACTGTCTTACCACCTGGTGCGCCGGGGAGCAGCGGGCTCGCAGCTGGAGCAGTAGATTCGTCATTGCTCCTGCCCGAGCAGGATAGTACCGAGCACCACCAGTACCCGGCGGAACCGTTTGCGCTGCAGAAGCCGGAGGGCTGGCAGGAGCATATCGAATGGTCGAGTAACAGCAAGCCGCGGTCGGCCTCTCCACCCGCCCGCAGTTCCTCGCACAGGCACAACCAGAGCGCCACGATCTCAGAGAGTAGCGACGAGGGCGTAGGGCCGCTAGCCCGGTCGGCGTCAAAGCAGCAGGCCCTGGGGGGCGTGGCAGGCGCAGGCGCTGGCAGCGGCGTTGACGATCGGCCGGGCCTTGGAGGGACGGGCGCAGGCGGGGACATGGCAACCAGCCACCCGCGGTCACACAAGAAGGTGCTCATTGACAAAGTGCAAAGAAAGCGGCACTACCTACCTTACATCGACGCGGTCACCACGAAAAAACGGAAGAATCGGAGCAACATGCTATTGCGCGCGATCTCGGGCACGGACAATAAGCCCGTTGCTGCGGCTACTGCGGCACAGGCTCCCGAAGACCCGGGCAGCTCGGCTGGAGTGCAACCTGGACGGGGGCCGCGCGGTCGGCGGGTGTGAAGTGAGTTCATAGAAATGGAGCTGAATAGACCGGGCTGAACCACTGTGAGTTGAAAAACCCTGAATAAATCCGTATTCATAAAAAAGCACCGAAGGCACAGCAACACCGCATCAGCGGGCCTGGAACGGTGGAAGAGGTCGTTGTGCAATCCGAGTGCTTTTTTGCGTCGCTTCGCATAACGCGCAGTAATAAGTAAATCCTGAGGCGTTCTTTGTGTTGCCTCTCGTCGTTTTCGCTTCCGAGAAGTTTCTTTCGTCCCGTCCGTCGCGAGAGAGGTGGTCTGTAGCGAGCGCTCGAACAACGACAGACGTGAATGGGATCGAGGCAACAAGCGTCTTTCCAACGTGCGCCGCGCAGACCCACCAGAAGAAGTTTATGGGTTTTTGTTATTTTGAGGAAGAGTCTGACCCAAAATCAAAAAAGAGAAGCGCACGCGAAGTTCACCGTCTTGAAAACTGCAGGATCGCACAGCTACAAACCGTATTCTATTTTTGTGAAATCAACATGCAGTTGTAATTTTTTGGAGTCTCGCCGCGAACGCGCAATAGAGTTAGAGCCCATGAAGGGACCTGAGCAAAATTAATAGTGACAGCCGTACCAGATGATTGGTGGTGAATTGATAAGATAAGTACATACAAGTTTCCAGGAATCATGCCCAGTGTAGCAGCTGCAGCACCGTCCGCGACCTCCATGCAACGGAGTTCCTCAGCAAAGGCGTCACCTGTGCTGAGTGAAAACTTGAAGCGCAATATCACAAAGCACATGGTGGAGGAGACTGAGGTACTTACTACGCATTCTTTTGAATCGCTTTATATGTTGATTTTTGCTTTTTATTAGTTTTGACAGGGCATACTAAAAGCTTTTCTCCTTCTTTCGGTATATCCAAAAATGTTGCGGTAGACGTCGATTCGGAGGTCCCGCTTGAGGAGTGTAGAAAAAGGAATGAAGTCTCTTCATCGATCTTTTCGCAGGATTCTAGCCGGCACATGGTTACCATGCTCGCGTCGCGAGTCAATCAGGTTGGCTGTCAGATACTAGCGGCGTTTCCGCCGCACATGCGCGAAATGAAGGTAAAGGACGTCTGGGGCCTTCTCGAGCAACAGGGCTCTGCTGCCACCAACGATAAACGAGAGCAGGCATCCTCCTCGAGCGCCCCGGGAAAAACTACCGGCCCAGGTAGAGCACCGCTAGTCGTTTTTTGCCCCCCGTGCGCTTCGTTCAGTTTGCGAATAGAAGAAAAGATTTCAAATTGCTTTTTCCAGACTTTTGATTGTTGCAGCGAGACCATACTCAAAGAACTCGCAAGTTGTGAGCGAAATGACGAAACAAATCGCAGGTCCTGGAGCGATTGCTTCCAGTTCGCAGAAACGGAGCTCACTACCACCAAACAGGAAACCGGGAGAGAACCTAACGCCCGCCATGGACGATGTCAAATACATGACGGTAAATGATTGCATTTCTTTTCATCTTTTTTCTCCTCGCACGATTTTACAAAATGGTTTCGTTTTCATGGCTTCATGTCGTCGACCCACTACTTTTTTGCATATTACAACAGGCTGAGCAACGACAAGAGCTGCTGGGAAAGCTGTGTGGATATGTGCAAGAGCTTGAGTCTATGGGGGAATACAGAACGAAACGTCGCAAAGATGATCCGACCTGAAGGTGCGGAGGTATTAGTAGAGTTTTTCAGAAGCAGAATTGAACGGAGACGAAGCAAAGTCCTCGAAAGTGCGACAGCCCGACTGTCCCAGATAGGCGGGTTTTGTTCTTCTAGAGGCTACCAGCCTGATGTGTTCTTGTGGCGCCGTTCACGAGCAGGAATTGCGTTCCAACAATCGAAAGTGTCATTGCCGTTCGCTTTTTCAGCTACTTTGTTGGTTCCAGTGTCCTCCCCGTGCGTCAACCTTTTGCGTTCTTGATTTTTGTTTATTTCTTCTGTAGTTTTCTATTTCCACCTCTAGTTTCGGTGAGCTTATTACGGATCCATACTATCTTTCTGTTTCACATTTGATACTAGTACAGGATACATTTACATTTTGCCGGTAATCTTTAATATTTCGAGTTTTGCAAATTTTGCTTTTCATCACCTCAGTGTAGAAATGATAAAAAGTGTTCTAATGGCCTCACACGGGAACGTTTTTTCTCGCCAATGAGCAAGGGTGCGTTTCATTTTGGAAAAAGAAAACAGAACGCGGTCGCTCCCATCATTGGAAAGAGGCAAAGGAAGCGCTGCGCGACCCGCTCTCGCATCTTTCCGAGCTGCGCATCTCTTAATCTGGATGTGTAGGTAACGACCGAATTGCCTTACACTTCTGGCTATTTTGCAACGACGTCGTGCGAGTCCATTTCGGCCGTCTTCCGCCTGCTTGTGTAGAACTGTTTGCTCTTCATCTGCATCATGTCGATTCTCTCCCCGGCTGATCTGCGGAAGATGATCTTCGAATGGGTCTGCAAAATATGGATCAGGAAACTTTTCTCCCTTGTGCTTGTCTATCTTGAAATAGGAGCGCTAGAAAGGAGACTAGACCCGACGTGGGCACTTTCGGGGTCGCATGCCCTCCTGAAGAACGCAGCCATTGATTTCGCCGTTCGTTGAAGAAGAAGAACGTTGCGCGCCGTTCTCGTTCTTGCAAATCTATGCATGTTGCTCTCGTTGTTCTCTAGAAACAGAAAACAGACTGATGTAAAAAACCAGAGGGAAGGGATAGGGAAGTTTTTTCTTTCCAGGCACTGCTGCTGATATCATTCACACCTCACGAGTACCGCCAAGATCGGATCGAAAACGTACTTTCAACTGCCTATTTTCATTTCTACACATCTTGCATTCGTTTTTGTAAAGGCCAATTTGTTTATTGGGTAAATGGAATTGCTCGAGTAAAACTAAAACCACCGGTAGAGGATTTTCAGTTTTGTCATCGTACTGCATTGATTTTGTGTACTCATTTTCGCAGGCGGCAAGCGGAGTACCTCGTTTCAGTTGGTTACGCACGAAGAGAGTAATTGTCGAAGCGTTTTGGGACCGCGGGCGCAGGACTTTTTTGAGAACGGCCTACGGCAAGTACTTGTGTTTGATGTATTCGAGGCGGAGCAGGTGATATCCAGGAAAAAAACTGAGTGAGTATAACGCTTTTAGGAAAACAGCAACAGAGATTAGACAGCTAAAACTAACTTGTCATGCGCAGGTAGTGTGCGAAAGCTAATTTGTGAAACGAGCCTATGACGCATGGCGACGATGACAAGCGCAACTGTCTTGTTGTTTATATTTACACAGTTTTTTTCTTGCATAGGTGGGGACTGTGCGGCGGACCAGCTCCACCTTGAGTCACCGGTCTATGGCGGCCAGCCAGCAGAGCAGCACGCTCCCGTCCCCGGACGACTGCGAGACTGTAAACACGAACTGCAGCCCCGAGGACGTCAGTGTGAGTCCAGGAGGAAGCTTGTTGCTCAATCGCCAACAGTCGTTGACCGGGAACTACACGACTACCGGAGGGGGTGACCGGTCAGGCATCGTACTCGCACCGCAGAGAATTGGGGGGGACCGGGACCGGGACCGCCCTGCTGCTGCGGAATTGCGGCCACCCGTGCAGCAGCAGCACGCGGGCACAACTACAAGTGCGATCCGAGTTGTTGGCGGCGCGGAACAAGCGGATGCAGCCGCAGGCGGGCGCAATTCCCATGCCGGTGTTTTAGTCGGAGGAGCTCCACCCGGAAGCAGTGCCGCATCGTCCTCTTCCTCAGCCGGACTCGTCGCGACTGGAGCTTCTTCCAGCGCCGCAGCCACAGCGCCAACCGCATTGCAGCAAGCGAGCCCGCGACCTCTGATGGGGTCGGCGCGATCGGTTCGCAGCACCGCAACAACCACGACGAGCGGAGGCGGTCGGCCGGGCCGCCGACTCACCGCCTCGTGGGACGACGCCGAAGATGTTGTCTCCCTGTGCGATCCACCGCAAACGCAGGATATAGCTACCAAACAGGCTGTCCCAACCGATCTCGTGAGGTCCCGGGCAGGAAAGGCGGAGGGTGAGTTTATTCCATCTTAATCTTTTTCGTCTCCTGAAGATGTTGCCTTGAGCACTTACTGCCTGCTCAACAATCAATCTCAGCTTTGCTTTCATCCCCCTGATTTATTCGCTGACCGCGAATTAGTTAGTTTGCGTATTCCCGCCAAGCACAGAGTTTCTACTGTTTGAATTTTCTCAGATGACGGCACCGCAATGCTTGTTTCAACGACCGGCGTGGCAGGGTCAAGTTTGTCACTGCGTGACTCCCCCGGAATTGAGTCCCAGACCCGCAGCGGCGGAGCGACGGACTTGAGCACCCAAGCGTCTACCGTGCTGGCAGAGGACACGCCTTTTCTCACGCGCGCGGACACTGCGTCCTTGCCGAAGACGACGAGTGGAGGATCTTTGAGCAGTCAGCCAACAAATGGACGGAAGGGTGCGCGGCCGCCGCGCAACGGGGAATTGCCGGCACTCCCACTGCATTTGGATATGTCGGGAAGCGCGCGCACGCAGGGCAGCAGCACGCGCACACCAGTGGAGGAGGAGGCGCGCATCGACATGCAAGCCAGTTGGGGCGCGCACTCGAACGCGTCCTCGCGAGCGTCTGAAAGCACCCGTCGGCCGCGTCGACGCGTGGTCGAGCGTTGGGTGTGCGGCTTCGGACAGGGGGGTCCCGTGCGGAGCGTCACCGCCGGCGTTGCGCCTGGACAACGCGGGATGTCGTCCAGCCAAAGCATGATGTCGTCGTCGCGGTATAATAGCGGCTCTCGGTCAGCGCAGGACCACTACGACGCCGGAACGCCGGCCGCAAGCAGGGCGACCACGACCACCGGTGCCTCGCCGCGCGGTAGTGTCGTAGCCGGAACCCCTGGGACAACATCTTCCACAGCTGGCCTCTCCTCGCTCAGTGGCAGTACGAGCGGAACAAGTGGGCAGCAGCAACCGAGTGGTCTCACGCTGCGTCGACTGGACGAACGAGTGATGCGGAAGTTGAGTACGGCGTGCCGCTCGCTGCTGGTGCTCACCCGCGTGCTTCCCAGCTACAACATGGCGCGCAAGAAGGTGCCACTCTACATGCACATCTACTTCGCGGACCCCAACGTGGTCCTGTCCCCGGTGCCGGAGGAGCTCCTGCAAGTACCCAGCTCCATCGGCACGCTGACATTCTCGTTGGCGCGGGGACGACAGAGCTCCGTCACCCGCCGGATGCAGGCGACTACGCCTCTCATCGTCCGCAACTCGCAACTCTACAACCAGGTGGGAAACAAAATTTCTGTCAGTGAAGGCTACGTTTTGGACCAAATCTCCCATGACGGCCTCACCGAAGCGACGGATGTATAAACATAAAAGTTCGGTTTTTTTCTTGTGTTGATTACTAGTAACCTCATCCAGGGCCGCTGCTCCTGCTGACGTAGAAGGTTCATCTCGTTTCTTTCGATTATGTTTCGTCTGATCTAGAGCACAAACACTAAATACAAAAATGCGAACAGTTGTTCAGCGAGCGCTCAAAGGATTTCCGCCCTCCCAGTCGGCGGAACTCGCAGATGCAGTACCAACATCCTGGTACTATGTCTACTAGTGGTCTCCTCGGTGAAAGCAGCAACGCTGGTTCTGCATCAGCCCACGGGCCGCGGGCCGGCAGCGCGGCTGCCTCGTCGTCGACGTCTGGTGAGCGCGACGAAGTGAAGATGGGTTTGTACGGGCTCGAAGGTGAGTCGTCTAGCAGTTCGTTGGGCGGGGACAACAAGTTTGTTCGCGATGGGCTGCAAGCTAGCAGCGGGGGATCGTCGTCGGTCATGTCGGAGAACATTCTTGTGGTGGAACAAGATCAGGACGAGGACTCGCGGAGGTCGCGTGGATCGGGAGCGGTGGAAATGGAGATGCGCGGACTCGACGAACTGTCTCCTGCAACGGAGACGCCGCCGGTGCTGGTCTATGGCGATACCATTCTTGAATCGTCCGCAAAACGATCGCCGAACCCCTCTGCAGAAGAGCACGATCTGAATGGGAGCCCGCCCGACCACGGCGGGAGGACTTCGTCTACGTCGCGGCGGGACAGTGGGCTGCGCGATCCAGCCTCAGACGGAAGGTCTCGCGGCGAGCCGCCGCTCGCCAGCGCCGCGGAAGAACTGGGACGAGGCAAGAATGCCTTTCGAATGCAAGAACTTCTGCAATCCCCCCCTGATGTGGGAACAAAAACAGCGGCTAGTAGAGAAAAAGCTACTTCCTCCTCGTTATCTTCTTCATCGCAGCCGGAAGATAGTAGAACAGCGGGAAGAAGAAGCACTACACACCAATCGCCACCGCAGCTGCCTCCGGGCATGCTAGCGAACAGCAGTCTCGATGTTCTTTCCCCCGAACATCAAGACGGGAGGTACGACGCGAGTCCGCTGCTGCGCGAGCTGAATCCGTTTCTGCCACGGGTCAACTCGGAGGAGCAGCAGGACCAGGTGCAGGACGCAGAAACGCAGGCCTTGATGGAAGCTTTTGTGATTTCCGCGCGCGCGCTGCAGCTCGATGACCTGTTCGGCCGCTACGAGGACGCCTATCTCACGCAAGACGAGCTCAGCCGTCGTCTCGCCTACTACAGTCAGCGATCGGGGTCGTGACGAGCGGCTTGGAAGCTGCTGCAAAGGCGAGAAATCATAGAATACAGTAAGTACTCCCTGGCTCCTGGTCCTGGCGGTCACGGTGTTCTATTTCCCTTCGCAACAGGCACAGTACAGCCTACTCCGAGACGGAGAACGCAGCAAGATGTGTGGATACTTTGAAGATTTTTCCTGCTTGCCAGAGATCTTATGGTGTATACGTCTTGCGACAAGCTGCAGGAAGTGCAGATAGAAGAGGAAGTGCCGAAGCCGGTCCCTTCATCGAAGAGATCGAGTAGATGCTCACTTTGCGTACTCAAATTTTTTGAATTGCAGTTGCGCGACTTCTTGCGAGGATTCCTTCGCCCTGTAGTGTTGACACATCAATGCCATGGCCGCATGCAGTGGCGGTCTATTCCTCTTCTTTACGATTGTAGTCGTTTCTGCGCTGGGGGTGGTCCGGGGGTCTTGACGACACTACTTGAATCATGTCAGACATAATCGTTCTTGCCGAATGCATTTATCTATTGCAGCCTTTTTGAACTCGGTCGCGGTTTTTATAGCTTTTCGGGCACTGGATGATCAGGACTCTTCTATCGCGTTTGTCTATATCATCTTGATTATAGCCCTCGTCATCTTTCGTCTGTCTCAGAACTGCTCGATACTTGTGCTCGACCTGCCATTGGTACGACTCGGCGATGACTCTTGTCGGACCCGGAGGGGTCGGAGGCACTGTGCAGCTGGACAATTTATCGGCTTCTGCCTTGGGAGGACCTCCGCGTCCGCGGTCGAGTAGTGGCGCGGGAGCTGCGAATCATACCAAGATGAAATCCATCCCACTCCGATGATTCCAAGGGGAGTGCACACAGTGCATGATGAGCTCCTTTTGCAGCCACGGGCGCAACTTTTGTAGCGTAAGCATGAAATGGTGATGAAACCTCGTTCTGTGTCTCCAGTGGAACAACGCCCCCAGTGGTTCTGTTTCGCTCACAGAATGGAGAACACACTTTTGAGGCGTGTCAGGGACTGAGGAATGCGGTTGGCAAAATGATTCTATGTCGAAGTCGACGTATGTGTAGTTTGTTTCATTCGTTTTGCTGAACATTCAGTATTAGTATACAAGAGCAGGAGCAACAGTAGAGATGTGCACTCTTCTTCGGGGCCTGAGGAAGAATATTGGATTTTTTTCTGATAAGCCAGCATGCGTACTCGGGGGCTGCTGGCAGCGCGTCCAGCTCTGCGATGCCGCAGTCGCCGCGGTTGTCGGAGAGCAGCATGGGCACGCTCGGGAGCTCTATCACAAAGAAAAGCGCAGCACCCTAACGAACCGCGAGACCATTCAATAAAAATGAAGATTTATAATTTGATGTTTTGCATTGCACTTTCGAAAAAATTGCCAGAATAGGGCAAGGAAAAGGAAAGAGCAACAACTGATAGGCAAAGCTGATCATAGTGCGTAGTATGGGTCGTGCGCTTTTCTGTTCGTTTTGGATAGGCTCGATGTACAATCAAAACATCGAGGTTTTGATGGGGACCACGGGGCACCGGACCTCCGTCGGCGAGGAGATGGAGCAGCACCTAAAGATAAAGCTGCAGGCTATGGTCGCCACGCGCTTCGAGGATTACATCGAAATCGTTGATACCGTGCAAAATGAGCGGGAAGGTGTTGATGAGTATTCTTACTTCCTAAAACGATTGTGCTGCTTCGCTGTCCTTAGAAGACTCCGCCGAACAGTAGAAGGCTGCATGTGCTAATATAGCGTTTCGCAACAGTGCGACTCTGCGCCAGATCTCTGTTTAAGTTGTACGGAAGAAGGAATTTGGGCACGTCGTCTCCTTTTCAAAGCCGAATGCAACATAGTTCCAAAACTAATACTCCATATCCACGAACTAACAGCTGGCAAGCTGCGGTATCTGGACTGCAGATTACTAACTTCGTGTCCGGCGAAGTCGGGGATCAGCATTTGCGTGCAGTCGGAGTCCCAATTTTTGGTATACGTGAACAACACGGCGCCGAGCAAGGTGGTGTCCTCCTCCTCGAAGACCACGCCCTTGGGCGATCATCCGGAGTCCACCGCTGGGGCCGACCCTTACCACCAGGCGGCCTCGAGTTCGTCCTCCCGGCCACCCATCTCGCTTAATATGGACCACCAGCAGTACAACAACCCCCACGTCGGCCTCCGCGTGCCGTCACCCTCGCAGTCCCCCCCACTGCCGTTCAGCGGAGCGGCCTCCGGGTCCCTGTTCGCCGAGCACTCGCCACCCACTTCCACGGTGGGGGGGCTCGCGGCGGCCAGGTCGGGGTTCGCGGCTTCGACCAGTGGCGGCGAGTGGTCCGAGCAGGAATGGTCCCCGCGTGAAGACGGGGACGGGGAGGAGTCGGCTTCTTCCTCCAGTTTCGTGCTCCGCGAGCTCGAGACCGCGCGGCGCTCGTCGGACCTGGGCAGCTCCGTGGACCGCAACAACTCGGACCCGCTGGCGGCACTGTCGCGCGAGCCGTCCCTCAGTGCGCAAAGCAAGCATCAAGTTCTGGCCGCGGCAACGGAGCAGCCCTCGTCCAGTTCCAGTACGCCTGCATTCGGACCCGCGACCCGAGTGCAGATGCAGAGCACAACAACCGGACTGCATCAAAGTGGCCATGCGTCGAGAGCAGCAGACCTGCTTCAGCAGCACGCGCATCTTGCTACGCAGCCGCACAATAATTCCGATCATGTGCTGCCTTCGGCCGCAGAAGCAGTGCTGTCGAGTATGAATCATAATCTTCAACACGCGCCGCGAATGGAACAATCCGATGCAAAGTTTCCTTCAACCGCCACCGCGCCCGGGCTTGTAGCGGACAACTTCACGGACGCGGTGCAACTCCTGTCGCGCGAACCTTCGCCGCAGAAGAGCAGCTCCGCTTCTTCCAATCCGCGCCCGCCTCCGGAACGCCTATTACCGCTCGAGGAGGAGGAAGATGAGGCGCTTCTTCAGCGGCGCAGCGCCTCGGCGGTAGCTTCGACCTCGCTGTTAACTACGAGCTCAATGAAGAGTTCCGGGAGCAATCACCACGCCGCGCGTACCTATTCCTTGGACGTGAATTTTTCGGCCGAGGGAAGCGACCGCGCCAAGAAAAGTGTGAACGAGTCGCCATCGCACGTGCATAAGTACCATACTCCATCATAGACCTAGCAATAGCGAATCCTAGGCCGAACCTTTATTTACCACAGCGTGTGTTTATTCGCCCTTGTGAAGTTGCTACTCGGTGCAGGATTGATGATGATGATGATAATGATAATACTCAATTTGTTGGAGCGGAGTGAAATTTTGGGGCTGTGCTTTTGTGTTAGTACTGGCTGAACTCCAAACTACCTTCCTCAGAACCGTGTCCGCCACGACAGTGCTATCTTCCCGATCGGCTGCAAGTGCCGCTAGTCCGAAGCTGTCTCCATCGAAAGCGCGGCGGACGAGTCCAAGCAAGTTGAAGCAGGGTTTGCAAAGCTGGGCGGAAGAAGTCAACTCGTTCGGACAGAGTGGCTCCTGCGTGTCGCTGTCTGCCTTACTGGAGCATGGATACGTCGTGTGGAAGAATCATCTGAAAGGTACCATTACTCAGGAGTAGAGTTTGTCTGCCCTCGTAGCACCGCACGACTGCTGGTTGTTGCGATGTGGAACACTAAACCCTAAACGCGACTGACGACAGAAAACATGATGATGTGTGTTCTCACGTAGACTAAAACTAGGTAAATAAATGTATGATACATACTTAACGCAAGTTCTCAACCCTACCACAGATGACCTGATGCGGAGCCTGTCTTCTTCGAAAGGGAAGCGGCCTCTCGGCGCTTTCGGGTCGTACGTCGGAAACAGTAACCAGGGTATCACGGCCGCCAGTCTGCACGACGAGGCACACCGCTGGTTCAACCAGGAGCAGTTCGAAAAGGCGGCGGCCTGCTGCGTGGAGGCGTTGCGATGTGAACGCACACTAAAAGGGACCAACATCAGCCTGTACAAGAACATTCTGCGGTTGCGGGCAGAAGCGTACTTTCACTTGGAAAAGTACCAACTCTGCCTCAACGACGTCGAGGGGAAGCTGCTCGTGCTGGAGAAGACGGACGGCATGCTGTACTACCGGCAAGCCATGGCGCTCAAGTCGCTCGGCCGCGCCGAAAAGGCTTTAGAAGCGATCATGACTGCGATGCACCACGAACCCCAAAACGTGTTACTGGAAGAGGTAAAAATAAATGAATTTCTATACCGGATTATACGTTAGCGAGTAATTGCTATTGCTTTGTCCTCCATGACAGTCTGCACCCCTCTCCTGCAGCAAACGCAGAAAGCGAATCACATATACAGTATTTTGTGATGTTGTCCCGTATGTGAACAGAATGCAACAGCAGCATGATTTATTGCAGGCGTTCGCGTTGATCTTTGAGGAAGCGTCCAACGTTATCGCAAGCGGACGCCCAAAGCAAGACGAAACAAGGTCGCCCCGCACCCGGGGCCGGCAGCGTGGTCCTCCGCGGCTGTCGGCTGCGGCGCTAGAAACCTTGTCTTCCACGACGCAAGCGACCCGCCTGTCTTCGCAGTCAACCACACCCTCGCCGTCCAACTACTCGCGAAGCAGTTCTTTCTATGACAGTGCACAACTCCCCCTACCCCTTATTGGTTTGGCGGGCATGAGTAGGGAGAGAAGCGCCAGCAAAGAAAGATGCAGTTTAAACGTACCTTTAAGGCCTGTGGCTCGGTAGCACAGTCCCTCCGGTAAGCATGCCAAATCAGGGGGAGGAGGAATTGTGCACTCCCATACTGTCGACAAGGCACTCCTTGAGGAAATGTGAGGACGATTAGAGCAGGTAGCTCTCGAGAGCTACATGTTCGCGCAACTAATGTAGCTCATATGTGTTTTGTCTTCTGCCTCTGAGCACGTCAGCGCCGGTGCTCTGTGCGGGTATCCTTTATGTTGCGCCGTGCGAAAGAAGGAAGGTGCCACTTTTGATCCACATTTTAGTCACGGCGTCGTGATGTTGGAGAATCAAAACATTAACATGCCTAACTGGAATGTTGAATCTAGTCACTTTCAAAAAGGGCATAGGGTGGATCGAATTTATGTCGATGGTGGATTTGAATGTGTTCATTTGGGTGCTACTCTTGGTTCAGGCTGGTACGGCAGATGTGTGTCGCTGTCGCGTATCAAAGCCGGCGGCACTAAGATGCGATATTTGCCAATCCGTTTTAGGCGCAAATGGATAGGGCAAACCAGCTTGACTGTTCAAGAAGATTTGAAAATTGTAAGCCCTCAACAATACTAGCGTCAGCTCGACGACCTGTTATTTGCGTTTTGCGTTTTGTCTTCAGATCCATTTAAAAGCAACGAGACCGACCAAATTACAGATAATGATAGATCGTCGAAATAAACAGTCCTGGTATGTCTACTCAATGAATCAATAATGGGATCGTTTTGGCCACAGCACGGGGCCTTCTTTCGGACGACTGAAGGAGGCGGGGAATGCAGTAACTGTCAGCGGGCATTGGATCAGCTGTTGCCTCTGTGAAGAGAGTTGTCGCTCATGGCTGCTGGTAGTGGAGCTCTACTAGCAACAAACTCTGGTCAATTCGCCTGTAATGCAGCGGGGAAGGGGACCAACACGAGGTGGTGCTATTTCCGTCCACGGATCTTCAGTGTGTTGATGAAACGAAAGCTACTGCCATTGGCTAGGGGGCAGTAGAAGATTGCGTTCCTGCTCCACATGAACACAACCCTGGAGCTGTCGAGCATTACCGGAGCCTATTCTGCGGCTGGCGGTTTCTTGGATGTTGAGTATGACTGGTCCCCGAAACCAAGAACCGCGCGCCAGTTTATCCGAGCCGAAGGAACGCTTTCTTCCTTGACGAGCAGTGCTAAATCCGCTTGCAAACCGGCGCAGGAGCAGAGCTTGACTGGTGGCAAGAAGCGCCTGCCGTCGCGGCAAGAAGGGACGAGGCAACTTTCACCACTCTCTTTGTCCGCAGCAAGAGAGAGCGCCGAAACGTTGGTAGCTGCCGACCCAAAAACTTCTTCCCCGTTCCTGTTCGCCGACAAGAAACTGCGCCGGGGGGAATGCGGCTCTCATTCCCAAGCGGCTCCACCTAAGCGAGGTTGTTTGGTACTGTTGCATTCGATGATTTTTCTGCGTATATATGCTTGGTATTGGTTTTCCTCTTCTGTCGGTTCTTGGTTTTGCACCGCAACAACTGATGGAGTCACTATTTCAATACCGCAGGCCGGCCTTGCACCGCATCCTAGTTGTCCCGTGGCACCCGTAATTGGCAAGTCGGAGTCTGCTGCAGAGGTTGTAGCACAGTGTGGAGGTGGACCAAGAGCAGACCAGACGGTCATTATGGAGAAAGGGGAACATCACACCGAATCGGAATCGCAGAGAAGAAAAAAAGCGCGGGCGCTCCTGCTGTCTGACCTGCAGGAGGGCGAGCTAGCGGTTTGCCGAGAAGAGCTGGAGCGTGCGGAGACGCGGCGCGGTCAATTGGAACAGATTCTGGCGAAGACTGCGCAGGCCTTGGAGTCCAAGGACGCAAGAATCGCTGGGCTCGTGAAAGACCTGGAGGATGAGAGCCAAGCATTCTTTGTCGCGACAAAGAGGTTCGCGGAGACCGAACAGCGGCTCGAGGCAGCCCTTCAAGCTGCGAAACAGAACAATCACAGCTCCAACGACCTGGATGATGGGCCCCCGCCGTTGCCAAACACAGAAAATGCATCCTGGTCTCGGGTACAACTCGCCGCAAGAACCGCACATCAAAATAATGCAGAAGATGACGAGAAACTAGAACTACCAGCACCCATAACCAGAACAGGAGCAGCTGCTGCGCGTCCTCCTCTAACGAGAGCTACGCAGAGCAGTGGGTCGTTTCTAGCAAACATGCCAGTGAGATCGAGTGTCCGTCGGTGCAGCCTTGAAAGTTTGCGTTCGACGGAGGGTCTGCGGCGGTCGACGATTTTCCCTTGCGACGAGCGGCAGCGGCCGGCATCTACTTCGCACGACCATGAGCAGGGGAGTAGGCGGAGTGTTTCTCGAAACACGCTAGGCAGCAATGCAGCGCTGGTTGGCCGACCGATTTCGCATGGTTCTAAAAATCGTCGGCACGCGGCCGACGAAATGCCCGCCCTTCGCTGCAAACGTGATGGTGGCGCAGGAGGTTCCGTCTCGTCTAGACATTCAAGTCGTCAGGGCACAGACGCGAGTCCGGTGCGACAAAGTGAAACGCAGCTCCAGCCGTTGGCGCTCCTGCACTCGAGCATATCGGTATCCAATGGCAAGGCTAGTTCCCCGGCGCTTTCATCTCTGTGTCCATGCCACCCGACTGCAGGCGTCGCGACCTCCGTCTCGAGAAACGAATTTTCAACTGCAAACTTTGCTGGGAGGAAGAAAGGCGTGAACAAGATGGGAAGCTGCAAAGAAAGTTGCTGCGGTGCGTCCATATCTTGCCGAGGAGGTCTCGGACATGACGTCAGGAGGAACCGCCTCGCGACAGGCGGAACCAATGTTGGAGAAGGTAGTCGTAGCTTTTCTTGCAGCCGAGCCAAAGGAAGTATTGGTGATTGTTCTGCGGTGAAACATCACGAGACGATACAACATCATGAAAGGACTTCTTCTGTGAATCGCGACCACGACCTGTCCACCTCACCAACATCTCTTGATGCGCTCCGTCTCGAGGCGGCGCCGCCGGCGAAACGTGAACAGATCTGCACACACGATGTGAATGACCAGGACGCGGAGTGTATGGCGAGTCGGAATGAGTTCGATCTGCATCCGTCGAGTCCCGGCGTGTCATCTTCGATCAGCAGCATTCCGCTGAACGACCAATTGGAGGACACCCGCAGTTTCCGGGCGGAGCATGACTTGCTGTGGTCGCTTTCCACTGCTCGCGGCGACCGGTTAGAGACCAGAGCGGACGATTGCAGGTCAACAAGCAGTTTCATGCCCCCGAGCCGTCTTGCCCGGCCAAAAGTGGGCGCGGCACTGGCGGAGACGACATTGCCACCTCTTCGCTTGCAGACCGCAGCGAGTGGGCCCCACGGCAACGACGCTTGTGGCGGCACGCGACTGGAAGGAGAGATAGTACCTCCTCTACTCGAAAATGATGATGCGGGCAGCCTTGACTCTGTGCGATTTCGAACTCAAAACGATGAGTGCCTTGCCACGACGAGAAGTAGAAGAACCGCGTCGGCGCAGCAGCTGCACAGCCGCACTTCCGCGGAACTGCTGGAGCAGCGGCAACAGGTGTATGTGACTTCCGCTCCCGCGTTGCCGCACCTGCAAATGGAGTCGACAGCGGTTCATCTCCTTCGAGAAGCGCATCCGAGTGCAAGCGCATCGATCAGGAAGAATTATCAAAATATCGCACCATCGGTCGTGGGGACAGGAGAGGTTGGGCATCCTGTGTCGCACCAGCAAGCTGGTGGTTTGGCCCCTGTTGGTGCGCTGCGAGGTTGCAAGTCATCAGGCAAGAAGAAGTATTGCGATCAGTACCTCTACGGCACGAGTGGCGGCTTGGAAGTCCGACCAGCAAGTAACTACCACTGCAACTCAAGCCACTCGAGCTTCTTTCAGCTTACTCCGGACCTGTCCCCGCGGTGCTCCCCGAAGCCGGTGACGCGGTCCCCGAAACCCTCACTCGGGGGCCAGAACAAGCACGCCTTACCGCACATCAATCGGCTACCTCTGTACCATCGAGAGCACCTTCCGCACGTTCCGGCCGAAGAAGACCTTCCGGAAGGAGCCCACCTACACGGCAGTCTGTCGTCGTCGAACCTGGTGGTCTTAGGGGGGTGTAGCTCCACTTATTCCCGCAGCGACGATTTGTACACGATCGACCTGCTCCGTAAGAGAAATCTCGTACAGCAGCCTCCGTCGTGCAGTCCGTACACTGCTTCTGCTTCGGAGAAAGTGCAGCAGGTGCGGACGGACAGCAGCTTGTGCTCCGGGCCTTGCTCTACTACTGCAGGGCCACCACAACTATGTCGGACTTCAACCTCCCCCGCGGGGAACTCTCCCGCTATCCGCAGGGCCGCGCCGACAGGTGCCGCGGATCACGTGGATCCGCTGCGGTGTGCCGTAGAGCACTTTCCGAAGGGATTCTTTCTGCAGCGAGGCCGGTCGCGTTCGCAGGGGCGTCAGTCTAGAAGTGCCTCTACTGCATCTTCGGTCCCGCGGCCGCAAGGGACGCCAGTACTAGTACCCGAGACCGCAACTTCTTCGGCTCCTACAGCAGCGTCAAACGTGCAGCTGACCCCCAACAACTACCCCCTTGTTCCAAAGGGTCGCGCTAGCAGTGGAAGCTCCTCGCTGCTCGTTTCGGGGAAGCCCCCCCCGGCGGACCAACTACTTCCACAACACACCAACCGGAGCGGCCACCGGAGCATGCCTCTACAGCAGAACCGCAGCTGCTCGTGGCGAAAGCGCGTCCGAACGATGGCCCGAGTGAACGGTGTCCGGGTGCGCGAGCTGCGGGAACTGAACGATACTCTGGACGATGTACTGTCACACACCACCACTTCGGACCACGACCCCCACTTACGGTATGACACCTCCTGCACTCCCAACCTGATGGAAACGAGTTCCAGCACCCTAGGCGTACTTCCGCCCACACCGGTGCTCGAGCACACGACCGTGCCTCCTCGAGCACACGAGGAGCCAGACTACAGCCACAGACCTACTTATCGCACGAAAAAAGTGTTTTACTTATGCAACGATTTTGCAAGTTTTGCATCACAGCTTCGTGCAGCTTACACATGACAAAGAAAACTTGCCATGCGAGACTCCTAAGGGAAAACTACGCACCTAAATATCCACTGTCTTGTATGTGTAGCAAGACTTATTTCCATTCTATGCGTCAGAAAACAGTTTTTTCTTGCGATACTACTTGTGCAGCAGCATCGGGCGGGGAACGGCATGGTGGAGGCGGATCTCCTCCTGCTTCAGCTCCTCTTTTACCTCGTTCAGGGGAGCTGCACCACATCACGATGAAAAGTGGCGGAGCTGCTGCTGCTCCGACTCGGGGTCGCGAAGACAGCACGGGAACAAGAACTCCGGAAAATTCTTTTCCGGCCTCTACAACTGTGCAGCTTCCATTGATGTCGTGCGGTGGCGCGAGCCAGCAGGGCAGTCGCGCAAGCGAAGGGGACCCGCGGCCAGAAGCAGCAGTGGGACATCATGAGAAACGCCACTGCGGCAGTGCCACAAACAACTGTTGCGCCAAGGATAAGTCGTGCAGTCCTGTGGCAGCGCCAAGAAGCGGGCAAAGTCGAGCACCTCTGGGTCCGGGCGGAGCTTCCTGTGACGGGCTTTCGGTTTCAGCGTCACATGTGTTGCCAGGACCCTGTTTGCCCTCTACGTCGGAAGTAGTGGAAGTTCCAAAAGCGGCCCCTGAGGTCGTTGATCTCGGCGAGAGAACGCCTGTGCCGGGAAAAAGGGGCAACGACTCTCCTGGCAAAGCGTTAAATGGGCTGGGTCTGAATGGCGGGTCCTGTTTTAATGAATCTGGCGCTGAACAAGAAGTACTGGACGCGCAGCTCGGTTGTGATGTACCAATGTACTCAATCGAGAGTCCCCGATCGGCGCCCAAGGTTGTTGTCACGAACTCCTGTGATCGTAATTTTAAGATTCTGCAAAAAGCTTTGGTCTGCAATCCAAGATAACAGCGTCTGATAGATCGAATCAGGGTTCGATTCCGCAAAAATTAATAACAAGTGCTAGATTAAGTGCGCTATTCCTCCAGACGGTTTTACAACACTGTCGCTGGAGCAGCTCGTGCTAGCACGAAAAAACAGAGGAATTTCATCTTTTCTGTGTATTTTTACCTTTTCAAGAGAACAATTGGCGAAGATCCATAGTGCTGGTCGAAAGATAAGGAGACCACTCTGACGCAAGTTGGCTATATAGCAAAAAGACTAGACGGAGATTATGTATTCATACCTAGGGAACGTGGTGTTGCAGGCGCTTCGCAATGACAAAACATCACGCAGCAGCATTTACTTTGCAGCGACCGTCCGAAGGAGGTGTGTGTCGTATCTTTGAAAACGGTCCGCTCTGTCTCTACTTTTATCGATTGTCGTAGCTGTACCGGAAACAAAACTTTTTCCCAATTTTCCCTGCAGTAGAAGTATCTATTCATCTGCGCGCGAATGGCCTGGCTTTCTTGATGATAGCACACGACGTTGCCATAAAATATACACCGCGAATCACAATTTGCCTATAGCCAGGTCCCCGTGATTAACCTTGTACCATAAAGATTAGGTTCGTTTGCTAGAATTTTATTTTCTCTATCCTGTAGGCTCGGCAGAAGCTCTAGTGAGAAGTAAGTTATACAAGAGGCGATTCCGAATAAAACTAGCAGATTCTGTCGAATGAAAATTCTCCAAATTGCGCAACTAAGTGATGCTGTAACAAACAGTTTGTCATATTTTGCCACCGACCACCGGCCAACTAGTAAGACCCACCACGGGAGCAAAGGGGAAGACGGGGGCAAATCTGGCAGATTCTTGCTTTCCGCGGCTTGTTGGTATTCGCACGGGATCATTCAACGCAATGCTGGAAAGTCTAAACCGTATGGTGGAGCGCCACTCTCAGGGTTGGGTTCAGATTCCGCGAGAACCCAGTGAAGTCGAAGAACAGTGTTGGGACTGCCGCATCGTTGGTTCCATCGCTCTCTTATCCAGTGCAAAAGTATCGTACTCGTAGTAATTGCGTTTATGCATTACAAATCTCTTTGTTAAGGCAAATCTGCATTACAAATTTAATTTGCAATGCTAAGTCAATTTGTCATGCAATTTCTACTAGTACGATACTTTTGCAGTTCATATCTCTATTCCACCTCTGCCCTTTCCTGGCGATGCTTCTTCACGTCACGACGAAATGACCTGGGCAACCGGGTTTTTTTCGGCGCTATGGGAGCGGCTTTTCTCGCTCTCGGGACGTACCGCGCAGTAACACCAACAAACCATGTTGAGTACGCCGGCAATCCTCGGCAAATAAGACAAGCGCTGCAGGGTGGACCATCTCGAAGCAGGGCCGCAAGCGCGCTACCCGAAGAAAGCGTTCCTCCGGCCGCGTCACCTTTAGCGACGGAGAGCCCAGCTAATCCTTGACGCTTTTTGCCGGGCGTTTCACAGGACGGCAATGCTTGACAACTCCCTTTGCCTTCACAACAAGTCGCGCAGGTTGAGATGCGAGTAGGCGATTGTTTTCAAAGCAGCTCTTTTGCGCCACAATTCCTGTCGCTGGAAAATCTTCGCGGTGTAAATTCTGTCTTTTCATAGGTTCCAGCAGTGTTGCAATCACGAGCACGACCTATTCTTGTTTAGTCTGGGCCAGAATTTGTCCATCTGGAAAGCATACTTTCTACGATGGTGGCTTCGCAGAAGGAACAGGGGTGGATTTTGTGCTCCTACAACTCTATTTTCATCTATACCATGTTGTAATTATACCCTTTCGGGTGAGGAGGCCCTTTGTACCTAGTACGGAATACGCTAGTTATTCCTCCTGTGCACCAGTCAATCTACTTCACGGTTACCAAGTACATTAAAGAAAGAACTGAGACTAAAATTGTATCCTCAAATAGTTCTTGTTTTCTCCCTGGTTATCCTGAATTCTTTGCTTGCAGCTGTGGATAGCAACATCTCTTAGCGGC
This sequence comes from Amoebophrya sp. A120, assembly GCA_905178155.1. Lineage (NCBI taxonomy): Eukaryota > Dinophyceae > Syndiniales > Amoebophryaceae > Amoebophrya > Amoebophrya sp. A120. The sequence goes on from CAJINV010000003.1 coordinate 8,038,185, forward strand.
CGTGGAAACAAACCGATGGGCGCATTTGCGAAAAAACCTTGCAAGTACCGGTCAAATCTTTCTCGTTCGCATCACGCAAGTATTATTTTATCCTGTGGCCTCTTGCGGTTTGCCGCTTGTGACCGCATTCGTCCACTGTGCAGCTGTCAGTCCAGGAAAATTTTCCATGTTCTCAGTCAAGCGGATGTTGGAGCCAAAAGTCGTAGAAGCCTCACACTAGGGCGGGGGACCACTACATGCCGGAGCCTCAGCGTCCGCACCATCCTCATTGTTTGGACCAACAACAAAACAGAGTGACACGCGTTGCATTACTTTTTTTTCAGATCAAAATTTTTCGGTTGAAGTCGATCTCCTTGTCTATGTGCTTTAGCTTCTACACTCCAAGTGTTGTATTCATCTGTGTGATCATTATGCTGCAACGTCGAAAGCTTTCCCCGCAAGTGGGCCAAGGAGAAGTTGTTGGTTCTTCATTTTGTTTTCGTGTGTGGTGTTGAAGAATTTGAATTTCTAGAGCTAGACCCGTCTCCGTATTTTCGTCACGACATGGCGGTGTTGCTGCGTCGGTCGCGGATCTTACGCGTCTCCGCGAAGCGTGGGCTGCCAAAGGTTCATCCTTCCACAGGGCTGGTTTTGAAGAAAGGTAAGGGGCAACACATCCTGCACAATGAAGGCGTATTGGACGTCATTTTGGAGGCCGCAAGCTTACGCCCCGGTGTCGACACCGTGCTGGAAGTTGGGCCTGGGACCGGCGTCCTAACCTTGAAACTGTTGGAGCACGCAAAAAGTGTGGTCGCCATTGATGTGGAGAAGGCCATGCTTCGTGAGGTTAAGTTTCGAGCAGAAAGCGCGGGACTGCTACGCTCCTTGGTCGCGCCATATGCTTCCTCACCTGGGGAGCGCGAAACAGAAACAGAAACACACCACGATGCGACCAGTTCGGCGACCAGTTCGTCGGACCCTAAAAAAGGTCTGGCTCTTTCTGCTCGGAGTCGAGCGAGCGGTGAAGTCGATCACATGTTCGTGGTGGAAGAGGATTGCGATGATGCAGCCGCACCCTTTGCACCGAGCCTGATGCTATCCAGTGCAAGTATATCTGGGACGGGAAGTAGAATGAGAGGTTTGGCGTGCTCGGCTAGCATGACTCTCACGGCTGTCTCATACACATGACCTCCCAAAAGCCGCACTTTTCTGTTCTGCACAAACGCTTTATTTTCTCATGCAGAATACGTAAGCGGTACTAGCTCCAACGCGAACGTCTAGCAAGGCAGAAACTTGTCATGCTGGGCCATCAAAAATTGTGGCGTCCTCATGATTCGCTAACGAACATGACAAGGCGGCCGATCCAGATGTATAATTATTTTGCGTTTGATAGCTGCCGAGTTGGAGTTCTGGTTTGGCGGGGGAACAAGTAGGAGGAGAACTAGACTTGGACCACGACACAGGAAAAGAACCGCAGGCGGCGACGCAAAGGGCGCAGGAGCTATTACCGTCCGACTCACGGGCGACGTTATTTCCAACCGTGCACCGCAAAACGAAAAAGATAAGAAAAAAGCGTGGGGTGCTCGATGAGGAAGAGGATGACGGCGAAATAGGGACAGAACACCTTGGTACAACGTCGTGGATTCCACAAGAGCAGAGAAATCCGGAGGGAGCGAAAAAAAAGAAGAAGTTGGCACAATGCATGTACCCTGAGGAACTGCACCGCGACATGAATCTCCGACTTTATCACGGGGACGTGCTCGACCAAAGAGTCCAGCAGCCCTTCGACGTGTGTGTGGCCAACCTGCCCTACAAAATCAGCACAAAGTTTGTGTACTGGCTGTTCGGCCTGCTCGGCTCGCCCACCTCCCGGTGGAAGCGGGCGGTACTCATGTTCCAGGCGGAGTTTGCGGAGCGCCTGTTGGCCGACCCGGGAGAGCATAAGTTCAACCGTCTTTCGATGAACGCACGGTTGTTTGTGAAGACCGAAAAGATCATGGACGTGAAGGCGGGAAGCTTCATTCCGCAGCCGCAGGTAAAGAGCACCATCGTGCGATTGACACCCAGAAAGGAGTTTTTGTGCGCAGTCTCTAGTACTACGCCCTCGAGGAGCAGCTCGGGCTGGCCGCTGATGCCGCTTGCGGCGGGAAGTGCTTGCTTTCCATCACAAAATATTGGCGGTGGTTCAGTACAACGGAGTTCAGCTGGTCCCGGTCCCCCCCTCTCGGAGGAGGAAGATGAAGAGCAGCGAGGAACAGAGCATCGCCCTGCGGACAGCACTGGTATTCATTTTGCACAGCAGGGAAACAACGCCAGCACGGTTTCTTTTGTGGAATGGAACACGTTTATGAAGATCATTTTTCAGCGCCGCAAGCGGTCATTGAACGCGACGTTCCGACTGCGGTGCGTCCAAAACTTACTGGAAGAAAATTTTCGGCAGTACTGCAGCCAGTCCGGTGGCGATCGGCCCTTGAGGATGATCGGACGGACCGTGCGAGACATTTGCTTGGAGCGAATGGGGGAGAAATTGGCGGGCCGTTGTGCGGCGGAACTTGACAGCCGAGTGTTGTTGAGGCTACTGCGAGATTTGCACTTGCATGGCATCTTCTTTCACCCGGCAACGGTCACCGCTGCTGCTTCGGAAAGCAGAAATTCGCGGAGGACCTCCCATGCTGCTGATGCGGATTTTGGCTCGAGTGGAAATAGCGACAGTGCTGATCCTACCGAGACGAGATCCGCCGTGAACGAAGCAACGAGCAACGCTGAAAGTGAGTTGCCGGCGACCCATGCGATTGGGGCAAAGGTCATGCATTTCCACGACAAAAGTTCTCTCAGCAGCGAACCTCCCGCATCAAGTATTTGCACTAGCGACGAGGAAAACACAGAGGACTGGTACAGCTACAAGTCGAGTTGCAGAACAGGCGACGGTGAGATATCGAGCACCGAAAATCTCAAAACGAGTTTCTCGTACCGGGGTGGCTGTCGAGCTAGTCCAAACTAACCAGAAACACGGACATCGACGGCGGTCTTGCATGCATGTCGGCTATTGGTGGAGTTGTGGCGAAGCATCGACAGGCGGGGGTCTCACTGACCCGTGATGCATAACATATAACGACAAGCAGGATTGATCAGGTTTCACGATACCGAATAGTCGCAAGTTTTTTACAGTTCTGTCTAATATGTGGTCGGTGCGATCCATGTAGTCATCCTCAGTCCTGTGCCTCTCCTCACTTCTTACAAAAATTTCAGGGGACATGTGGGTACTTCGCATTCTGTACAAGTTGTAACTTACGGCATCTGGCTTTATGATGAAGAGAATATCTACGATGAAATTGCTGGTGTTGTACGAACAATGCGTCGGGAGCCCTTGATGCTCGATGCGCTTCCGAGGAAAGATTCCAGATGTGCCTCCTGGTTTTCAGGGAAGATCATCGTAGAAAAACACGCTTCAGATTAAATGTTGAGCGGTCTGATATACTACTTTTCATCTGCGGAAATGCGCAAATCTAATCCCCGTGTCTGTTCAGAAATTTTAGAGTAATGGAAATGTTGACGCCCATGACGTCCTCGTTGTGTTCAGGAATGGTTCTTCCTGGCCGAAGATCAGAAACTAACACAGTAACATTTTCGTGAACTGCCAGCGCTAAACAACGTAGAGAACAACGCATGTAAGTAGAACAAGGGACATAGAAGTGATAAGTCTTATGTTGTCGGAGAGAGGAAGACCGAACAAAATTATGTGGCACTACTGCGTTTGATCGCGCGTGACCTTTCGACAGGCGGAGGACAATCTCGACGCGACTGAAAATCGGTCGCACAATATAACGCCGACAAAGAGGTTCAGGGTGCGGCAGTCACTGAAGTAGCCACGTCGCCGGAAAAAAAAGAGGAATGCCTCCGAAGTTGAAGTTGGCGTCTCCGGAGCTGGAAGCGATTGTTGCAAATCCCGCAAACCAAGAATGCGCAGATTGTGACGCACGAGCGCCAAGATGGGCAAGTGTACGAAATTTTGGCAGAGTTTTCATCTTGCTTTGACATCCCATGTAAAGGGGAAACATGCAAAGGATGGAGCCTGTTTATACGACCTAAACCACTTGCAACTCAAAACAGGTAAACCTGGGCTGCCTAGTGTGCATAGATTGCGCCGGGATCCATCGCCACCTCGGCGTTCATATTTCCGTATAGCTTCGTTTGCGTTGAAAATTTCAGTATGTATAGGGTCATAGTCCCTTTCCCATTTCACCTCACGAGAGTAGAAGCACGTGGTGTCTCGAACCATTTGATGATTTCAAAATCAAAAAGGATTCACATTTCGCCAGATTCAGGATTATGCATAGTCGTGAAGTTATTGATTACGAATGGGAATGTAACTCCCTGAAAAAATATCGCAGGTGATGAAGAGTGTAACGCTTGACAAATGGCAACAGAAATGGCTGGATAATTGCGGAAAGCTTGGGAACAAAGTCGTCAACAGCTACTATGAGTATTGATAGGTTCTTTGTTTTTGTTCTCGTGCCTTCCCTGCGTGTCTGTATGCATTGACAACTACACAAATCCTGAAGATAACATCATTTGAGCAGGAAAGAAAATCACATAATCAGGGCGCTATTAAGCGGGAGCCGCAAGCCGACCGCGCAAAGTTCAATTGAGACGAAGCGTTCGTTCGTCATCGCTAAGTACGAACGCAAGGAGTGGTGCCCCCGAGGGTCCAACCAGCCTCCGCCCAACGAGCTGCTAGCTCAGGGAAGGGATCCAGAATGCTACCTGAACGGGACTGCAAACGGCGCGTCGGCGAACGGACACGGGGCCACGGCTTCAGCCCGCACTGGGGACCCGCGGATCGACGACTTTTACGCCGGGTCCCGGAAGAACCATGCAGCGTCGTCCAATCCGACGAGCAGTAGCCGTGGCGCGGGCGGCGGTGGCGCAAAGCCCTCTGCGCCGGCGAGCTTGCTAGACGACTTTGGCGACTTCGGGTTTCCTGCCGCCGGAGGAGGGCCCGCGTCCGGATCGGACGACTTCGGAAGTTTCACCGCATTGTCCGCGCCGCTGCAGCCGCAACCAGCGGCCCCCTCCAGCAGCATCGACGACTTGTTTGCGGTGACCAACACGAACAACTCCGCGGGTGGGACCGATTTCACGGCGTTTGCGTCCTTCCCGACAACTTCCGGCCCCGACGCCACCGCGGGCGGCGGGTCTGCGTCTTCGGGAGCCTTTTCCTTTCCCACCGGCAACGGCGCGCCGGCTGCTCCCGCCACCCAGGCAGACAAACTTGCGTCCTTCAACAGCAACCTGGCAAACTTGTACTCCAGCGGCACTGCGTACCAGAATCGGGGTAACATGGACGCCTTTGCGGACGCCTTCGGTGCCGGTCAGCCGCCCGGGGGTTTCGGCGGTGGCAACATGGGCGGCATGAATGCCAACCCGATGATGGGCGGTAACATGGGCGGCGCGCCGTTTCATGGAAACGGCTTCGGGGCCGCCGGCGGGGCCGCGGGTATGAACCCAATGATGGGGCCGCCCGCCGGGGGAATGAACATGAATTCCACAAGGCCGCAATACGGCATGGGCGGTAACCACCCTAGTGCAGGCAGCAGTGCAGGAGGTCAACATCTGGGCGGACCACCAAACAACATGCTGCATCCCTTCAGCAATCCAGTTGGTCAACCACCAGGAGCGGCAAACAATTTGAATCCCATGATGCAGTTGCAGCACCCCAATAGCGGAGGTAGCGCCAACAACCTCAACCCGTACATGAACATGCATTCAGGAGGCGGGTTGGCGGGGATGGGACCCCCGCAGCCCGGGCCCGGGCCGACCTACACGGGAAACGGCGTGGCCAGGAAAAGCGGGGGTCTCGAAGACCTCATCGCAGGGACGGTCCCATCCCAGTACCTTGACAGCTTCGCGAGCAATTCTCCAAAAAGTACTTTGTTTTTCTTTCGCAATTTTCAATGCAGCTCCGTGTGTTTGTTTTGCTGTCAGCTAGGAATAAATACGTAAACGAATAGTCCTGCTCGTGTTAAAAGAGAAAATTTAGATTTGTAATTGCACAAAATAAAAACACCACAGATAAATCGAAGAACTCGCCGAAGAGCGCACAGGGGCCGCTGCATGACATAGATCCCTTTTCGGTGTTTTAGTCAGATGCACTGGGTCGTGGTTAATGTATGTAAATGCTTTTGGAGATGGTAACGACAGACGACAGCGCACCCGATGGGCTTGCTTCTTTTCCAATGAACCATATCGCAGCGACACTTTCAGTTTTTTGCGGCACAAAACGAAAGGATACGTATTCATTGACAGTGGTTAGCGACACAAAATTCGCCGCAATCCGCATCGGCCTGGCTCAGAACCCGTCCTATAGATGCGTTTCCTGTGATGTTGTAACTGCAGGCGCAGAAAATTTGGCGCCGTTCTTATAATGCACGTAAATCAATGGTCCTCTAATATCTTAATCTTCCTGCGTGGTCACTTGGATCGCAAACCCATCATCAAATGAGTATGAAAGACAAAGAGGATGCAATTTAGGATCACCAAGACGCGCTAAGAAAATTGGATCCAAGAACTAATAGATCGGTTGTGAGCTAGACCCTAGGGGTTGGATCACTGAGGAAGACTAACTCGTCCCCAGGGGTCCCGTTCCGGCGGACTGAGAAAAAAGAAGTGGTCATGGTCTAGATCTTCGAAGTTAGAGAAGTAAAGAAAAAGATCAGGAAATGAAATCCACGCGCAAAAAACAGATCAAGTGATCAACTGACAAGATGGATCAAGTCCCAAGGATCGAAAAAATCTGTGATCTTCATGGGTGCAATGTAAAGTCAAGTAAGTTCCGTGTACTTGCGAAGGTGGTGTTAAACGAAGGAATGGTTCACATTGGTCTCTGGCAGCAACTTGGGTGACAAAGTGAAAAAGTTCTGAAGTATACTGTTTTGACCTTGTTGAGTAAATGATTTGTTGCGATAATTGGACTGCTCATTGATTTCAATCTTTTCATAGTAAAAAAGTAAGTACTTATTGTTGATTCCTTGACACAAGCCTCGCATTGAAGTCATGGATTGCAGCCAGTCAAGTACCGTCTCGTCTTGTGCCTTTGCTGACGATGGGCAGAAGCAGAAGAGTGGTCAGCAGAGCGCCTTTATGTCCTACCAAGGACAGTATTTCGTGCCGGGTACGAATTATGTCGAGAGCAACATGCACGTGCCGTATGGTGAAGCACATTCGTACCTCCAGGGCGACAACGGGTATAATGCGGCCACGAATTACTACGATGGCACTAGCTATAATTACCTCTACGCATCATCGATATCGGATCTCCATCCCCACTTCCAACCGGCGACATACGTAAACGAGCCCTGGACCACCACCACGATTGTGCCCCAAGGCGAAGAAGCAAAGGTGGATCATGCTTGGACCACCACGACGTCGACCAACTTTCAAAACCAAATGCGAGAAGAGCAGGGCGCCTTCAGGAGCATTATTCCGCGCCAAGAAACTTCATCTCCTGCCGGTGCTAAAAATTTCCCCAAGCTTCAGGAGGGCGGGTCGTCTAGTAGCTCGTGCCGGAATTATACTAGTCCGCAGAAGCAGTTCCTTGAGGTGGATTCTGCTCTCGTGCTCCGCGACGGTCTAGCGCTACCCGCAGCGACTGGTAGTTCCCAAGGCGTGACGGGACCAACGGACGGCAGCGTTGTCGGCGGAGAGGATGATCGTGCGGAGGTGTTACCTACGGAAACGCACGAGAAAACCGGGCGGGTGGAACCGCCCAAGTTTCTTCCCGAGCGGGAGCAGGAGATTCACCTGGTGCATTTTCGGAAGACGTACGCTGTCATGGGGGAAATCGTGCAGCGGACCCTGTTGTTTCGCAAACTTCGGAAGACGGCTAAGCGGGAGGGAGCGCTGCTGTCAAACACACCCCAAGACATTACAGAGGCGACGGAGGTTGCCGGAAAGACAGAAGAAAGTAGCAACTCTTCCTCGGTGGTGCGACCTGATTTGTCGTTCTACGACTTCGGTGCGGCACCAGGCGGCTTTTGTGCGCAGTTGTTATCGCACACCGCGGAAGTTGGGCGAGGGTACGGAATTTCGTTGCCCCCGTCGGAGGGCGGCTACCACATGGTCTATCACGATCCGCGGCTAAAAATCCTGCCCGCGAACATTTTTGACATCGAAGATTCCTCGAAGTTGACGAACTTGCACGACGTCTGCAGCAACGGCAATGATGAGACCAAATCCAAAACAAGAGCCAGTGCAGCCAGCCCACAGACGGAATTGGAGCTGCAACAAGAGCAGCTAGAATCTGTTCATTCCCCTAAACGACCCCCGTCCGAATCCACAGGCCAAGTGCCGCCGGAAGTAGTCCAGCCTTCCACCACACAGCACGATGCTTTTGCGTTGGACGTCGAGCAAGAACCTCCCCTTCACGGACAGCAGCAAGAAGAACATCAAGCACAGGACCACCGCCGGCCATTCCCAGCGTTAGCGCGGAGCCAGTTCTTGGTGAACCTGATTAACTGCGACATGCAAGACCTCGCGATGCAGCGCGACCAGACGCAAGCCGCCGGGCGCGGGCGGGCGCGACGGGGCGCGCCGAACAAGTATCTGCCCATCTGGGCACTCACGCTGAAGCAGTTCGGCCTCGGACTGGGCGTGCTGGCGGACGGCGGCGCCTTGATTTTCCGGTTCGGCTGGCGAGGATACGACGCCTACGATACCTGGTACCAGGACTGCGCGTACACGCTGTTCTTCTTTCTGCTCGACGTCTTTCAGTCCGTGGAGCCCTACAAATCGGAGTACGAGAATAATGCCGACACGACCTGCTACGTCACGTGTACGGGCTTCGATCGGGCGAAGTTTATGGAGCGGCAGAAAGGCCGGGCCTTGCCGTGGAAGCGGTACCGGCGCTGCACCGCGACCTTTCTTGGTAGAAGGGCGCCGCGTGCTGCGGGGTTCGGGGGCGCCTCTCCGCTCCTCCTCCGCCGCCAAGACACGGACGAGTTGTCCACCGCTGCTGCGAGCAGTGCGCCAAGTGCAACTTCCGGCAGGGGACGGTGGACGGACGATGGCGCTGCCGGAACAACTTCACCAGAACTGAAACCGGACGAGAGGACATCATTTACGACCAGGGCGGCGAAAGTCGATCGCGAACAGGGGCAGGCTGCACAAGTTGAAACGGAAAAGGACAGAACCGCCAAAAGCAAAAAGCCGGAGGAGAGTGCAAGCGAATCTGATGCCTCGGACGTTGTTCAGGCATCAATCGAGAAGTCCGCGACAGAGGAAGAAGTAATGGCATCGAAGAACGAAGTCGCCGGCGAGGATGAGAAACTCCAGTCAGCCGGAAGTGGTGATTGTGCACGACCAGCTTGTTTGGAGGTACCAGGCGGAAGCGATGGCAGTGATATTAAACGTGCTGCAACAGACGTCACGTCCTCGGCCCTCCAAAATGTGTCGCAGCTCCAAGATGAGACAGTTGAAGCGGCAAAGCAGCACGGGGATGGCGCAACGGAAAGAAACGTGTTCAACAACGAGTGCAAGAACCACGGCAGTTGTACTGCGGCGGTGGACGACGTAGAAGTTGAAACAGACGATGGGACAAGAAATCGCTTCACGATGTGGCGCGAGCCGTCCAGTTACGAAGTATTTTTGCGACTCGCGGACGTGGTGCGGCAGGACCTCTCGTCGGAACAAGACCTGCAGGAGGCGCTGCAGACTTCGCTATTAAGTACCGACACGTTGTATGCCATGTCTGTGTACGCGAAGGCAATTATCGCGGAGGAGCTGGAGATCGAGCCGGAACACTTGTACTGCTTTCCGCTTGCCGACGCTCTTGGCCGCGGAGGACGCGAAGAGGAAACGAAGGCCTCCGTCCAAGCCCGGCTCCCGGAGATTTGTGGCAAGATTGATCGGATTCACAAGGTGTTTGACTACGTAAATCGCATGCGGCAAGTGGCGCAGAGCAGTCGCGAGAAGAAGGCTTCGGTGACCCTGAAACTGGCCCCCATTCCCGTGACGGAAATGTACCCGGACCTGATCCGCACCAAGGTGTCGGCTGTCTGCTCCAGTGTGGAGTGGGTGCACTGCGAGCCCATGAGCGTGGGCGCGGGCGCGTACGTGTGGCTGCAGTTCCGCGAACGGTGGCACTTGGAGGCGGTGCAGCGTGCGGTCAAGGAAAACGGGCTGTTCGGCTTTGGGGTATCGGCCAAAGAGGTGCCCACCTTCTCCCTGCGCGAGCGCCGCGAGAAGGAGCGCCAATGGGCGGAGCGGGCGCAGAACCAATGGGGCAGTCGCAAGGGGAAGGGAAAGTCCGGAAAGGGGAAACAAGGTAAGCGCTCAGCTGCTGGTGGCAAGAATCACAAGGGGAGCGCCGGCACCTCCAAAGGAGGATCGTAAGAGGACCTTGTAAAAACTCTTGTTCTCTTTATAGATTGCGACAATGTGAATTGACCCGAGGACAAAGGATGAACAAGTGCAACTCGTTTGAAGTATTAAGTTGTACAGAGAAACATGAATCATCACACAGCGACCGAGTAACGACGGTTTTCGATGTCGCTCTCGAAAATCGTGCGCTCAAAGACAAACGACTCAACAAACGACAAACAAGGAACTGAAGATGAGCATAGGAATGAGTAAACCTTTGCAGCGGGTGATACGAACGACAATCATAAATCAGTTGACATTTCGGAGGCAGCTGTGTTAGATGCTATACAAACTGCTGTTCTGGAAGCAGGTCTGGAAAATGGTAGACAGTTTTTATTTGTTGGCTAATCTTCGTCAGACAGAGGCACGGCAATGAGGGATTGTAGTCCGTAAGCACTAAAAATCTCGCAAGAAGGTGAGGAAGGGTAAACCTAAAGGAGAGAATCGACCGAAAAAGGAACTGTACTGGAGCACCCGGGTTGACTATATTTTCTTACTACACTAGTCGCGTGTAGGACAGGGTTAGATTCGTTTTGTGCTGCGTAACCGCTTCGGTTTGTCTTTCGCTTACTGCGCTTCCCTTGGATGCAATTTTTGCTTTTCGCGAGTTTGTGGCACTTACTTCGTTTTTTTTTGCATGCGAAGATTGATTAGTTAGCTGCGTGTTAATTCTTTTTTTCTTCTGTTGCATCGATCTTATAGGTAGTTGTAGTTGTATTCACTTCGCTGCGTCGGCATTTCAGAGAAGCGTCGAGAGTGGGTCGTGGTGTCGAAAAATCGAATTCCCTGCACGAATAGCGAATGACTTACGCACAGTACCTTTTCGCAAGCCTTATGTTTTGGTTTATCATGAAATGAAAAAAACACGTAGCTGTTTTTTATGGGGGGGAGCTGTTGCAGCAATTGTGTGTGTAGAATTGTGATTGTTTGAAAAGCGGTAGTGGGTCCGCTTTTCTTTTTGTGTCAATACGGAGAGTTGTCCTCTTTTTCGTGTGCATTGACTCGTTTTGTTTCCTGCTTTTCTTGGTCCGTTTCGTTTGTAGAATGTAAGTAGAAGAATTAATTGCAAAGAATCAAGAATATATTATATATTGCTGGAAATGGAGCCTTTTCGGAATTCCGTCGGCGATGTTGGTGCCGTACGAGATTATAGAAGTCCTCGGTTACTAGCAGGTGTTGGTGTTGCATCTACCTCGATCACCGGTCCCCCCGGCCTCGCACCCGCCATCGCGAAGGAGAAAGTCTGGTTTGGGCACGAGTCGCCGTCTTCCTCGGGTGGTCGGACCATCGACAGTCGAGCGTTCGTAGACCACGGCTTTCAGCACCTTGTCCCAGCATCGGAGCAAGTGCTGTCGTACAACGCGATGCCTTACGAAGCTGCGGCTGTTTCTGTTGAACCACAGCAGCAATTCATTGCCATTGATCCGCGCATGCTCTATTTCCAGGAGGGACACAACGGCCCGTTTCGCCCGCTCTTGCGCCGGCCGGCGGGATGCGAAGAAGCCGAAACTTGGTACGGTGCGAATCGGGAGGACGAGCGAACTATCGCGACCACGGAACGAAGTGCGACGCAAAGCAGCAGCTTGTGGCACCGACGGAGACCACAAGGGCAGGTAGAACATGCTGATGGCTGTTCCGCCGCGCGAATCCCGGCGATCGAAGCGCAGACCGACAGTTTTGACGCAGTCGCAGTTTCCAGGGCCACAGTCGTAGACCAACGCAAATCTCGGATCGAGAATCAGGTTCGCTAGTTGAAGAAAAACAACCTCCTTTCAACTGATGTTTTTTTAAACCTGGCAGCTGGCATTTCATGTGGAAGTAGATTTTCACGGTTGCGGGACACTAATGAACCCAGTTCGATCATTGTCTTCGCACTTTCAGTCACACAAGCAAGAATGTTTTGTGTAGTTTAGATTTGTTGCATTTAAAACTATTCCACACACAGGGTCCCTTTGAACAGGACATGCAGCGCATCATTCGCGAAAGCCTCAGCAGCTGGCGTCGAGCCCGGGAGCGAGCCTTTCTGCTGGCCGTCGAACGCGATATGATCATTTCGCTGAAGGTACTACAACTTTGCTGCAAATAACACTCTTTTTGCGGAAGATTTGACAGTGCCCTGGCAGTTTGTTACTCGCTCCCCTAGAAGCTGCTGCGATCACGCATGTGGTGTTTGCTACATTGAAAACAGACGAAGAACATGCGGGGATTTCGGGTCCCCGGGAAGTGGACGAAGTACAACCGGATGCTTTGTCACCGGCTGGCAGAGTGGCACGGGTTCGTCTGCGAAGTTGAAATTCCGAAGGACGCCGAGTCGCAATTTCACCGCGAGCTTGGCCTGAACATGCTGAAGCAGCCGGGCTCCAAGTGCCGCGAGCCTACGGTGTTCACACTGGCGACGCAGATTTGCGGTGGGTCCTACTTCACGCAACTCGGAGGCGCCAAGTCCCGGGGCGGGTTGTGGGGGTCTCCGCTGTGGCTCCACGGCGATCCAGGCTCGACGTTTGCGGCACCGGTAGCAGGAGATCGGGAGAGTTGTGCTGCGCCCATCCCACAAGACCACGCAGCTGTTGAGAAGCAGCACCACGGCAGAAATTCGCGGGGTGGTTTGGGCTGGCGGGAGATCAACAGTAGTGTGGACTACGGCAAGGTAGGCAAGAACGCGAGCGTCACCACCTGTAGTAATTACAGTAAGAAAGCAAGCTACGGGTCCTCGTTTCACCAGCAGTCGCAGTTTCAGATTCAGCGAAGGAAGACCCGAGGCCACGGCCTGCCCGTGCACTCTGTCTCTTCCGGGAATACGACCGCCTGTAGTAGTGATGACCAGGAAGGCGATGGGGAAGTGACGCCGACGCACCCGGACGACAATGAGGTCCCGGACAACTGGCACAGCGGGCGAGCAGCCGCGGGACACCAAAAAAAACAGGTTGAACTCCACCGGCAGCTGCACGTCGGTGATCTGGGAAAAATGAGAAGCAGAAATAGACATCAGGCAGCTTCCTATCTCCCCGCCAGGCAACCGACGCAGACCAAAAAGACAACAACGACGGAACAAGCTGAACAATCGCCAACCGCGGAGCGTGGGCAGACCGCGTCTTCATCTTCATACAGAGAACGACGGGTCCAGGCAGAAGTCGCTGTCGTCGACCGAGCTGCGACACCAGCAACTAGTACAGATGTTGTGCGTAGCACGACGGGGATGCGTGACATCGAGGTCTCCTGGGGCAGTTCCAGCTTCTACGCGCAGACCATCCTGCGCTTGCTGTTCCTTCTTGCAGGATTGTGTTCCTTCGCCATGGCGTTCCCTTGCTTTTGCTATCGGTGGTAAAGCGAAGGAAAGTCATCGAAGCGGATTTATCGGAATGCACCTCGCCGTACCACCTCGGGACTGTAATGGATGCTACTTTCCAGAAATAGGAATTCGATTTCGAGCAAAAGTTATCACATAAGGGTTGTGGAATTATATCTTTGTAGGGACCGACAGGTACTAGTACAGTCGGTATTCAAATGTAAAAACTGTTGAAAGACACTAGGCATAAATCAATGGACTATAGAAAGTAGAAAATTCAATAGGTAACAAGAATTGTGTCGTTTCTACATCTGTTGTTTTTCGTGAAATGCGTCGAGTTGCTGATCTCAATTTTGAATTTAATGGATGTACTTGATTTGCGAGCCACCCCCGCAGGCTAAGGTGTCGCACGTACACGGCCGCCGTAAGCCGTGTGGGGCCTCACGTGCTACCTTCTACCCGGGGAGCGCGGTAGCGCTTAAGGCCATTCCGCCTTGTGATGAAGGCCACAGCAAGGAGCGGCAAAGTCCGGAGATGCGGAAAAAGCAGTACTCTATGTATGTCATCATCATCATGTTTTTTTCGGCCTCATCAGGGAATCAATTTTGATAGAAGAGTTTATTAAGTTTTGTCGATAAAACAACAATCTGGAAATCACTTCCGATTGCTTGCGTGGGATTTCGCCCCGGCATGATTCCGCTGCTCCTTGAGGGGATGCTCGGCGCAAAGATGCAGCAGCAGTAGCCGCTGCGGGTGCGCAAGAGGCACCAAGGAGCGTCGCGTAGCAAGCAGTTGCTGTGACATAGCAGCTTATTTTCACTCGCTAACTTAGTGTTGTATGATTTTCCAGTAGAAACAAAAACGAGGCAGTTTATCATCCGTTTCTAATATGTGATAGTTGGTATTGATTCTCGGAGAGCTTATTCTACCCTTTTTCCAAAAAATTTTCCTTCTTGTATGTAAGTATCCTCAAGTTTTGACGTTTATAAAAGTATAGATTTCATCACCAGTAAGGAGGACAAATCAATGCAAAGTAGGATTGTGATTTCTAGTAAGGGAAAAGGCACTGTAAGTTGAACAGTCACAAAAGCGCACACGCAGATTGTTTTTGAGCTGCAGTTTCACCCGGAATGTGACCTACAGGCACTGGTTTGGGCTTACACTACTTTGACGAAATAAGAAAATAATAGCAAAATGCTCCTGCAAGCAGCAAATATGCTCACGCAGGCAGCAGTGTGCAGATTGTGCTGAGCACAGGGCAAACAGCAGGGCTATCTGAAGGAAGAGCCTACTTCTCTACTGATGCTAAGCACCAAATAAGAGCTTTTCTCGCCGTGTTGTGGCTATTTACTTGCACAAAGGCCAGCAAGCAAAGAGCCGGGACGACTTTTCGCGAATTTTGTTAGTATAAAATAGACTAATGCTTGCTTCGCCTGCAAATGCGAAGCAAGAATACCAATACCAACAAGTAGGCAATATTCTGCAGATCGCAATAAATGGCTCAATTAGATTTTGGAGATTTAAGGATAGAGTAAAGGCACAGCCACCGCGGCAATGAGCAATACGGTAGAAAGGTAAGGATGGTGGATGAACAAAGTAAATTTCAGATGTCTGCTGCAACGGATCCTCTGAGGCTGAGCTTTGTCATGGTGTAAATGCTAATGCTTCCGTTTTTATTTTTCCGAATCCGACCTCTACAACTGCTTATGTCATTTCCATTTGTTATGATTCGTACTCTGTGTCGCACGTTTGCCGGGCGTTTTCCCAATAGAAAATGCGCTACAAACGTCGAGCCCCTGTGGGTGCCAAGCGATTCGAGATGTACCTATCGTTAGCTGAATCGATACTAACTCATAGGTCGTACCAACGGAAAGAGACGTCGTAACTTGACCCTGACTGCAACTCCCTTGTAATCTTTAGAGATACACGTGTGGATTCCTTGTTGATTGACTGAATTGTCTAGCAATGTCGCAGAACAAAGAGAAATTAATGTTGGCGCCGATCTGGAAGAATGTGGTGCGATCCCGGGGGCGGAACAGAAATCAAATTCCCGAAATACTTAAGAGAGTACAGATTAGTTTATTCTGATTCTAATCAACAGGGATACTATGAGTATAAAAGCTACAGACTCTGAATCCGCAGGGAAGAGATGAATTATCCAATTCAACAACTCGATCCTGCAAGGAGGCAGAATACTATTTTTGAATGCAATTTCGTGATACTGAAACTGATACGCAAGCACAATTGTTTCTTTGCTCAGCCGAAATCTGGAATTGCAACCACCATCCAATGTAGTTGCAAGTATATTTTTATTCATCCGCAGCATAAGGTTTTCATGTTTTTGTGTCGACCTTGACTTTTTTGGGACCTCCGGGCATCTAACGTGAGTGAATAACGAAGCTTCAGCATGATCATTATTCGTCGGTAGGCCTTGATTGTAGTCAAGTTCTCGGTCGTGGGAAGTTTAGCTGTACTCAAATTCTTGCATTCTGAAAGTTTCTTATCGGATGGCAAATCAACTGGAAGCAAATTCAAATATTATTCGTGGGATCGATGAAATGTACTGGACCAAAGCGACTCGAAAAGATCCAAGAGGATCCAGAAGAAGTGCCAACTTTATTCTGAGAAAATCATATGGGAAAAGCGTGAAATGGATCCACATGATGAATCGATTGGATCGATAGGCTATCAATAACCTCCAATGTATGAAAAAAACTCGCAGGACCCAAAAAATGGTGGAGATAATTCGCTGTATGCTATGTCGCAAGCGTGTATGGTACCTGTTGATGTGTCCTCAAACCATGTGAAAGTAAAGCGAGACACTTAGTAGGTTGGTTCGCAGGTGGGAAGATCAAAATCTGATTCAGCTCATATGGGTGCGGTTTTTCAGTGAATGTGCTCAATGATTGCGGGTCAGTGCCGGTAGTGCTCCTCTCTTGTGCCCCTCGTTTTTTTTTGTAAGGTCCGTGTAGTGAGGTGGACGAAGACGAACGGTGAATACACTTAATATTCTCGAAGCGGTAGAAGTAGATTGCTTGCCCTTGCTCTTCTGATTTGCCCGCGGTAAACAAAAGCGACAACCATGGCGTCCAGGGGTACCAAGCGCGACATCCGAGAAGTGGAAGGGGTGGTGGAGCAATGTGTTTCGCCGGTCTTCAAGCGGATGCGACGAGCTGCATCACAGTCGATGGAGGTGGATTCCTTCGCACGGGCGCTGCCGACCAAGTACAGCCAAGACTACGCCACGGTCCAGGTTCCGCTGTTCGGATCCGAGGCACATCGCAGCATGATGTTTCATCAAGCCGGCCCTGATTTTGACGTGTTTGCGAACCGAAACGACCCGCCCTCCTTTGCAATGGCCTCGCCTGCCTCCGACTCCGGCGTGACACCCTCCGGCAATCCCACAGCAGCGGGGGCTCCCATCCGAGGAGGGAATCATAATTACTTGAACCCTGGCGGAAGTGGAACTACAGGTACAGCGCACGCCAATGGGACGAGAACAAATTCCACCAGCGCAATGGCGTCAGAAGGAGGCGGTCCCGCCCATACCAGTTGTACTAGCGACTTTACTCCGTCTGTCGGGAGCGACAACCCTATACACGGTAGTCAGCATGGAAGCGTCGGCTCATTTTACCCAGCGACCGTCGCACAAGAACCTCCCCGCGTGTACACCAATGGCAATGCAGTTAGTGGTGCACCCGTGCTCCAACTCCCTGCCCAAGAATCCCCCATAGTACACATGGACACGACGAGCTCGAGCGGCCCGCCCAAAAGTCGACCCATCGACATCGAGCAGCGGGAGCGCCTCCGGGCACAGTACTTAGCCGAATTGCAAAAGTACCGCACCCAAATGGCGACCCGTGCGAATGGACTGCAGGTCTTGCGTTGCTAGTTTATTCGAATATGCGAATCGCTGCTTCTATGTTGAATAACGTAGCGGCGGCACTGTGACTGGAACGGACTGCAAGGCCGTCAGTACAAGAGGAATAGCGACAAATCCCCTTGAGGTCTCGTAATGTTACGTGAAGAAAATTGCGACTGATAAATGTTTGAAATTGATCTTCCCGATCAATGTACTGTTTGAAGCCGAGCTGCTGTGAAAACAGTATGAACAGATGTTCTGTTTTTTTCTGTCGGAGATGCGTCTGAGTGAGGAGGACCGGCTTGACTGTCAGCCATGAAGACGAGGCTTTTCTACCCGAACAAATCTTCAGCACTTGCATGATGCACCACCGTTGAGCGGACCAAATTGACGGTAGTAGGTATTCATTTTACAACCGAGCAGTTCGCACGTCAGCAAGGTTCACCGAATCATTTCTCTTCTTGGCTCGTTTTTGTTCGTTCGTCAACTTTCCTCACAAGAACTGAAGCATATACATAGCCCAGAGGAAGTCATAGTGCCACACAGAAGGAGGCGGTGGACGAGGCCCTGCCGACAGGCAAGGGGCGCCAACTGATTCAGTTCCGCACCAGGTTTTTTCCGCACTCCCATTGCGGTCATGCTGGGTGCCAGCGAGCCTGGGGTTCCTTCCTCGCCGCAGATGTCCCCGCAATTCGGGCCACGGCGAGCCGGACAATCTGGGACGAAGAAGCGTGCGACGCTCGCGGATGAGGATCAGTCCGTGGGGGCGGGGGTGGCCACCCCGAAGTTCCTCCAGACCCGGGGGTTCACGGTCGTGTCGCGGGTTGCGTCCTCGGCGCAAAACGTGATTTCGCGGGTGCAGGACAGCGCGGGTGGGAACTTCGTCTGCAAGTGCATGTCCCTGCACAATCTACAGTCCGCAAAGGCGAAGCTCGCGGCGCAGCAGGAGGTGTGCATCCTGAAGGCGCTGCAGCACCCTAACGTGATCGGGTACAAGGACAGCTTCGTCGTGCAGGACGACGCCACCATGCTGGCCGGAGGGCAGCTCGTCATTATCATGGAATACGCGACTGACGGGGACCTACGGGAGAAACGTCTGGCCGCCAAGCAGGAGGGTGTATAAATTTACGGGAACTTCGATTCGATATTGACGATGCGTATCTATCAAGTAATCTACTTTTTTTGACAGTCGATTTATAAGTTTCGTGGTACTAGTACTACACTGAGGACAGCGACAGCAGTCGATGAAGGATGATTCTTTTGGGCTGCAGCTGCAACGCGGTTGTACTGTGCACCTTGCTTGTCACCCCCGTGGTCCCCGTACTCCTGGGATGAATGTAAAAGTAGAAGTGGTTGAAAAAATATTAGAGCGGCGGATATCGAGCGGCGTGTTGGCGGCGTGGTTTCGGCAGACACTGTTGGCCTTACAGTATATCCATGGCTGTCGCATGGTGCACCGGGACCTGAAGAGTGCGAACGTTTTCATCTCCGGCAACCGCATTTTAGTGGGTGATTTCGGCATAAGCAAGGTGTTGGAGTCCACCCTGTTTGCGACGACCTGCGTGGGGACGCCGGCTTACATGGCACCGGAGATTATTCGTAACGAAAAATACACCGCGGGAGTGGATATCTGGGCATTCGGCGTAATTGCCTACGAAATGCTCCTGCTGGAACTGCCTTTCAACGCCGATTCGCTGCTAGGTGATCACGAGAATAATAAATTTGACGCAACTTGCGACTTGTCATTTTTGATGATGATGCTCATGATATTCGATATTATACAACAAGCCAGTTCTACTTGGTGTATTCCTTGCAGGTTTGGTATATCAAATCGCGAACATGGCATTGAAACTGCCCCCAGCCGGACGGACCAGTGGGCTTGCTCAAGGTGACAGCGTTCGCACAGCACCGATTCACCAGAGCTGGCATGAGATGATCACTGCGTGCCTGAACCGAGACGCGCAGCAGCGCCCGTCCGCGTCCCAGCTACTGGAAAGTGTGGAGCTCCTTCAGGAGCGAAACTGCAGTACTTAATGTATGCATCGATCTCCTGTGACTTTGATACAACTTGAGAATGAAATCACATCATCAGAAGGGATATACATCTTGTTCGGGATGAAGGGTTGTAATGTATGTATCGGGACGAACTACTCTTCTGGACGAAATGAAAAGAGCCAATCCTAGAAGAAAAAGAAAACTTTCATCGCGCAGGTGGAAACGTGAATCCCGAGGTGCTTGCAGATCCCGTTAGTCCGGTGAACTCTCCCTCAATGCGGGAGTTCCGTTCGCCCATTGCAGAAACTCGCAATCTGCTGGCGGCTTCTGCATCCAAGGGATCTTCAAGCGCTGTGGCCGCGCAACAAGGTGGTGCTAGTACTTCCCCGGCGTCGCCCTCGCAGAACAAGCGACCGCACCTGACATCCGACCAGGCCTACCTGGCGTCTCCGCAGCACAGCGAGGGGTCCTCCTCCCGTTCGCCGAAGTCTCCCAAGCGTGCCGCGGAGCCGCCCGCCCTTCCCGCGTTCCCGAGCTCGTTTGGCGGGGCCGGGCCCGGGTTTCCGGCGCTGAACGTGAACAATTTCATGGCGGAGAACCTACGCCCTACCGCCAGCAAGGACTACAACATTAACGTCGGAGATAAAAACTCTGCGCCGGGTGGCGAGCGGGTCAGCATGGTGGAGCAGCGACCTTCTGCAGGAGTGATGTCGTCCTCTTCGTCGCGTGCGAACACCAATATCAAAGGCAGTGTTGTTCTCAGTATCGACCCGACGACAACGGCAGACCATGTGGTGGCTGCCGCCGGGCCACTATTCCCCGACGTGGCGAGGCCGAAGACGGAAAGTCGTTCCCCGGGAGGAAAGGCAACAAGCCGGGCGGAACCAGAGCCGGATGAGGATCTGCGTGAGCGTATCCTGAGTAAAAACGTACCCACACCAGAGCTGTAATGCAGATTTGCAAAGACAGGAAGACTTGTAATGCGCATCCCCATGAGAGCCATTTCCAATCGTGTTTTGGAATTTGTGATGCTGTGAACAGGGTGAGCAGATGAATCTGTGACGCGGCTGCACTTGCTAACCTGCACTGCACTGCATAGCGCAACTTGTCATGCGTGACTCACAAAGCTCCTAGGTTTGTGTTGCAAAATCCTCATCCTGACTTTGGTGTGGGTACGTTTTTACTCAGGATAGGGCGGTCCGGGAGATACCGCATCCGCGAAGACCAAGACGAGGCTTTTCGGCAGCGACTCTTGCGCCTCCGCGAGGAGCGTGGAAAGATTGGTATTGAGTTACTTACAGACGTATTTATAACCCAGAGCAAGTAGACACGAAAGAAGAGCATCAGCAATGGCATTTTTGTCTCTTTTCACTTTTACACTCCGACGAGCACCTGCACCATGCATTGACGATAAAAGACGGGCATGATTTTCGTTTTTTTTTTGTCCAAGCGATCAGACAGCAGATAGCATGAACTATTTTCCATATGCAGATGCAAGCTTGCTGAAGGAGGTTTTGGACGAGTCGGTGCGCGACATTTCGCAGTTGCACGCCCCGAGCGCGCGGAGCGAAGCGGAGCTTAGGGAATCCGCGGAGGTGCAAGCAAAAATCGGCATCGCTTTGTGGAAGCGGGGAATCCGGTAGTCACGACCCACGACGCTCTTTATGCTGCACGGCGTTTTGAAATGTGTCCTCAAGAGTTTTACATTCATTCTGTTCTTTATGGATTCGTTTACGACACTGGATCTTCGTGCGATGATCTTTGCTCCACCACTTTGTGTCTTTGAACATGTCGTAGGTGGTACAGAGCGAAGGGGTTTGCTTGATATCACTCCACTTCTGCTTCGCGTAATTGACTCTATGCGAAGTGTCGCTGGAGTATGATTATCGGGGTTCTGTATCGCTAGAGAATCCGTTTTCGGTGGCGTCGCTGGAGTATCAGATTTTGTTCTGTGGTATAGGAGTATACTTTTACGAACCTTTTAGAAATCGGTCTGAGATTTATCTTTTCTAGCAAATTTCGATCATCTTTTCGTATTTTTGCAACATAGCCCAACAACCATCCGCGCACTTCGTATACCATTTATCTTGGTCTGATGGATCTTTCGATTTGTTCTGTTCTGGTTCTGTTTGGCGTGTTTTATTCTGAGTCTTAGATACTGGTGTTCTTACTCGCCGCGTGAACTCTTTTTAGTAAGTACCTCATGTCTGCTTCGGAGTCGTCGTCCCCTTCTGCGGGCGCGACGTTAAGAGCAACGCAGCCCGAGGACCTGGTTGCGTTCACGATTGGCAGTCGCGTTCGTCGCGAAGTAAATCTCCTGATCGAGGAGATCGATCAATGGCGCAATGGGATTCGCGTCCTCGGTGTGGGCGACGCGTTGTTGAATTCCGGCGGATGGGGGCGGGCACTTACCCAGAAGCTGCACTACCAATACGAAATGGCGGTCCGCTTCTCCTCGTCAGCCTCCTCCAGTGCCACGGAGGAAGTTTCCCCCGGTGCGCCGTCGTCCTCGCCAATAAAACTACAGGGCGGAGAAGCTAAAAGTCAAAACGGCGCAGCTTCCACCGGCAGGAAAGTGTTGATGTTTCTGGACGCCTATGACGTCATCGTACCAGACCCCTCGGAGGAGAAAATTCTTGCGCGGTTCGACGAGCTCCGTCGCAAGTACCCGCACTGCGAAGTGTTCTTCAATGCGGAGTTCTGGTGCCCCGCCAACTGCGCCGGCGCCGGGGGGGCGGCAACCAGTGCGCGGGGCTTTACGTATCGCAACGACGCGGGGGACGTAAACAAGTGGGACCGGCTACCGTTTCTCAATAGCGGAGTCTTCATTGGGTACGCCGATACCATTCGTGCCGTGCTGGAAGATCCCGAATATCTGGGATGGATGCTCGACAATGAGAGTGACGACCAGTGGTGGTGGTCAAAGGTGTGGATTCTGGACCGAGAGCGCGGCCGCAACCGCCTGTGCCTGGACGTGCACAGCGAGCTTTTGCTTACCACAGCGGTCGCAGAAGTTGGCGGGTACGTACGCGCACGGACTGGCAGCTTTGCATCATCTTCCCCGTCGCGCCCGACGTTGCAGCCCGTGGCCTCCAGTGCGATCCAACCGCTGTCCGCTCGGTTTCCGAAGGGCTACCAGGGCAAAATGGATGGATACGACGTCGTTCTGAACCCGTTTTACAACTCCTCCTCCGCGCGACTGGAGAACGACGCGGCAGAAGCAGCTGCAAAGTCGTTGTACTCTGGCGGCCTGGTGACACGAACCGATACGGGGGCGCACCCGCTCGTTTTACACTTTAACGCGGGACGCAAGGGCTACTATCGTGCGTACGAAGTCCTCCGACCCCACAGCACTGACATCATGGGGAGCAACGCAGAGCTGATACCGCTCGAGAACGCGCCCTCGCTCATTTTGCTGGGTGGCTCCGGCTTCATATGTCTGCGAGGCTTTCTTCTCCTGCTCTGGGTGGTGGCACCCTTCGCGTGGTGTGGCTTCGCTCGCCGCTTTGTACACTGTGTGCGTCGAGCAAAAAATTTCCTCTCGTAATCATACGAGGACATCAGACAACCCGCGGTTGAACCAAGCGGCAAAAAATGGAACAGAGTCAGAGAAAAAAGAATCGGATACAGGATCCTCTCGCTATACGAATGTATACCTACACCTCCGCTTTGTAGGTGTTTTACTACAACCAACCCCCACGATAGCAGATTTTTGTTCACCGTGGGTGAAGCGGATGCATGTTGTGACAGCTGCACCTCCTTGTGATCAGTTACGTTGATTCGGAACACGTGTGCCACTTTCGTATATCATGAATATTCAGAGCGATAAGCACAAGGTGGGATACATGCCTATGCGTCGCATTCCGATCTACTTATTCATGTGGTAATCCTGATCTAGTTGTTGAGTGCGGCAAAGTTGCTTCGAGACGCGAGGAGAGACACTAGAACAGTCTCAAAACGGTATGTAATCAGCAGTAGCTAACCGAGACGGTGGATTTTAGTCTGTATGCAACCTCTTGGAACACTAGTAAAGCTCCATGAGTGTCCATTCATATTAGAGCACAAGCACGGCCATCGCAGGCGTGTGCTCTGAAGTTTAGCTGAACAATCGTTCGCTTGGTGATAGATAAGTAACAGCCCAATGGACGAAGCAGAGCGGGGCGTTAACTTTCTGGCTGCCCTATGTGGATGATGAAAGTGGCATCACTGATACGGCGCATTGCTTTGTTTCATGTGTAGGTGTACTTCGGTGCAATAAAAGCGTGCATGTTGCTCGATGGTGCGCTCGCCAGTCGTAGCTACTGCTACGCTCGTGCAAAAGTGATGCATTTGGTTTCATCATGATAGAAAAAGTTTGAGACCCTGCTGCAGGATTTGGAGAGGGTGCGCGGGGAGAGCGCGAATTGGAAGGCAAAGTATGAAAGTTTGGAGAACCGCTGTCGAACCAGCGCGGAAGCAGCCGCGGCGCAAGCGGGGGAATGGAAAACAACGTTGGCGAGCCGGACTGCCGAGCGCGATGTACTGCGCAGAAACGCTGAGCGAGCGGAGAAGGCGCGGCAGGAGCTTGCGACCGAGCTGCAGAGCTGCGCGGCGGAGCGGGATAAATGGCGGGACCAGTGTAGTTCGCGGGAACGCACCATCCAGCAGCTGGACAAGCGACTGGCGGCCCAACAGGACGCTGCGAAGCGACCGCAGCAGGAGAACGCCCGTCTGCTCACCTTCAACAGTCAGTTCTCGCGCGAGGTCACAGAAGTGCGCGGGTTGAACCAGCGTCTGGAGAAGGAGCTTGCGCTGGCGCGGGCGGATCTGGACGTTTCCCGCCGGAAGTGCGTTGCCGTAAGCGAACATCGGGGGCGTGACAAGACGGAGTACCAAAAGGTAAAGGAGGAGAAGGACCGGCTCAAGGAGGAGCTGCGTGCGCAGTTGAAGTGCAACGCCGACCTGCGTGGCTGCTTGCAGGCAGAAAAAGACGCAGCCAAACGCGCCGGAAAGCAGCTCGCCTCGCTTAAGCTGCGCCTGCAAAACATCCGCTACGCGAAGAACTGCGCTGAGAAGATGGTACCTGCATCTCCTACTTTGGGAAAAATAATCAAGTATACGGTAAAGAAGTTTTAATATTCTGAGTGAAGAGGTGGAGGTGCTGGATTGTAGGCCACCGCTTGCGCTGTATTTCTTGTGGCGACCGCCTTTCGAGTCAGCATGCATATGCAAAAATGATTTTCGATTGCCAGCGAACACACAAGCGCACAACCCTGTAACGGGCAGCTCGTGCATGGTTCAGTGTCCCGCCGCTTTTCGTCAGGTAGATCGGCTCTCGGAGGAGATGCAGGGGTATCAGCAGGATGCCCGGCAAGTGGATCGCGTGACCACGGATCTCCAAGATGCCGCGATCCGGCGTGCCGAAGAAGAGTGTCGCAAGCTTGCCGCGTTGGAAGAAGCGGCGGAACTGCGGCTCCTTCTCGACCTAAAGTCGGAGGAGTGCGCGCACCTCTACGAGCAGCTGGCGCTCCTGGAAGCGAAGAAGACCTCAACGCACAGCGTGGGTGTCGTCACTTCGCCAAAAGTTTTGAGCTTGACAGCCGGGCGAGAAGATTCACCCTCTCCCCGAAGTCGGGAAGCGCAGCGCTTCTTGGAAGATGCCCGTGTCGCTTTGGGCGACGTCGAAATGGAAAAGTGGGATCTGCAGGCACAGGTATTATACTTGCGAAAAGATATTACCCTTTACTATCTGCGCGCTCGTGTAGTGTGTGCGCGCCGTCGCTGATGCCACAGCTTGGGCGCGATGATGCCACAGCGTGGTCGTGGTCGTGTATCCATCATTCCTCGTCGTGATTTCTGTCTACAAGCAGGAGGTGGTAGGTACTGTACAACCTACTTGTTTTATTTAGTCCAGACGTGCTACTTCTACTTGTTGACAATGAACGCTGGTATCGCTTCAGGTCTCACAGGCGGAGCAGGATAAATTGCAAAGTGCTTCTCGACTTTCGTGCTTGAGTAAGCGCGTGAGTGAGCTGGAGAAGCACCTACTTGCGGAGCGCGAAGCTGGTGAACGGGAACGAGAAAAGAGCGACCGGTGGCGCCGGGAAGCGGAGCGCGTGATCCGTGCAAACCGGTTTCTGAGGGATCAGAGCGGCAACCTGCGTCGCAAGATGGAACAGGTCGAGAATGAGCGGCGTTTGCGGTACCCTTCTCTGGCTCACCTGCACCCGGCGCAAGCCAACTTGGCAACTCGGAGCACCACGAGCTACAGCTTCACCAGTTCCGCCGCGGCTGACTCGGGGGCGTCGTCGCCCCGCGAAGTGCCGCCCTGCCCATCGCCCGGAGGGGGCACCGTTTGCGACCGCGATGTTGACGATGTGGTTGTAGGACTGCATGGCGGCGTTGGGGTGGAAAGCAGCGGAACAAACGCGACCACGACCAAGAGCAATTTCTCTGTGGAACAAACGGAGCAACACGGTGGTCAGCAACAAGAGTTCCAATCAGAGCATGCCTATTCGGCGCACCTGCTGTCCCAGGATCCGGCGCTACGCAAGTTATCCCAAAGTATCAGCCTGCTGGAGCAGTACCTGCCACAAGCGGCGTCGCAACCAACCGGCGGGATGGCCAGCAGTAAGACCAGCTCTTCCACCCAGTCCGTGCCGTTGCCCCCGCCGGCACAGGTTTTAGCTGGTGCGGAGTTGGTCGTGTCTAGTGCTCTTCGGGGCGAGGAAGTGAAGGGTGAAGAACAAAAATCAGAAGTGAACGTCGCGGGGGAGCAGCAGGAGCGCGGATCGCAGAGCGAACTGACACTGAGTGCGATGAACACTGCCTATGTTGTGGAGGAGAGCACGTGCACACAGTCGAGTAGTGCTACGGATTGTATTGCTACTGCCAGTAGTGCAACTGCTTCTGCAACTGCAGCAAGTGGACGAGGACCACACAATAATTTAGAACTGTCCAGCTCAGCCGGAACAGCATCATTTTCGGTCGGAGTACATGCACAAGAGCCAATTGTTCTCGGTCGGGTTCAGGAGGACACGAATGTGACCACTGGCACTGCTGTTCCCGTTCCGTATGCTAGTACAGAAGAAGCAGCTCGACAAGGAGGTGTATCCTCCTGAGCTGCGCTGTCTTGGTGTGACACATCTCAACACCAGCAACAAGCTTTTTGCCGATCATCCCCTAGGGATGGAGTACTAGACATGTGAATTTTGATTTTGGGCGCTGTTCACCACCAGTTGCGGGCGCGCAGGGAGACCACTCGTGTGTGCTAATTTGTGTGGCACTTGCGCAGCATTCTATTCATTGGTGCACTGAAGAAGATCGTGGCTGGAGCGTCGGTCAGGTTTCTATGTACGTAAACGTCTGAAGCGCTGCAGAATTTTCGCAAGCATCGTGATTTTTCTGTTGATTTTGATAGTTCTGTTGATGGCAATTACGGATAGATTGAGTTCATCTCAAGTTCGATCTGGTAGTTTCTGTTGGTTCCTAATATTTCACCGATATGCAAATTGCCATCAATTATAGCAGAGTGAAAGGCTCTGGCTCCCACGTTTCAAGATCTGCATATGGAGAGTAGTCAGAAGTTTTACTTTTCGTTTATACCTGGATCTGGAAGAATCCCAAAGGCAATGGTGCTCCTTGTTCGCAACGCTGCACAGGACCCCATTTGATCTCTCTTCATATCCCCTCGCGAATAGGAATACATAGAGACCTACAGCTACAACATTTTCCATGCATGAGGTCTGATTTCAAGAGTGCGGAACCGGTAGAAGTTGTTTATGATGTAATGTGCTGAAAGCATTTCTACCTCCACCAGCAAATAAGCCTCTATGTCGTCCGCACGGGCGGAGTTCCTCGAGCAGCAGCGCAAGCTGCTGCAGCTGGAACACGACGAGGAGAAGGCACAGACGACGGAGTTGCTGCAGACGTGTCGACAGGTGGAGCTGTCCGACGCTGGGGTTGCGATTCTGAAGCTGTACTTGCACAACAAAGAGCTCAAGCTTTCGACGGGCTTGTATGGGAAAACCGGCGCCACCCTGACGCGGTACCATCCGGAGGACCTCCTTCCCGCGCACCGGCTGTCGCCGGGCGACATCGTTGGCGTATTCGACACGGCGAATCCGTTGCACGGCGTGAAGCCCATTGTGGAGGCGATTGTCAGCAAGGTGCGCGCCAAAGAAATCGAGCTGGTGTTTTCGGGCAAGGTGGACGAGGACGTCTTTCCGCTCCATGTGGGCCCCTACCACATTGCGGTCATCGCCTCCGATGTCACGATGAGTCGGTACAAGTACACCTTGCAGGACTTGGAGGCTCAGTTCGCGTTGCTCGGAGACTTCGGAAAGAGCGGCGGCGGCGGGTCCTCGTCCTCCGCGGGGGAAAGAAACAAAGTGGTCGAGCTTTGTTTTGCTTCTGGAGACACGAATTTGAGCAAGCAAAATTCCCCGTCCGCTAGTTCAGTTAACGGTGGAGGTGCACCTGGTGAGGTAGTTTTTCCGAGGTTCCTCGATGATTTTCCGGTCCAAGGCATGATGCAAGGTTGTAAACAGGAGGACCACGATGACGACCGAGTCGGCGTTGGGCCAGCTGCGACCTGGACGAGTTTTCGCTGCGCGCCAGCGCACCGACTGAATGAGCCACAGCAGCAAGCGGTCCGGAACGCGCTGAGGTCACAGGATCTGCACGTGATCCACGGCCCGCCTGGGACGGGGAAGACAACCACCTGCGTGGCTTTCATCCTAGAGTGCGTTGCGCGGGGCATGCGGCTACTGGTCTCGGCGCCCAGCAATGTTGCAGTGGATAATTTACTGCACAAGGTCGCGCAGCACCTCCCGGCGTCGTGCCTGGTGCGCATCGGGCATCCCGTCCGCGTAGACGCGGATCTGCAGAAACTCACGCTCGACGGGCGCGTCGCGGGCACTGAGCAAGCGGCACTTTGTCGGGACATCGAAGTGGAGATCAAGGAGCATCTCGCGGCGCTTCGCAGCAAGAACAACAGTGGAGGTTCCTCCAAGAACAAAAATGCGGGCGGAGGGAGTGCATCCACCTTCGCCAACCGACGTTTGCGGAAGGAGGAGCTGTCCAAGCTGCGCAAGGAACTGAAAAAGCGGTCTACCGACGCCGTGAAGGGGGTGCTGGCCTCTGCGCAAGTGGTCTTCTGCACCTGCGCGGGGGCGAGCGAGGTGAAGAAGCGGTTTTTGCTTCGGGGAGGTTCTAGAAACGATGGCCGGGGAGCGGAACCACAGCAAGCGTCTTCAATAGATCCGTCGTCGCTGTTCGACGTCGTTTTGGTAGACGAGGCCGCGCAAACGCTGGAGGTGGCATGCTGGATTCCGCTGCTGTGCGGACGGCGTGCCGTCTTGGCCGGTGATCACAACCAGTTGGCGGCCACGGTGAAAAGCGAAGAAGCCGCGCGCCAGGGGCTCGACCGCACGCTGTTCGGCCGGATGATCGAGCGGTTCGGAGACCGGGTCAG
Organism: Amoebophrya sp. A120; assembly: GCA_905178155.1. Classification (NCBI taxonomy): domain Eukaryota; class Dinophyceae; order Syndiniales; family Amoebophryaceae; genus Amoebophrya; species Amoebophrya sp. A120. The sequence goes on from CAJINV010000003.1 coordinate 8,067,177, forward strand.
TAGTCTGCTCAGCATCCAGTATCGCATGCACGACATCATCATGGGGTGGAGCAGCGCCGAGTTTTACGATTCCCGGCTGGAGGCTGCGGAAGAAGTGCGCGCGCGCACGCTGCTGGGGACTGATGGAGGTGGGAGCAATAGTAGTACAGATACTGGAACAATTACAATCGCTGCACAAGGCGGGCCAGCTACGAAATCTCCTAGCGGTTATTGTTTTCCCAGCGCGCATCCGCTTGTATTCGTCGACACGGTGGGGAACCACCGCTGCCGGGAACAGGAGCCCGAAAATAGCACTGCCGGAGGACAGCATCAACAGCAGGCACGACCTGGGAAAGTGAAAAGCATCCTTCAGCAGGCCAGCAGCGCGCGGTGCAACCCGGGCGAGGCAAGGATCTTGCTTGGATATGCGAAGTGGTTGCAGAAAACCTTAGCAGTTCGGAAACCGGAGGAGGCAAAGCAGACAAGCATCTGTGTGATCACGCCGTACAACCAGCAGGTGGACCACTTGCGGTTGCTGTTTGCGGAAGCGGGACTCGGCAACATCCCCGTGAACACGGTGGACAGCTACCAGGGCCGGGAGGCCGACGTGGTGTTGCTCAGTCTGGTGCGTAGTAACGAAAATGCAGAAGTTATCCAGAGTGAAAACATCCCCAGCCCAAAGTCAAGATGCGAATTTTGCGGAATACAAGTCCAGATCTTTTGAGACTGAGGCATGAAAACTTTGGGTTCGCAGTGTAGTCGTTCCGTAGCTAGTCCGCATGCATCACGAATTCACTGCATTGTCCACCTAGGGGTATCGGCAGAGGCTAAGTCTGTTCTAACGCCCAGGTATTGGCAGAGGCTAAGTCTGTTCTAACGCCGACCCGCCAGGAGTCAAATGGTGCTACTACTCCTACTGCATTGTCCGGATAAGCGCCGCGTGACAGATTCCCAAAAACTAGTACGTAGAATATGCCTCTCATGTTGGAGACCCGCATGAGAAAGATCCTCAGCACGCAAATTTGCATGACAATATCGGGGGGTCGGGGTCGTTTTTCCACAGGATAGAGGTGGGATTTTTGAGTGATTTCCGGCGGCTGAATGTAGCAGTGACGCGGGCGAAAAAGCACGTGTTGATCGTCGGCAATTCGACCACCATCTGTAGCGACGAGGTGCTGGCCAGCCTGTATCAGTACGCGCTGCAGCGGGGCAAGGTTGTGTTTGCTAGCGAAACAGTATCTGAAATGCTCGATACGGTTGCAGTAGCGGATGCCGCAAAGTTGACCGTTGAGGACGGCGCGGAGTGCGGGCCTTTCGAACCAGAGATCGCGAGCGATGGGGCTTCGCTCATGGCCAACTCGGCGGGGGCGTCCCGAAAAAAGAAGCAAGCACTGCAGCTCGTGGCGGGAATGGTCGAAAAGGATCCGCAAGATGGCGGGAGGGGTCGCGGCGAAGGAACGACTTCTTCGGAGCAGGTGGGGACAAACGCAAACACGAAGACAAGCACCGGCCCCGCACCGATGCAGATGTCGGCGGAAGAAATAGAGAAGCGGCGAAAAAAGTTCATTGCAACGCTCGAGGAGTTTTTGATGAAGCACGACGACCCAGACAGCGCCCGAAAAGAGTTCCACGATTTTCCAAAGTCGCTCAACGCTCGGGAGCGACTCATTGTTCACGAGGTGTGCGAGAAGTTGGGCGTGCAATCGGAGAGCCAAGGGGAAGGCAAGAAGCGCTTCGTTCGGGTGTTTCGAAGTAGTGATGTCGGAGCAGCGCCAAGCGGACCAGCGTCTGTGGGTGACGTTAAACAAGGCAAAGAAGAAGCTGTACCACGCGCATTTTCGCCGGAGAAAAGGGTTGCGGGGGAAGAGAGGGATGAACTACCGCAGGATCAGTCTAGTGTTGCAGCTGACCCGGTGTCATTGTCACAGGGAGCAGTGCCGGAAAGCGCTGTCGTACAGACGCGTGCGAAATTAGGTGCCGAATCGCCGCCTGCGAGCACGCACGAAAAGCATGAAACGCTTTCCGAGCAAGCAGAGCCGGCATCTGCGGACGCAGGGAGTGAACTTCTAAGAGATTTGGCGCGCCAGCGAGAAGAGCGTCAACGCCGACGCATGGAGGAAGCGGAGGCAGCGAGGAAGCTGGAAAAGCACCAGAAGCTACAGGCGAAGAAGCAGCAGAAGGAGAAAAAGAAGCAGCAGCAAGCGAGTGGCGCTAAGGAAGAAGAGGAAGACGACTTCGATGCGATTTTGGACGATTTCACGGAGAAATTCCCCCGTGGAAAGTGCACTGTCTGTAAGGTGAGTGTCAAGCACCTCACAGAGGAATTTACGACTTGCGAGTACTGCCGGAGAACCTTTTGCTTTCAGCACCTGCAGGCGGAACTGCACGGCTGCGGTGATGCAGCCAAGCAAAAAGAGCGAGCGCAGCGTAAACACACACTGAACCCAAATAAACCAAAGGGGCCCACGGACGCGCCGCACCGCCGCGCACAAGTTGCTTTGCAGGAGAAGCTGCGTGATGCGGCGAGCGAAAGAAGTAAAAAGCCCAACAAACAGTAAAATGCAACAAGGTCAACGGCAAAATGGAAGGGCACGCTCTTGCGATGAAATCGTCTTTCGAGATGACAATCTACTACGCAGAACTTGTGTTGTGCTGAAGTACGGAGAAACAGCAAAAAAACAGATCACTTCGTGGCGCTCTTGCAATGAGCTATCCTCATGTCGCGCCCTGGAAGTTGTGCTGTTGTTCATCGTCTTTACGTATGTCCGTGCAATAAAGCCGGGAGGAGGTGGGCGTTAGTTTCTGCTCCAATCTATACACTGAGTGCACCGAAGATGAATGTTGTACTAAGTATATCTGAGTGAGGAGTGAGCATCACTTTGCAGAGGACTGTGTGATGAAGTGTCGCGGCAGCTTGTGTTGTGTTGTGTTTCTTGTGGTTTCCTTGGACGTAGTCGGTGTCCCGTGTCCGGTTCGCTGTACTAGAATTGTGTCTACGAGGAGCGCGATCGTGCGTTTGCTTGCACAGAGAACGCAACGTCTACAAGATCAAGATCATGCCTGCCACTGCTGCTCGAGTGGTCGCGTCCGACCACGACCGGGTGCGGGCCATTACCAGCGCTGCGGCTGCGAAAGCCGAAGAGGTCCGCATGAAGCAGGAACTGATGGCAACGCTGCAGCAGGACGCAGGAAGGACAGCAGATGGGAAGGTGTTGCAGCTGTCTCTCATGACGAAGCACCTAGAAGAAGAACAACGAAGCACCATGAGAGCGCACGCTCGGACCAGCACTGGTCCCGTCTCTACGTCGAGTTACGCAAGCGAACGGAGCCTCGATGCTCTGCTGTCGGAAATGGAGCGGGCAGCGGAGGGTAGGCCCCCCAAACAGTACATCGTCGAGGGGTGTGCACAGCTGTTTGGCCAGACCGAGGGCGACAAGAGAGTCGATCACTCGAGTGCCGGGGTCACGTCACGGCGAGACATGTGCCTGGAGCTTGCACTGATCGGAAAGCTACAATCGCCAATTGCGTAAGTAGTACTACAAGAGACTGCTCAACAGCGTTTGGAAAAAGCAAACTATAACTGGATGAAAAGCTCCCGTTCTTGTTCTCCGTTCGCCAACCCGGTCCGCTCGTAGCGCTAGGCGCCAGTGCGCACAGTAAGCAAGTGAGTCGCGCCGTGGCCGTCCCCGGGGGGCGTTCTCTGGCCTTACTTTGCAATCAACTCCACGTAGCAGGAACGAACAGCGGAAGAAGAGAGCTGCTAGCATCGCAGGCAGAAAAGTATCAACGCCAGCTACAAGAACAGCTCCAGGGGGCTCCCGCATTCTTCCTCCTCCTCGTCGTCGACCCTTTGTCGTTCCCGGCAAGTCCGCAATCGCCACACTCGTGCAGTCGAGTTCGACGTGTCGGCCTTTTCGTCTTCGGCCTTCTCAGCAAAAGCACGAAGTGGCCCTAGTTTTGAATGTCTCGAAAAATAATAAACGCTCCCGAGCTGCCCGGTGCAAGAAAAAGAATCGTTCGCGTAGTGCCGTCTATCTTCTGATTCAAAGGTGGAGTTGGACGTATATCCACCATGAACCGCCGCTCTCGACGCCAGTAGATGTTCGGGTTTATTGATCTTCAACCGACATCATTGTTTGAATTCAGTATCCATGGACGTCTCAAAATGTTGGCAGGAGCGAACACAAGAGCTGCTTTGTTTACTTCTGCGACATAGTTAGCTGAGCGAGAGAGAACAACATTTGCGTTGTTTGAGGCCATTACTCTTGACAGTGTGCTGGTTTCATAGATGTCTTGATTGACGAAGAAAAGGCGCAGCAAGAAATTTTGGAAATTGAAGTCAAAAGAGCATTCTGATTCTCTGTATTTATGCCCGCCGCGCCTTGCGCCCACAGGTTCATGTACTTATCTGCAGGCGAAGCTAAAAATAGGAGCCGCAGATCATGATCGACCTGTATCTATTCGGCAAACCAGTATGGGGTGTATTTACATGTAGGCTGATGCCGGTGTTTACCGCGCTAGTGAAGCCGTTCAGCTCCACACAGAACAGAAAAATAGAAATACGGAACTAACTTCGCACTCTCCTCTTTCTTTTCTGCTTTCGCCATGCTTCTGCGTGCTCTTTTTTCGACCTCGAAATTGGATGCAAGAATACAAGATAGCGGCTTCATCTACAGTCTGTATCTTAGCATGATATATTGAGTTTGCTCGTGTGACAACTGTGCCTCTACAAAGAAAAGTTTAAGTTTGTTCGGACAAGAACAAGTGATGGAGGAGGCGAAGAACGATGGCCCCTCTGGGCCGCCTCGACCATCAGACAACGCCGCGCGCCTTCTTCCCCCGAGCAAATGGGTCGACGTCGGTGCTCTAAAAAATACCAGACACCCTTGGTATGGCTACCAACAAAAGAGGCGGGAGAACGGAAAAATGAAGTGGTGGAGGATGGCGCCGAAAACGCTGGAGAGTTGTGAAAAAGAAGGAAAGAGCACATGTTCAGGCGTCGTTGCCATTGATTCGCGGCACGCAGCGCCGCTCGCTGTTCCGGAATCTGCGGAAAAAGCCAACTTTCTGCGGAACCACCTCCATGCCGAAAACAATCGGGAGCGAAGAGAACTAGCTGCGAAGGCAGAAAAGTACCAGCACAAGCTGCAGTTGCAGAATTGCAGGGCTTCCGCATCATCATCGTCGTCGTCTTCATCTTCCTTTTCCTCATCGTCGACGAGCAGGCGACCCCTGCAAGTCTCTGCCCATTCCCACACCCTTGAAGACGCAGCCGACTCGTCGACAGTTTCTTCTTCGGCCTTCTCAGCAAAAACACCAAGCGGCGAAAAGCCACCGCTGTGGGCGATCGAGGACGGGTTGAAGTCATCTGCTGCTTGCGTCCAGCGCACAGCAAATGCGATGTCAAGCGCGGCGCTCTCGGCGGAAGATCTCGTGCTGCCGCCGAATGTGCCAGCACCGACGAGCAATGACATCCCGGATGACGTTCATTGCATCGAGCTCATCGAAATAGTATGCCGTGTCAAGAAGTTTCTTTCCTCGCCACAGTTGCTGCCATCGGACAACCGGAATGAAAATGGCAGGATCTATGTGTAATTTTATGTGCCCCCCATTCAAGGTTGAACTTGCGTGGCAACTCAGTTTGGGCTGACCACTTGTACTCGTATGGCTTTCATCGCTCTTTTTTTTGTAAGTGTAGATCGTTGAATGCAGTGTGCAGAGCGTAAAAGAACAAGTCGATGGAAAGAAAAGGACTGCACTGGGATAAGTGAGTCAAGACATCGATCTAGAAACCCACCTCTTGCCTCCTAAATTTGTCGCGAAACTTCACAAGCCGCACAGGTCCCACAAGGGGTTGCTGAAATCGCTGAAATGGTACAGAGGCAGTCACAGTGCGACACAGACATTTGCGAACGTCTGCAATCCATCCGGTAAGTATCACTTTCGTGTGTCTTGCATTTTTAGAGGATTTTTTTTTGGTCGTTGCTCATGCTGTTATAGGAGAATATGAATAAAGCGAACACCCGAACATTGAAAGAACGTTGGGTGAATTTCTTGGAGCCCATCTATGAGCACGAAAAACATTCCCACGCACAATACCGATACGTAATTTCTTTGAAAACAGCAACGAACGTTGGTCCTTTTTCATAATAAAACAGCACACAACTCGCCAGAATCGCCATGGTTGTGCAGAAGTTTTTCCGAGATACGCAATTACTTCGATCGAGAACGAGATCTGCTTGCTGCGGCTGCCCGTGCAAATTCAGGGGAGAGCGAACTATCGCGCGAGGATATTTTGTTCAACGAGATTTTTACCTATTTCAAAGAGCGGGCCGTCTTGGTGTGGTTGTTACGACGAATTCGAGATGCAGAGCAGGGCAGCGCCAGAAACAGTAACGCTGCTGCGGATAACGTGGATGCAAATCTTCAGTCGACAAGCTCTAGTACAAGGACACTGCTCGAGAACAGCCACGCCATGCGACTGCTGGGCAAAAAAGGAGCAGAACGCTTAGAGAAGCAACGCGTACCAGCTCGTTTGGCGGCACTGGATTCGGAGATCAATACTGGAAGCACCAGAAGCAACCATCACAACAATGCACAAGTTACCTGCGCTGCCGAACCGCAACCAGCAGCGGGAGCAGGTTTTGCACAAGTAAAGAAACAACAAGAGCCGGACTCGCCAGGAGTAGTAGACAACCGCTCCAAGATCATGATCAAGAGAGAACAGGAAAACCCTGGCAACAACCCATCCGCGTCGCTGTCCAGGCAGGGCGGTTCCAGTCAGCACCAGCCAGCAGCGAATTCTTTTTCTGATTTTGAAAAAAGCGGAAAAACTAGCATCAAGCAAGAGGAAAGATCATTGGCGTCACCGATGGTTAGCGAAACTCCTATTTTGAAAGCTGAGTCTCCTGGTTCTCCCGACGGGCAATTCAAGGCAGAAGTGCCTCCTCCTGAAAACGTGACGAGTGAAAGATCCATCAAGCGGGACCCAGAGCTGATCACCACGAGTTCGGGCGGAGAGCGAGAGAACTGCGCTCCCACGATCCGAATCAAGTGCGAGCCCACCTCACCCGGGGCCGCTGATCGTCGCCGCAGCCGGGTCAACTGCGAGCCTGAATGCACGAGCAGACGCGATCCCGTGCGCATTAAGAAAGAGCCCACTGCACCAACGTCGCCGGAATCACCCCGGTTTCGGGTCAAGCAAAGTCTCATCTTCCAAAATAATTGCAAGGAGGCGGGAACATTGCGCATCAAGAAGGAGCAGCACTCGCCTTCCACTAAAACGCAGTCGAAACGTATCGGCTTTTTGGGGCGTCCACTGCAACAAGTGAAGCGGGAGGCTGCACCCGTTTCCGTGAATAGGTCTGCAAACAAAGCGACATGCGAAACACAACAAAACGGAGGTGGGCATTTGGTTGGTGACGAGAAAAGCAAAAAGAAGCAATCCCAATCGGATTCGTCGCTTCCCTCCTGCGCGACCGCAGCAAAGCGTGAACGTCCACTGGAAACCGAGCACGAAGATACCAGCAGCGATGATGGCGCTTCAACTTTTCTTCCAGCGAGGGTACTAGAAGGGAGAAAGATCATATCTTGCCGTCAGCTGAGCAACATGGCTGAGCCAAGAGCCCGCAACTTGTCCACGGTAGCAGAGAAGGCCCAAGAAAAACAAGCCGATCAGCGGCTCACCTCCTGCATCCAAGACACCACCCACCCACCCGCCAAGATCTTGCTGAAAAGCGAAAACTATCCAGACGTGAGCGGATGGTATTTCCTGACGCATACCGTGACGCAGGTCGGGGGCCTGATCTACCCGATGTACAAATCGGATCTTGCCACTGGCAAGCCGGTTTTCACGTTCGGCGCAACGCAAACCGGACGTGACGACGTAACCGGAGTGGACCTGGTGCAGTGGGGGATATGTGGGCCACTCGGCACGAAAACGCTCTATCCAAGGAGACCGGACCTCTTGTCCAAGAAGTTGAAAGATCATCAGAACAAGCATGCAGACAAGCACAAAAAACAAAAAGTTCAGCGCCGGCGCCGAGAGTTGCACGCTCCCGGCGACAACAATTCCTTTTTCGGTGGACGTGACGGAAAAAAATAAGCCACGCACAAGCTGTATCTATGTATGATTAGCGCTTTTGGATAAGTTGGTTTGTCTCCTGGATAATCTAGAGGGCCGCTGTAATGCGCGGGCCGGGTCCGTGTCGCCCGCTCATCTTGCCACAATGGCGTGGACTTGGTCTATAAAAGAAGACAGCCAGGTAGTGACCGACACCTACGCATGTGTCGTGGACGTTTCGTTTCCCACTGCTCTCGACATTTCAACGTTTCGCATTTTTGATCACCCCAAACCGACGGTCATCGCTCCGGGACATCAAGGAAAAATGGAAATTCCACCGGCGGTTGCGGATCAAGGAATTGGCATGCCGAAGGGACTTTTGTCAGCGTTTCTGAAGAAACAAGGCAAGTGACTTTTCGTGCGTTTTTTTGGTGCTTGTGATCTATCTTGATGATAGTTAAGAGAAGGGCTTGCGCATCGTTTGCAAAATCAAAGGGAAATGCATATCACCAGGTGCCTGCTGCCGCAGATTTTTCGAAGAGGCGTACCAGAAGCGTTTTCATCGCGCAAAGCCGGCAGTGACCACAGGCGCTTCCTGCTGCCTCTGCTGCGCATTCTTTCGGAGCACGAAAGCGAAAACTGCGGCGCAGGGCGATCTGCACCGTGCCTGCTTCGGAAATTCCGGAAAGATGCCCCAGGGTATGCACTGCTACAATTTCTTGGATGAGGAAGAGGTAGAGGCTGCTGAGAATTTTCTGGACGCCGAGTACACGAGAATGCGGCTGCAGAATGGCGTTGAAGCAGGTGAACAGGACAAGAAGTCCGCCACTACCAAGCTGTCGGTGTACCAAGTGTTTTTGGCGAGTCTGGAGTACGAGGAGCACTGTCTTGGCGAACTGCAGGAGAACGTTGTGCATGTAGCTGACTCGAACTCAAAGCACTGCTCGACAACAAGTAGCAAAGGGTTTCCAGTGCCTTTCAAGCTCGAACCAGCCTTCTTACCATATCCAGACTGAAAGTGATCGTTTGCCTTTGCCAGCGTAGACAACTGTTCCACGAGAAAACTGCGTGTATTGTCAGCCCCCATCATGTGGAAAAATAGAAGATGCGCTTCCACTTGGAAGAATCGCTGCGCTCTCATTACTGTTTGAGCTGCTGTTGTAAGTAACGCCTCGTGAGAAGACAGAGTGTGGGTACTTGACAAGTTGCGACGCGTTGACAAGCGCGGTAGGATATTTTCCAAGTTCCATACTATTGGTTGCGGATCTGGAGCGGCCTTCCCGCCAACGCTTGGCGCTCTGCGGAGAGCGTTCGAGAAGGACTTGGGAAAACGGTACGCGCGGAGCAGGGAGTGCTCATCCGGTAAATGAGGTGGTGATCCAGCCAGGGAATCGCTAAGCATATCTTTGCCATACTATTTCTTTGTGTTGACATGTATGAAAACATAAAACAACCAATAATTTAATGGACTGGACAATGTCGACGAATTTTCATTTTTCAAATGACCAGATTCTTCGCCGTTCTCCAGCTCCGAAAGTGCCAATAATTCTTCTCCATCCTCGAAGAGCGACAGCGATGTCGCGTGGTCGCCCAGCGTACCGCTGCCGCGACCCCTGCCCCATGCTATCCCGAACCTTCGCAGTCGCGGCACACACATCCGTCCGGATATGCGGGTATTTTGTGCGCTTTGATGTACGTAGATGTGTTGAACGAGTTTGAGTCATGATTTCTTCACCAGGTTTGATCAGCTACTTCGCTCTTTGATTGTTTCCACATTTGTTGCCTTTTCGGATTTGCCAAGACAAGTTCGTAGAAGTAGATAAAACCGCGAACTCTTGATATTGGTATTGATTACTACACTACATCAGGGAATCACGTACGTTCCCGGCTGGAAGTACATGAAATTGTTCTTGCTCGAGAAGGCGAGCTCGAAAGATAAGCTTGACGATGAACACGCACAAAGGGGGGTGATAAGCTACGAAGACCAAGACAATGTCTACGTGATGAAGAAGCGAGTGTTCGGCGCGCGTAAAGTCCCAGTACCGAGAGCGGATCCAGCGGAATACGACTGCTGGCGCGTGCACTTTAAGCACAGCGAAGTGGGAAAGAAGACAAAGCGGAGGATGAAGAGGTACCTGAGTGGGCTACTTTTCGAGATCTTCGTGCGTCTCGTATTCTGTCACTCTTGTCGTGTTTGCACAAGTGAGTCGACGGATGCGGATATAAATTTTGTGCCCAGTGTTCGACGTCAACAGCTGCCGTTGCTGATCATCTCTTCGTCGATCTCTGGTTGATGAAGTGCGAATGATCAGGATACCTCTTTACGAAACTGCACTACCACCAGGTACTTTTTCGTCGCACCAAAGTTGCGGAAGCTTCGTGCTGCAGCTTCAAAAAAAGGACTCCCAGTACCGACCCGCCGAGATGCAAAGAGAGCAGCACTGCAGGACGCGCAGTGTATTGTGTTGCTGTCGACATCAAGAACAACTTTGAATTTCAAATTAATCATGCAGAACTGATTAAAGTTATGCTTATGCGGAACTGATTTTTGATTATGATTTTGTGCACATATCTTTGAGATAGATGTTCCGCTTGAATGTCTGTAATGCCTAGGTGAAAGCCAGGTAGTAAAGGCAGTCCAGCTCTTGCTTGAGAGATGCCAGCGGTGTCTTTTCCTATTGCGAGACTCTTTCTTTTTTTCTTCGTGGTTGCCATAAAGTATTCTTTCTGTCGTCACCACTCTGAGGAAAGCAGGAATCTAGTCCATCGGGGGGGAGAGTGGGGCTTGTTCTTTTTTTTTTCCCGTTTGGCCAATGGGCAGATTACGGCCGGCAAGGCCGGCGGATCTTTTGCCAAGATGAAAACCCCCAAGGACCTTCTTGTTCTTCCTTTTATCGCGCAACCTCCTACAAGATTCTTTGAGGTGCCAAGATTGGGACCAAAGAATAAAAAAAAAAACTCAAGAGCGCAAAACAGTAAAAGAAAGAAAAACGCGCCACCTTCCAGCACGCGCCGGGCTGGAAAGGAGAAAACTCATATAAAAGAAAAGAAAAGGCAAGGCTCCAAGCCTAGGCGGTGGCAACTGGCGGCGCAGGGCGTAGCTCCGTGTTTTCCTGTGGCCCCCGGTGGCGTCGGTATACCTCTCCTTCCGCTCCGGCGGTTTGAGAGTCAGCGCAACCTCTGGTAGCGCTGTGGTTCTTGGATCCGGTTTGACGTCAGGTTGAGCACATGAGGAGGATTGTTCAGCACTGGCGGCTCTTTGGGGGTTGATCTGCTCACACGGATGAGGTGGTAGTGTAATGCTTATCTGAAGCGCAGCAGCAGTGAGTTTTCGGATTCACTCATACTGTGCGACTCCCTACGCTTGGTCGTTCACCGCTAAAACGGGTGGTGTTTGGTCTTGCTGTAGCGCCTAAGCTCTCTCAAGCTTTCGCAAAGGACTTACTCTCAGGATTTATTAGCTGTATATGTCAGACAGTTACTCGCAGGCCATAAGAGGCGAGCAAAGGGTTGAATTTCAAATTAACGAGTTCGTTGACGGGAGGTACATTCATTGATCGCGATAGTGTCACGCATCGCGTTGGCTAGAGCCCTCCACGAGGGTTTTTCTGTCATACTAGCGTGAGTGCTGGATATAGGTTTATACAAGCAGGGAAACAAACTGGTGTACAGAGACAGATGAAAAAATAAATGACTCCACCATCGTCCTTTGTCAATTCAAAAGAATAAGAAATACACCACAGTGTTTCGTCGGCTCGCTTTGAATGTTCACGGAGCAGAGCAGCCAGGGAAGAAGGTACAAGCTAAGAAGTCCAATACCGGAGTGCCCGGGGTCACCCAGTTGTCGACGAAACAAAAATCCAAATACAATCGAGGAGCAATCATGGGAAAGATCGTTCGGTTGAACAAGCGTATCCTCAAAAAGTACAAGGTGAACATGAACGCCAAGAGACCAAGCAAGCAGTGGAAAAAGCAGCGAAAATGTAGACGGAAAGCGCAGAGAGCAGGACTAATTCAGGTAAGGTTAAAGGTTGGTTAACGTTATAGTGTATGGTTATGATTATGAAGAAAACCAAAACACATAAAGATTAAGATGCTTGCTACAGTATATATAGCGAAGGTTGACTCACTCAGTAGTCAAAACCGCTCGTCGTGCCCCGTCTCCACGCATACGTGGTCCATCACATGGAATGTGATGTATACATAGAAAAAACGTAAAGTTCATGGCACGGTGGAGAAAGGCGAAAATCTTGCGCGTCGACCACCCGGGTCGCCAGATGCGAATCGAGCGCCACATCAAGAAGACCACGACCGATCCGCTCCACAAGAAAATCGCGGCCCAGGGAAAGACCTTGTTCGACTTTCGAAAAGTGGCGAAGAAGCTGCTGAAGCCCAGACGCGCAGCTAGCATGAGCAAGAAATCTGAGCTCTTTGTGCCGAGTACCTACAGCCGCTGTAAGGCGGAGGCTTCCGCTGGATCCACGTCACATCCCCGTCCAGCACATCAGCCCGCGTCGGACTCGCGAGAGTTCCGCTTTGTCGGACCATCCCCGAACTTTCCAAGGATACAAAAAACGATAACGGGCAAAACAAATCGAAGACTGTAGGCTCGCTCGGATATCCACTGTAAAAATGAGACTAAAGCTGCTCGGCATATAGAACTTTTTGTGCGTTTTTATTTTTTCCACAAGTTCAAAACTTTTGATATTGAGCCTGGTCCTAAATCCAAATATACATCGGAAGTTTCGCGATTTCAGGGATAGCGTTAAGAACGCGCCGGGACAATTGAGGGGATGAGACTGCGTTTGTGCTGTATTGCGTCAATCGCAACAGGTTTCTCTCCAAGAAAAAACCGACTGGAAAAATGATTTTGGAAAGGGCAGCTCCAATGATTAGGGAAAGCAGCTACCAACAATTCTACTATTCGGATCATTCATCATGCTTGTTTGTCTTTACGCATGGACACAGATAAGTACTAATTTATTAGCGCTAGTGTTGGAGCTCGACCTAGGGTGATCACATGTGAAATGTTACAAACTTGCCCATCGCGATGCTGTGTTTGCCCGTGAAGCTCGTATCTACGCATTCTGCCTCTTTTTCGAGCTAGCACATCGGAGCCATCATGGCCCAGAACTTCACAAGCAGAGTCTTCATCGCTTTCCAAATCTGATCACAAGCGCACCGTATTTTGTCTTCAAGAGGCGTGTGCTGGTGCGTCTCTCTGCTTTATCTCGGAATATTCGTCTCTGCTTTAGATGAGGAGGCGTTTACGTTTTTACACACTTCCCGTCTTGATAGCAACGCCAATCTCTTTGAGAAGTAGAGTACTCGACCAATGTGAGCAACTGTTTTTGCCGCCATTCCTGTTCTCCTTTATCCAGATGACATACCGTGCCTAAAAAAAACGGAATACGCAGTCGCAAAAGCTGTAGATAGTTCCGCTATACGGATGATTTTTATGATCGAGAAAAGCGCTCCTGCAATTTTCCAATCATCTACTGCAACATGAATGTTCATGCCGAATGTTGATCAAGCTCGCTTTCCGAAACTGTTGCAGCCAAGTAAGTACACAAAGCCAAGAAGGGCTCGCAAGAATGATAAATATCACACCACTGGAGGACGTTTTTGCGTGTAGATTGGTGCAGCGTATCGCACCTATTTATTTTTGAGTAACTGAATACCCATTCTCATACACCAATACCAAGCGCAGGCCGCGCTTTGTAGGGTTTCATTTTCTTGATCTTGACTATCGGGTGTGGGCCGGTGCGAACAACAATACAGACTTCAGGTTTTTGCCTTTCATCAAGAGGAAGTAGACGCGCGTAGTAAATCAATCTCAACTACACTCCGTCTGAGTATTCGTTCCTCTGCAACGAGAAAGTCTGTAGCCATAGGCAAATTCGCCGGCTGCACTCCGAAAGGTATCTCTGCCGGTGTGAAAGAAGATATATAACTTTGTTATGTAGAACGTTCTCTTTCAGCTTCACTTTCTTTGACTATGGTGAAGGTAGGCTAGGGATGTTTTTATTTTTATTTAAACTTGATGTTGAGGTCTTCGTCTTGTACTTGTTCCTCAAAAAGAAGGGACATGATGTACGTGACATTGTCGCAGCCTTTTCTCGACTCCTCGCTTTACCTCTTGCCACTTGCTGTTAGTCGGCCAGGGCTAGGGAACACCCACGCGCACCATCAAGGGAAATGACATCTCGCACTTATACACAAAAAGCTCTTGGCTGTATTAGTGCTCTTGCTACTCATCATCTTTCTTGGGAGGTCTACTAACTTTTGCTCGCCTAGATGTCGGAGATGACACCAATGCAGCGCAAAGGGAAGGAGCTAGTACTCCTGGCGATGATTCCAGAGCTGGCGAAATCAAGCGAGGGTGAAGTTCATACATAAGCTAATGATCATCCTAAATTACTGTAATTTCACTAAAAACTATCACTATCACCTTCTACATAGCAAGTTGGCCCATTGAAGTTTTTCAGTAGATGGATCATGAAGAACAAAACGCAATCAACTTTACCACTTAATGGCGTCAACGAGAAAACCAGGCCCCATGCTTGGATCGCAAAACTACCGACATCTCCAACAGCAACAGATATGAGTTTCGGTTTGGTGTGTGCAGATGGAGAAATTTCTATAGGCGGTACTTACAAAACGGCAAAATGTATGCCGATGTATTCATTATGTTGCAACCCCATATCCATTTATTTTGACAAGGCTGAGACGTTTAAGCAAGGCCTCATTTTTATTCTCTCTTGCTATTAATGCCCTCTTGTTTTTCTTTTTGGTTAAGTGTATGTTCGTTTGAAAAGGTAGTTGGTCCTTAGCCTTTACCAAATGCTAAGGACCAACCCTTTGGTGACCGAAGTTGATGTAGTATACGATCTGCAGCAATTATTGCCCCGGTGACAATTCTCGTCCAATCGCTTGCCTTTGCTTTCCCTCCAAATCTGAATAGAAATTTCGTTGACAAGTAGAAAAACCGCATCTCGTGCTTGTCGCTTTGGTCTGGCGCTCAGGTTATTGGCCGTTTCGAATAATGATAGTCGGCAACTACTGACAAACAGCAGATTAGATATTCCGTGAAAAAGGAACTTGCTCACCTGAAGAAGCGAGCACGCACTTGATTCTTTACAGTGCCTCGGTTATGATTAGCTACTTGTACTTCGATTGTCAGAAAATCTTCAAATATTGGACGAGAACGGAGCAGACCGTGTTAGCAAGCTGAATGAAGGAATCTGCGTAAAGCAGATGAAGGATGACCTCTCAAGCACAATTCACCGACTTTTTTTTAAAGGTTCATTCTCTAGCGATTTCGGAGCAGCAGAATCAATCCAGCTTTGGCTCGCTCAGTCTTAGCTCGTTGTCTCGCGATGTGATCTTGGTCGGGATGTGTCGGGTTGTAGACTTTGACAACACGACTGCGAAATCCAAAATTGCACTACGCGGGTAAGCGCCGCCGCGCGCAAAAGAAATGATTGAGTCACTTGCTCTGCGTCAGCTTGGTTTTCATGAAGTACCGACATCCACCGGCAGCTGCGACTATCGTGTTGGTAAGTAACTTCGATGACATGAAAGCTTAGTTTAGTGCGATCTGGTGCAGCTTGCTAGTGCTGAAAACACGATGAAAGATATCAATATTAATTTTACAATATTATCGCATCTCCTTTGTAGCAGGGCAACGTCAATCACCTGCGTTCTGTCCACTTATTTGAATAGCTGTAGCTCGACATGCTTACGCTACTCATGGTCTGCCTGCAGCGCCAGTTGCTGCTGCACCATCAGCAAGCGATGCATTGGAGTAACCCTTACCCTTCTCAATTACTATTCGACGCATGATCCTTTTTTTTTTGCTACATGCGAAGATTGCGACAGTCTATTTTTGGGTAAGCCCCCAAGTTAGAGACCACACCCAATTTTCAACATACCCGCTACTTCCTAGATTATCATAAATGATGGATCACCCTGATCCCGACACTAAATGCGTCCATCTGTGGGTGTCTACAACTGCGGGAGTGGGTACGTTTCCGAATCGCGCACCCAGCCCTGGATGCATGATTCGTAGCGCCATAACCGCGGGAAAATCAAATCCTGTGTAGAAAAGAAGCAATTTTTTTTTGGAAACGGAGAATGAAAAACCACATCAGCTAAAGCTCCGTGCACGGCTTCGACACAACTCGCATAGATTCTACACCGCTTCATATCTCTGTGAAAAGGAAAATGCATAGCAGAATTGTCATTTTCAATGCACAAGGGGTTTATCCGAACAAAGTGTCGCGATTGCCTAACTTTGTTCTCAACGAACAGCAGCAGGGTGGATGGATTCTTTGTTATTGCATGTTAGAGATAGAAGTAACATTATTCCGCCACTTGCTGCGATTATTTTCATTTTGAATATGACAAATTCAAATTCCCACGAATAAACATATGATCAATTGAGAACGAGACTAACACAAAGGCCAAAATAAATCGAAAATTTGAATGTTTTTCCAAAGAGCGAAGCAACATTCACGGCACCCAACTACTTTTTTTTTTCTGACTGAATAAGAGCACCAAATTCAAAGAAAGCCTCAGCCACAGGCGGTCTTTTGTAGAATTTTCTTTGCGAAAGCGAAGTTTATTCTAGTTGGACCTTGCATTCACTCAGAAAATTATTTTCTCAGTATGCCCATCCCCATATGCATTGGCTTTACTTTTGGAAGCAGAGCTGTACCTCGAGAAAATTTGGGTTGCTACTGCTACATGACGCTTCAAGTGCGGTCTTTGGATGGGGCAGATATGGGTATCATTTTCATTTCTGAAAATGCATTGCATAGAATAAAACCTGCGGAAAAAGCAGTTTCACGATTTCTTTTTTTTTTTATCCAAGATATCGCACAAAGAAAGAAAAACAAAAAGCTGAGAAGTAGACTGTCCGCATGTGGATAGGAAAATCCTCAGCAGTTTGTTTGCACGAAGAAATTGAAATGTTTCGATGTTTTCCGTTTCACCACTGAAATGATGCAGCCTCACTCTATCAACAAGAAGTAGGCACTCAAGGTCAAGTGCATCGACGAGATGTCCTTGTTCGTATTGTGTTGATTCTTATGAAGCACTGTCTACGGAGTGCCTCGCCTCTTCGTTCTCATGGTAGTGCATGTTGTATCTTTGCGAATGCGAGCGGAAAACATGACAAAAAATAAATATCTGATTCGAGTTCGAGGACGCCCGATGAAGCGATTTATTAATCAAATTGTCTCTCAATGCTGGTTTTAGTTTTTCTTTTTCAACGTATCGATTTTTGCAGAGAATGTGGCAGCATTATGTTGAGAGAAAGATGATATATATAGGAATTGGATTGGCGATATTTCGTCCGGTATCGCAAATCAATCTGATTTGATTGAATCAAATCCACCCACAAATTGTCGGTCAGATGACAGACAGCATACGCCCCCGAATGGGCCTGTTCGTGACATTGAGGGTCTGCTTAAAAGTTGCAACTAATGTATGTTGCAGTCTTGAGTAGCCAGTGGTTTGTCCAAAAATGAAGAGTGGTATGCTCCCCGGCGCGCTATCACGCGCCAAAATTTTGCGGGCTTTGTTTCGTTTTTTGCTTTTTCCCATGGGTGGTCCTTTATCCTTACTGAATGGTGGTTGCGACCTGGTCGCCCGCGAAGCCTGCAATGGTGTCGCTTTCGCGCTCCACGTCACTACCGATGCCACGAGGGCCAGAAATGGAAGCACAAGCAGGCTCGCGCAGGCCCGGGACATGGCTGATGCTGGTGACGCAGACAAAGTGAACCCAACAGCTGTCTTATCATATTCGACAAGTATATATAACTCCTCTCCTTGCTCGCATTCGCAAGGCACAAGATGAAGATCCATCGCACCTTTCAACTTCTGAGAGCACTCAGATCCATGTAGTTGTAGGCATTCATTGCTTCGGAGCGCTCTGTTGTGAGAAACGAGGAGGACACGAGCCCGATGATATCAAGCGTGCCTGAATGTAGCGCCTGCTTTTTTTTTTATTGTCGGCGGTGGTTCTGGTTTTGCGCAAAAAGAAAAACAACAGAGAAATGATGGTAAAGCTGAGCAGGAACAGGAGTCGGTGTTGAATTATAATACGCGGATGGGTACATCAAGCATCTGGCGAAAAAATACCTGGAGCATTTTGATATTCACCGGCAACTAGAAAATCATCATAGCATCACCATGAAAATTGATTTGCGATGCCAGTATGCCTGCGTTTATCTATCATTTTTTTTTCTGAATGTACCTAAACTTCCCTTCGGGATTTTACTTTCTATATAATGAAGCTCGACCGGAAACAATAACAAATTGCGCGTTGACAGTGCAAAGGAAAATAAAATGCGTACGCAGCAAGGAAGAGTAAACGAGCCTGCGAGTGCAGCTCGACCTTGGTGCGCAAGCTATTTGATTAAGATAAGTATTAACACATGAGGGCAGCGGGCACGCAGGGAAGTCGACGCCTTTCGATTTTTCTTTTTTTTATCTTTCGTGCTGGGCTTAGCGAACCCACCCCCGCAGCTACTTAGCCGCGCGGCTCTTTAACTTGGCCTCTTTGCCCTTATACCTTGGCCGCTTTGCCCTTAATCAGGAGGGGACCCACTTTGGTCCACCCACCCTGCGTTCTTTTCCGCTGTGTCAGCGGGTTGTGGCTTCGCCTCGTTGGCGTTGTGTCGGCTTACCCTCCCCTTCCCGAGGTTCATCCGCTTGTAAAGCGGGGTTCTCCTCGGGTCGCGGCTCCGCCACGTTGGCTCGGGGCCTGCACTACGTTTGCCTTCGGGAGTGTAGCCGACAGCAGCCAACGAGCTCTTCCTTGGGACTTAGCATAATCAAAATGCGTACGCAGCAAGGAAGAGTAAACGAGCCTGCGAGTGCAGCTCGACCTTGGTGCGCAAGCTATTTGATTAAGATAAGTATTAACACATGAGGGCAGCGGGCACGCAGGGAAGTCGACGCCTTTCGATTTTTCTTCCCGCCCGCCTCGGGGCCTGCACTACGTTTGCCTTCGGGAGTGTAGCCGACAGCAGCCAACGAGCTCTTCCTTGGGACTTAGCATAATCAAATCAAGTTTCATGTGATGATGGTGTTGCTCATGGAGGGTCCACCCGTGGATATTCCGGACGATATCGCCATCGGATGCTCCGCACCCATATTGGAACAAGTAGCCAAGCGTAGACGGGTCGATGGCGAGTTGCTACAAGGCGCACGAAAAAAAGTACGGAGTAGTAGCTGTGCAGTTGCGGGATGCTGGCAGTCTGCATAGTGCTAATGCAGCGTTTTCTTTTCCACTCTCTCAGCAACTTCCGCGCTATCTGTTGACTTCATTGAGGAATCATGGTATTGGTATTGTCGAACTTTTGCCGAGAGACTGCTCAACAGCGTCTGGGAAAAGCAAATCATAACTGGGTGAAAAGCTTCCGCGACAAGAATTTTCATTACGAACTTAAGGGTCTGTTCGCGTGTACGAAGCTCGTTGCATTCTGATGTCCTCTCTACTCTTGGCTCTTACTGGTTCCCACATCGGAGCGGAGAGGTGGAGCACGTGAGCGGCAATTTTTCGACAGATAGGTTGATCTCTCAAATGGGTGTAGATCTGCCTCGCTTTTTGAGTTGCCTTAATGGAAGATACGAAAGAGCGGCGGGGCTTCCACTGTGGGCAAAGATAGAGAAACACGCAAATTATATTGGCTGCTTAAAATGCAGATTTCGGGATCCGATTCTGTGAAAGTGGACCTCATTCACTCCGAAGGGCCTCTGTTTGGTTTTACTGAATAAACAAAATGGCATCTTCGAGCGCGAGTATACTTTCGCAGAAGGAGCAGCGCATCCGAGAGATGCGTATGGAGCTGAACCAGGTGCAGGGGCAGCGGTCCGTGCCGGATTTCGTTGACGCCAGAGTGGTCGCGAACCAGAATGCCGGGGGCGGGGTGTCTTATCTAGAGCAGCAATTAGCTGGCGATGCTAAAGCTCAGTGGAGCAACTACGTTCCCGACGAGCTGCCGCACGAGCAAAATGGAGCGCTCTATTTCTACGAAGTGCATCGGAGACGCAAAACAGAAGGGGAAGTATACCACCGTTGCAATATTCAGTTCGGCCGGAAAACCTTGGAGGAAGCGGTATCTACACGAAGTGAATGATTTTCATCGAACGATGACAATGAAGATTTGGCAATCGCGATTGCAATTCAGGGTGACCAAAGGCATATGAAAAAAGCAATCAATACACATGCACCGCAACAGATGATTGGCGACCTCACTAAGCCGATGACTGTAAAAGTCAGGTTCGAATAAGAGCTCTTCTCACGGTCCGGCGTGCATCGTGCGGAATCCGCAGCCTGAAAAAGCTGCGTGATGGTACAGATTTTGCAGCAAGCCGTCTGTCGGATCTGCCGCCGTCATTGTTTGAAGCCACAGCCACAACGGAAGGCCGCTTCAGGCGGCGTGGAATGGCGGCACGGAGCATGGATGTTGTGGACGAATGTGAATGCAGCGAGTAGTTTGGACTTTCCTTCTTTAGGTAGCTTGAACAGAAGGTGGAACTGCGTTTCTTCGAAGAAGGTTTCAGACAGTAGAAATCATAAGGAAGTACAAGAAGAGTTGTAATTCGTGAAGAGTTTCTGTTTCTGATTTCACATTGAAAGACGCAAGCCGACATTTGGCAGCGAACGGAGCGGCGCATGTGCAAGGATTCGTGTTGTGAGCCGCAAGTTTTCGGCATTTTCGTCACGCAAAAGCAAAAGCTGCTTCTGGCATGCTCAAGCATTTATGTTCGTACACACGACACCGTCGAGTAGAGTGGTAAAACCTCAAAGATATCGCCGAAGTATGAGCGTCAATAACCTGTGATTGCAAGCGGAACTTCCCTTGCTGTAAGCTGAAATCGACCTGATTCCCGCAGCAAAGCACCATGTAATGAAGATATGATAACGACTACTAGGGAAGATGTGACTCTGCAGTAGGGCGGCTAGGGAGTACAGTGGGAAGCTCTTCTTCTAAGCCAGACACTTCGCAAGCGCTGATGCCTGTACTTCGTATTGATGAAAAAAAAACTGGCCTAAAACAAAGTAGAAACACGGTCTGGTCCTAGTCAACATGTGAACAAGCAGCCGTCCAGAACTTGTTCCGAAGTACATAAAGATGAATGTTTTGCAGGGGCTCGCGGAGCTTTCTAAGCAGAGCGCCGACGTGGTGTCGCAACAGAACGAGCTGGAGCGATTGCTATTGCGAGGAAAAATCCCACCTCTCCATACTCGTGCGTTGTGTGCTGGACAAATATTGCTAAAAGGTAAAGAGGAGCAGCTGCCTTGCAATTTGTCATGCTATTCCATTCCTTATGTCTGCTGCACTTTGCAAGTGCAACGCTTTTGGATTTGCATACGTGGCAACAGTGTGATTGTTATCTCTATGCGTTCTTTATGTATGACAACTTGATTTTTCATTTTTGTTCACATGAGAAATTTCCTTTGGAGTATCGACACGGGGGCTTTTTCGTTTCGATAGTTGTCGCAAGAGAACGAGCGGCTCTATGACAAGTACATTCGCGAGAAGGAGCAGCGAATCCTGCTGGAAATGGATCAAGTCTACCAGAGCCTGCAGAAAAGCGTGCAGCATCTTCCCTCGGGGCCGCCGCGGCCGCCCCCCCTGGGGGGCACAAGTGGTGCAACATCGACAAACAGCTCGACCTTTCGCCACCAGGCCCTGGGAAGCGGCTTCGGTTCGTCTGCTCGAGGACACTCCTCTTCGCCTATCCTTTCGCGCGGCGCGGAGCCAGAGCTTCAATTTGCCGAAATCGGTAATGAGCGCCAGCTGTCGTCCGAGTATTTCGTGCAGCTGGCGCTCGAGACGGGCAACTTGGAAGAGTTGCGTCGGCAGCAAGAAGAACACGCGCGCACTGGGCGGCAAAAAGTGGTCGCTGACGGGCAGCACGATGAACAAGAAGGTCCTCCTGTGTGCGATTCTCGGTATAGAAATGATGTCGAAGTAAAGGCGAGTGGCGCTGACTTGCCCCAGCAACGAACAACTGCAACCAGCGACCTGCACCACACTGCCACTTCCTGTCGCGAAAGCTCCTCGTCTACTTCGTATTGCAGCCAGATGCTGCCCAGTCCCATCTTGCGAAACAGCAGAAGTGCATGCGAAGAGACTGAGCGTGCGGGCGCCTTATGGGACAACGAGGGAGACCCGCAAATGCTGCTTCATCGGGATCCTGTTCCAGACAGTGACAAACACAGGAAGTCTGTCCGCTTCGTACAAATCGAAAAGAGTATCCAGGGCGCTCTGTCGGAATTGGTTCCGGTCGAAGTGACGGCCGAGGAAACGAACGAGGAGGAAAGCGTGAGGCCTATTACTGCTACTATTACTGGAGGCACTACAGATGCAACTCGTATCGCTCGTGAAGGTACTGGAAGCTCTGCTCCCGCACTACCGTCCACGCAGCCGCCTGTGGTGCCAAAACTTCCTATCCCGCAGCAGAGGGAACTACACGGGTTGCTGACCATATCCTCGTCCTCCGCACAGTCTCCAGCACTTGACGAGGTAGCCTCTCCTTTAACCACTCTGCATCTCGCGAGTTCATCCTCCTCGTCGGCCAAGCGAGAACACAGGCACCGGGCGCAGCCGGGCGGCAAGGTCATTGCCAGAAAAAGCAAAGCGGGGCAGTCGCGTGGACCTCTTGGGGTCAGTGTGGCCCCGTTGGTCGAAATTCCTCCGGACCCGGCTGCTGTAGAACCACCGACCCGGCGTGGAGGTGGTGTAACCGACATTGAGGACACGGAGATGCGCCAGCTCTACACCAGCGATGGATGTCCGGTGGTATCTTCCCAAGGGCGCGGGGCTGAAAGTGCAGGTGCTGGGCTTGTGGCTTCCAGTCCATCACTAGTTGTTCACGGTGGAGACACGGGCAAAAACACAAATGCTGATCGGGACGATCTTCACAACACGCCAAAACCAATACTTGTCGAAGTGTGCAGTGCCTCTTTATGTGCTGCAAAGAGCAACAGGTTGTGCGACTCCTACGGCAGCCGCGACGGTCTGGTGGAAGTAGCTCTTCCACTTCCGCCTGATGTTGAACGATCGCCGGAACCTGCGAATTGTGATCGTAGCGTCCTCGTTCCGGAAGTTGCTGATCAGGGGCCTGATGTTTCCGTGACCCAGGTCGGCAAGTGTGCGAAGAATGTAGCCGCCCCACCGCAGATCGATTATGATTTGTTCGGGGATCTTAGTCGGACAGCCCTCACGCCTACCGCATCCGAACTCCGACGTAGCGAGCCTGGTGAGCCTGTGCTTGCAACGGACGGGGCGTCGGCGAGTCCGCAGAAGTTCACGCGCGCCCGCAATTCGTTTTCGGCATCTTTTTTGCGACCACAGGACCGCTCGTTGCTTCAGCTGCGAAGCGCCAGCAGCAGCAGCGCCGAAGTGTCATGCTCCACGGAAGCAGGGACGATGACCGCAGGAGGAGCTTTTCCGACGCAGCAGCGTGCAAAAACAACAGAGGCACGACTGTTGCGTTCCAGTGGAGATTCTCTTCACGAAAAGCTTACCTCCGGTGCTGGCGCGCACGCCGTGTGTGCCGAGACGAGAGAAGGATGTGCGGACTTTGAGGATAGGAAGTCCACGGGGGGCACCAGTAAAAATAGTCGTGGCACAAACTATCTTCGCGACGAGAAAGCTCGACACGAAGAACAAGAGTCGGAGGTGGAGCAGAAGCACAACACTGCCCGGGATATTAAAGAGGCGTTGGTTGAGAATTCTTTACTTCTTCAGCGCAATCACGGTCGGACATCTTCAGCGCAATCAGGCTCGTCGCGGTTCGCTCTGGACCCTGCTGCCTCGGATTTGGCGAATCTACCGGATGTGAGCTCCTTCTGGCTGGATTCTATCGATGCCGGGTCGTCCATTCATCATTCTCCATCGGAGCATTGTGCTTCCCCATCTGCAGCCATCGAGGGACCTCGCGGTGCGCCGCAGCGCAAAGACGCAGCTCTTGTTCCCTGCGTCGACAATGTCACTATTGCGCGGAGCATCGCGCCAATTTGCCCGGATGAGCAAGATTTGGCACAGATTCGGGACGAAGAACCAGAAAAGCTTCAAGGTCGATCACAGAGAGGTGGAAGCTGTGGGGTGGAAGATGGAGCAGGAGAATCTGCAGCCTCGCAATCAAGAGGGCCCGGGAACAAGTTAGCGGCAGATGAAAATCATGGTACCGTGGGTGAGGGCGTTGGCGAGCATAAGAATGCAGAGTCGGTTGTTCATGATGTTGAAGAATTCTTAGACGATGACTTCGAGGAAAGCGGGTTGGTCGACGTATTTCTGAACCACCTGCAGCAGGAGGCGCAGCAGCGCAAGGCAGGCCGTTATGCACTAGTAGACACTTCTTCGCTACATGAAAACTTCCAAGACTCCTCGCTTCTTTCGGACGGCAATGGAGAACATGGGCTCAAACTACACATGGAGATGATGCCTTCATCATCATCCGCGACGCTATCGACCGCTGGAAATGATAAAGGAATCGAAGTTGATGACATTGACCGCGCGCTCCAGTCCTTCGGGAGATTCAATGGAGCTAGCGGGGGTCGTGCACGGAACGACTATTCCGGCACGTTGGTTGATGAGACTTCTGAGCCCCGTGGTGGCGGAAGCGCGACGTTCGCTGGTGAAAACAACAACGCGAAGATCATGGGTGCGGGGCCATCTTTGGTGCACCAGTCTCCCGCCTCGGGCTCCGGCTCTAGTCAGCAGCGGCCCAACAAGGCCGAGGAGCATGGGGATGACGGACCGCAGCCGGAGAGCCTGGGCTGCGTCGTGTGCTCCGATGTGTGGACCAGTACTAGTTCGAACAGCACCTCGAATGAGGAAGAGTGGAAGACAGCCCGCCCCGTACTAGAGGAGGACGAGGAGAGTAGGAGTGGTGCACGAGCCGCCGTATTGGTCGGTGAGGACAAGAACGACCACGACGGCGGACCACGATCGCTACTGGGGTCCAGCGCGGGCAGTCAGGGCGGTACCGGGACGCGGCTCGACCTGAAGAAGACGCAGGCCGCCTTGTCCGCTGCCACCGGCCTGGAAGACGACTTGAAGCGCGACTTGATGCAGTTCCTTGCGGAGCTGGGCGACTCGGCGGGAGCAGCTTCAGGCGCGGACTCCAAAGCCAGTAGTTCAAGTATAGGAGGAGCCGGTTGTAGTGCAGCCCCGACGCTGCGAACGCGTTCGATTTCGAGGTCCGCGACTGATGCAGCAGCCTCTGAACGTGCTGGTGGTCGAGAAGGGGACGACGAACAGCATAGCAGCAACCTGCTTGGTAACAGCTGCACGAGCACTGGCAGCGGGAAAACTAAACTCTTGTGCGAAAACCGCCCGCCAAAAAGAAGCATTCTGCACAGCGTGGAGGATATGGTGCGGCAGATGGAGAGTAGCACTTGCAGTGACCGCTGGACTGCACGAGGCCGGTCTTTACAAGCGGGGACGCAAAACATGATGCTACAGGTATATTACTCCTACTCGTCTCTCGGATCTACTAACTACTTTCCTGTTTGTTTGTGATTCAAAATGATGGTCAGACAGATTTTTTAGAAATGTGTCAGGCTGCAAATTAAGCAACAGCCGGCTCGTTATAAGTACATTTCGAGCTGGAAAATTTTTCGAGCTGGAAAATAGTTCGAGCGGGAAAATAGTTCGAGCTGGAAAATGTTTCGAGCTGGGAAATATTTCGAGCTGTTAAATATTTCGAGCTGGGAAATATTTCGAGCTGGGAAATATTTCGAGCTGGGAAATATTTCGAGCTGGGAAATATTTCGAGCTGGGAAATATTTCGAGCTGGAAAATATTTCGAGCTGGAAAATATTTCGAGCTGGGAAATATTTCGAGCTGGAAAATATTTCGAGCTGGAAAATATTTCGAGCTGGAAAATATTTCGAGCTGAGAAATATTTCGAGCCGGAAAATATTTCGAGCCGGAAGATATTTCGAGCTGGAAAATATTCCGAGCTGGAAAATATCGCGAGCTGGAAAATATTGCGAGCTGAAAATGTTGCGAGCTGGAAAATATTTCGAGCTGCAAAATATTTCTATTTCGAGCCGCAAAATATTTTTGGCCGTTGGGCGTTGGGCGACTTCCCAAATCGCGACAGCTTTGGAAAGTATGAAAATTGTCAAAAAAATATTCGGCGTGGACGATTTTCCTCCCTGTTGCAAAATTTTAACTGCCCCTGCTCAGCAATAGGAGTTATAAATACTGGCATGATCTTCAGGCCTGCTCGGATTTTTCGCTAGTGCAGATGGAAGCAAGTGAGATGTCCGCCGAGTCACGTGCGGGCTTCGCTGTATTTTCGTCGCGGAGCCGCCCCGAGGACCAAAACCGGAGGTACGAACACGAAGAGGAGCATCATTCCGATGTTGAGATGGCGGAGAACGACGAAGAGGTTGGCAACATCGTGGTGCGCACCCCTGCTTGTAGTGATCAAAATGCGCAGAAAAATCATGCCAGCAAGGAAACGCATTTGTTGCACTTAGAAGACGCAGGGACTGTGCGGGGAACAGGAAAGACGGAGCGTCTGCATCCCATCGGAATAAAGATCGCCAACGAGGTCGAGGAACTCGCCCTGCGCCACGACAAGCCTGTAGTTGCTGAGTATGTGCAGACACAGGGTGCTGCAAGCATGCTAATCGAGGGAGATCATCCGCACGTTGAACACGATTTGATTCTCGCGCCGATGACACTCGACGACGAAAGCAGTGCGCTAAAGATGGAGCTCTGCGGGCCTCCCGGCAGATCGAGCGACGCTGGTTTTTTGGCTTCAGCAGAAGCTCCGAACAAGCACCTGTTCACACCTGGTGGTCCGTCTATGTGTAGTTCCGACTTTCCAAAGGAAGTATTGGCACCAGCGGAGCAGGAAACTGTTTCACTGCTCTGTGAAGAGGAATCTGTAGCTCTCGGCCAACATGGTGCACAAGAAGAAGACCCTGCCTGTGATCGGCGGGAACACGTACGTCAACACGAAGAGCTCAGAAATTCGAAGTCAGTTATCGAAAAGTCGCCCGTGCTGCACTTCGGGCACCAGGGGCAGCAGCAGAATTACAAGTCGCCCGAAATAGAAGACACAACACCCCTCGCACACAAGCAACCTTTTGGCAACCAAGCGCGTGGTCGACCACCCGCGGCAACAAATAACGCGTGGATGTTGCCACGAGAATCGTTAGTGGAAGTGCCGTTTTCGGAAATTCTGCTCGCGTCGACGCGCCTCCAGGATCGCGACGTATCGGGGACGTCGACGCTGCTTTATCCTAACGAGTCGCAGCAATCAGATTCCCGCGACGTAGTGCTAGGTGCGGAGATGTACTCTGTCGTCGAGGACGAAGAGGAACAGCGAGGGTACTCTTGTGTGGTAGTGCACTTGATTTAGTTTTAGAAGTGTTTCTACTTTTCCTAATCTCCAATAGAAGAAAACAGAAAGCCACCGACAGAGGGCTCGCTTTGTTTTTGGACTGCGATTGATTTTATGCAACATTCCTTGTCGCAGAAAAAGGAACTGAAACGAAAATAATCGGAAGTGCATGCAACTACATCCCAAAATTACGACACAGGACACCAGAGGACTCGGCCTCCGGGCAGGAACAGCCAGACATTGCTGGGGTTGTAAGTGCAGAGCGATACGCGCGTGTGGCACGCAAGCCGGCTGGTTTCAGAGACCACAGGTACACCTACGAAAACCGACCTGGCCCGCACTGCAGCGCATCTTGGGAAGATTATGAAATTTACATACTAGAGACGAGGAGTCCTCCTGTGGTTTCATCAGGTGCTGCGAAGATGGATGTGCATGTGACACTTGCTTTGCACTACTTACTTTTACAGGTATTCGTATTATCAGCATTGTTTGAGGACATACATACCCCGGCCACTGATGAAAAGAGCTGGCTCGAGTCCTATGATTGGAAGTTCCATACACACCTGTCTTCGATTCAGGGCAGCTGGACGACACTGCAGCAAGCGCGGCTGAAAAAGCCGCGGAATAACCCCTGTGCCTCGCTCGAATTCTCGCGCAGCATTCTCCAGCGCCTCGACAACTTGGCCGATATGAAGTGAAGTAACTGCGTTAGCAGATGCTGGAAGAATCACACGAGTGATTTCATCAAGCACTTTGACGAGTTGTCCATGTTAGTTTTGTGATCTGTCTGCGCACGTGAAAAATTGTTTTCGAGCATTCAGTCAGAGTCAGCTTGTTCAATCTGTAATTGCTACATGATTGGCAACATGTCGCTCTGCATCATGAGATGTCGGGCTCTTGACGCTCTACTGTCTCCGCTGAAACATCAAGGTCGCCACTTGCGTCACCGGTGAACTAGAAAAGTGCTGTTCGCTTACATTCGATGCGTTCGGATTTGGAGATATTCTGTAAATTTTTGATGTACGATCAAAAGACGTGAAGGTACTAGGTACCAGAGCACCCTGTTTCTTGCTACGTCTCTATTTCTCTTGCAAGAAAGTTTTCAACAATAGATTATGAATGAATTCTTTTCGCAAGAAGAAAAAAAGAGCACGACCGCCTGCAGTTCAAAGTAGCCGTGGTTTCTTTACCAGCTTTCGAAGATCCTCCGATCGAGCAGCATGGTCGAAACGTACGCGAACGCAGTGGCCGCGCTCGGGGTTGACCTCGTAGAACGCGTGAAGATGGAGTTTCGGAGCCGGGACCGACTGCAAGCCGGCGTGTTGAGCCTCGTGGAGTGCGCGTACATCTTGCGCAGCCAGGGCTTCTGCCCCACGGAGCCGCAGTTGCAGCAACTCTCTGCGTTGGGGATTCCTGCTTCGACGGCTTCGCCTTCGCGGGACCCAGCAACCGCGCGCGGCGCGACTGGGTCTCTCAAAGTGGTGGAACAGAACGAAGTCACGGAGATTTCGCTGAAGACACTGCTGGCTGGCGCGTGCAAGATTGGGCGCCCAGAGCCCCGTCGCGCGGAGCTCTACGCTTTTTTTCAGCCGTATGACGCGCAAGACACTGGCTTTGTCCCAATCCCAGTCTTTCGAAACTTGCTGGAGAATGTATCAAAATGAAAAATGCCCCCACCCCCGAACTTGGGAGCATTTGTATTGCAAACCTTTCCAAATGAAACATTCGCCCTCTTGCATCTATCAGCATCACAGGTTTCCAATCGTGAATGGCAAAGATTTGTATTGCAAAAGACCCCAGCAAGAGCGGCGCTTGTCATGCAAGCGATGCGATATACGCCTAGATTCTGCAGCAGAAAGATTTGCACTCCTTTCATGCATGACAAAAAGTTTTCATTTGGAAACTTCGCATCACAAATTTTTCCAATTTTAGGGGTGGGGGGCATTTTTCACTGTAATAGAATGTGGGGGACTGCTTGCCTCCGGAAGAGGTGCAGGAAATTCTGACAGAGCTGACTCTGTCAAACAACACCATGGAAAATACGGTAGATTACAAGAGCTTTATCGACCTCATCACACAAGATCTATGAGGAAAATAGTCATCCGTGCTGGATGTAGTCGTAGATTACCCAAAAGGTGGTGCCGCGTGGACGTGCTTTGTGTTGTTCAGTGTGCTAATACTCGGCGAATGGCCCAGCACACAGGATCGCTGCAGAAGGTCTGCACCGTGCAAAGTGTTTCGTGCTGCGGGAAAAGTTTGTGCGTTTCAGTCTGCTCTGTTGGACACTTCCTATTGCACGTGTGGAGAGGTAGTCTGCAAGTAGATGGAGAAGGAGCCTCTGCTGCGCAGTTGTTTCCATACGTTTTTTGTTTTCACTCGCAGAACATTCTTGGACAATAGTTTTTCTTGGCTCTACTATGGTTGTAGTGTACTACTGACAGTGACAGACTCGTCTTTCTAGGCTCCATGATCTCGTCTCTTCCTTTGTTTGCCCGTGGCTCCCGTCTCCGTAGTTGCGCAATTTTTTAGGGATTGCGCCGAGAAAAAGTCAGTGTGTACATACAACTTGGACGTCGCACCACAGATTTTTCTTTTCCTCTTCAAGTTTTGATCGAGCTCGTCTACGGAGTTCCCCTTTACCGCCCAGAGCGTTGGCAGTGCGCCGTTTACCACATCGCGAAACGGCCACGACAGTCCTCGTACTTACCGGGGGGTTCAGCATGGGAAATAATCTCCCAAAGTATGCGCAGTCTTACGTGACCGAGCAAGTAAGCGATCAATTTGGGCTTCCTTTCAACCCTTGGGATGGCAGAGGATCCTTCTTCGGCAAGGCTGGTGCCATACATTTTTTGAATCAACAAAGCATGCAGGAAGGATGAAACAGAGAAGTGTAATGTTAGTTCTATGGACGTCAAGAACTTTGCTGGAGCTGGTTCGGTTTGGCACATTTTTCCGAGGGTGATCTTGCCTCGACATGAAAGCGATGCATGACCACTACAGGCGGCTCACCACCCCCGGACCAGGCGCGACCTTCCAGCAAAGAGATGGGCGAGACTGGAAGCTTTCCGAGTAAACCAAAATCAGAAGATTGGTCGTGCTATGGTAGGGACCGAGGATGCTGGAAGCGTACTTACTACTTTATTTTCGCGTTCACAAATCAACACATAGTGATAGTAGTACACGGCAGACCATTTGGTGCGTTGGTTTCACTTGTGTTTGTCTTGAATGGACGAGATCGTCAACATGACTTGCAAAATCTGCTCAGGTGCATGTACGGGGCCGGTCTCTTACTTTGGGGATCCGACCTTCATGATGTCTGTCGGCTTGTGGACGCTTCGTTTTGGGTTTCCCCTCCTGGGGTGGTTTTTTTTCGTCGCCATCGGAAAGTTTGCCGCCGGTTTCGGGAGCGCATTCCTGTTTTTCTACCTGATTTCGAGAATAGACTTTACACACGGTCCTGCGAAGCACGTGCCGCAGGGGGAGGAAGCGGCTGAATTCCGTTGCCCGGACTGGCTATCCACACATCGAATAAACTTCGCTGTGGCCGGTGCCGGGGGAGTAGGTATGGCGAGACTTTTCTTTTCGTCAAAATCAAAATGTCATCGCATCAAGCGCAATTCGATTGATATACGATAGTTTGCACAAATTTCGACGTGTATTTTTCAACTCAGTAGGAGGTAGCAGGCATCGGATACTTGTATCATTGCCCAGGAAAATCGACGCTCATCAACACGTTGCGAGGGCTGAAGGCAAAGGATCCGCTCGCGGCCAAAGTCGGTGCAAAAGAAACCACCATGGAGCCCATGTATAATTTTTTGGACCTGGATAACCACCATTATGTGCTAATAGTAAAATCTCAAAGCCAATCACTATTAACGAAGCTCCTGCTGCCTTGATAAGGTGAGTTCAGACCCCTTTGCGTTAGCGACGAGCGAGGTATTTTTTTGTCACAGCCTCTGCACCCAGCTTCTACTTCTAGCAATCTTTCCGTTGTACGGGCATCTAATTGTCTCGCACTTTCGTTGAAAAAAATGAAATATTCTTCTAGGGACTACCGCTTTCCAGCGCAGCAGAAGCCGTTTTCCAGTCTGACAAATTTGGACAAGGTCTCCCTGTGGGACCTGCCCGGTGTTGGTACTGAGGCCTTCCCTGCGAGCACCTACGTGAAGCAAATGGGTCTAAGATACTTCGACGGCGTGCTGATTGTCACTGCTATCCCACAGAAAAAAGCTCTTTGTCATGGGCCAGCCCACAGCGTGCTGCTTCAGGTTGTGGAAGTACGGAAGCAGGGAGCATTTCTTTGACTTTGTCTATGTCTGCGGCTTTTGCATTAGCGTTACAGCAGAGAGTATCTCTCTGGGATAACAGCGGAACGGTTCACACAAAATGACATCATGCTGATGAACGCCTTGTCGGACTTTGACGTGCCGTTCTACATGGTACGGAACAAGACCGATCAAGCTTTGGAAATGGAGTACGCCGAGTACGGCAGGAGCACCGAATCCGTGCTAACTGAGCTGCGAACCTACTACAAGGAACAAAACGTGAGCCAGCGTCTGTACTTTCTTTCCGCCGCGAAGCTGGAACAGAAGCGTCTCGACTTCGACGACCTTCTCTTTCAAATCGCGTCCGACCTCAGCTCACACAGGAAGTTGCTGTGAGCAAGGAAGAACAGGTCGACATGGAGATTTTCTGTGTCCTGGCACCAGCCTCGACCAGAAAGTACGTAGTACATGCGACGTCGGAAATTATTTCGCATTGAGTTTGAGTTCTTGTTCCGTCGTCGCACTCCGTTGCTGTATTTTCTGTTATTGTGCTTTTTGGGAACCGAAAAGCAAGAAGAAGGCGGCATTTTTTTTTTATTTGACTCAATGGAATACAGACTGGATATGAACTTGCAAATTGAAATACTCTATCAAAGGCGCTCTCTCTCATGACAACCTGAATTACTCTTCTTTCTGAAAGGCTTGAGTATGATATCAATCTCAAATAAGTTCTTGACCTGCTTAGAATATCTTTCAAAGAAATGCGTAAAATCTGGTGAAGGAAGATCTTCTGCCTCCTAGTCCTATCGAAGAATTGATGATACGGCGTGTACTTTGTCGCTGTGGAATTTATTTTCTGTCATGCTAGAAGATGTTATGCCCGCTCCTCTGTTTAGGTTTTTGCATTTTGGAACTTGATTTGTAGGACGCTTGCCAGCAGAACTGTTGTTTGCTTTTTCAGGCGGAATGCTGATCAATCAATCCCCTGACGTGATGCTAGCGTGTAACTCTCAATGTGATTTCGAGACGAGAACTAACTTGCGCTTGGCTTGTACTTGTTTTTTGGTCTTCTTTCTGCATATGCATGAATGGGACGAAGAAGAAGAACCGATACCGATTACTTTCACTGTCGCTCGGCTTTTTGCGGAGGATCAAAATGCTATAGACTGGCCGCTGCCACCAAAATAAATCGATGTAGAAGTAATCGGTGACATGTTCTTGCGTGTTGAGTTCTCCTATCGTTTCCATCGTACTACTTTCATTTTAGGCGAACATCGCATCTGCTTCTTCGTTCTCTTTTCGTTGTACTTCGTCGATCCATTTCCGGACCGATACCGCAAGGGGAGGCCGGCGTCCACAGACGACTAGGGAGACTTGCAGCAAGGCTCGGGATTCGCGCCGCTCTGAAAGAGGGTTTTTTTGTTGTATCAGCTATTTTTGCAGCTGCAGCAACATACGTATCTGTGCTCGATCACACTCACACATCGACCGCAGTTTGATCCGCTTTTTGAAAATTGCAGTCATTGCTTCGATCATGTCTCGCTCTACTACCCCCCTAACTCTGTCCGCCATCGTTGCGCGAGGCGGGACCTCGAAAGGTTTGTTTTTTGAGGGAAGTGCCTTGTGCCGGGAGCTCAGGTTTCCTGCTGGCTGCACTGTTTCCCAGTTATTTGATGAGAAGAAGAAGTCTGAGACTGAGAGCCATATTTCGCTCTCGGAAAAAGCGACACTCCGACAGAAGCTGACCCGCTCACTGCTGCGCGTTGTGCTCAATAAAGAGGGCCTGCCGGATCCGTCAGGCGCTCAAATAGACGGAATGGGAGGAGCGACCAGCTCTACCAGCAAGGTGGTCATTTTAGAGAAACGTGCGTCTCCTGCCGCTTCCAATAGGAGCGGTGATGTGGAAAAAGTTGTCATCAATTACATTTTCGGCCAAGTTGCCACGAAGACGCCGGAGATAGACTGGAGCACTGCCTGCGGCAATTTGGCCAGTGCAGTGGGGGTCGTCGCCGAATTCTTTGGTCTGGTGAAGAGTAGCAGTACAACTCCACCCACCTCTGAAGAAGAAAAGCACGGCCCGGCCGCGCCGAACCCCCTCTCAGTTTGGCAAGTGAATAAAGGATACCCGCTTGAAATTCAGCCGTTGCCACCGGACCACCCCATTGAGATTGCGGGTGTGCCAGGCTTCGCGCCCGGATGCGTCGTCAACTTCATACTTGGAAAAAAGCAGGAACCGTTGTTGCCATTAGGGGCAAGCACGGAAATAGAGATTTCGACGAGAACTGAAGATTCTGCGGAGGATACAATTCAACCGCCTGGCATGAAGATGAGCGAACTTGCAGCTGCATCTGTCCGCTCTATTCCCGTTACCGTTGTAGACGGCGCCGTGATCTCCGTGTTCTGTGCCGCGCGCGATCTTGGACTGGAGTTACCTGGAGACTCAAATTTTGTCGCGGACCTGCAAGCGTACACTGCAGCGCAGACTGCGAGAGCAACGCTGCTTGTTGATCGCGTTCGCCGAGCGGTCGCGGAGAAGTGTGGCGTGGCAGACTGGGGCGCCAGCGCAGCTCGGGTAGTGTGGGTCGGGCGAAACGATGAAAGTGGACAACTCAGAGCCTGCGTTTCGGCGCCCGGAAGGCCGCGGCATCACGCATTCACCGGAACGGGCGCGGTCAACCTCGCAATCGCCGCGGCTATACCGGGAACGGTGGTCGCTGACGAACTGGGCGGAGGGGGTCACCACACAGCGAGCGGTGCCCAGCTGCGGTTCGTGCATCCCGCTGGCCCCATGGATGTCACCAGTAGTGTGCGATTCAATGACGCGCGTGACGCATGGGAAGCAGAGTCTGCCGGGCTCGTGCGCTCAGCGAGGGTGCTCATGAAGGGAGAAGTTTTCCTGGAAGGGGACTAGGTGGCAGAGTAGAGGGCTAGAGCAGATTTTCATCGTTGGAAGCAGGGGTGTCAAGGCCGCAACAGATGTTTACCGCGTTGCACTAGCCGCTGAATAGAATGGCAAGATTATGCAACGAGGATTTTATCGGGGCATGGCGCTTCGAGCGGGCCAACCATTTTGGGTGCTTGTGCCTTCTGTTCCAGTGGTTGAGTGAGTCGTACTCGGTATGATCAGCACGAAAGAATAAAGCGTGATGACTGGTGGCAAATAGTGCTTCGAGTACTTACACAGATCATGCTTGTCGTCATTTCTCGTGCCGTTTACCGTAGGCTCCTTAAGGCTGTTTGGATTCTGTTGGGCTACACAGAATGGCTTCGCCGTGGTTCGTTTTGATTCCTTCACGAAAAAGCATGCTGCCGCTGAGGTTCTGCTCACCAGCATCATCTGGGTGTCGAACCATGTTGCTTACGATGGTTGTATTGTGGAATCATGGGATTCGAGAGCGAGCGGCCCTAGTACAGGTTCTACACGAATCTGACGATCGTGGAAGCCGAGCAGGATCTGCCCTGGACGGGGTGCTAGCACGTCGGTGGCAGGAGGTGTGCGCGGAAATGCCCAGTGGTAACTGTGTGACTGATTTTCACGAGGATAACGTGCGTCGGGTATGCGATCCGGGTCAGCACGGGAACGAGAGTCCTACTGATGTCACCAGTGAGGAAACTACTCTTAGGGTCAGTTACGGAAATGATACGGCCGCCAGCCCCAACCACTTTTTGCAGTACTCGCCGCAACGCGGCAAGAAGCGCATCCTTGGAAAGCCAGTGACCTCGATTTTTTCCAGTAGTCGCCCGTGGGACTTTACGAAAATTCGGAATCTGAGTGCGGAGCTCCTGCTTGAGCTACCTTGGCGGAACAGGACGACCGGAAAAAAAGGATCGGCCTCCGCAAACCCGGTGCGAGTCCTGCGGAATCTGCATCCGGTCTGCCACTTGCATTCGGTGTTGCTTCCTCCCGGCACGCGCTTTCAAATCTTGGATGCGGACTCTTGGTTGGTCGGCTGCTTCTTCGCTTTCCGTTCACAGAAGCTGCGGCTCTACTTCAACTCTCTCGGAGCTGGGGCAAGCGTAAACCATATGCACTTTCAGGTCTGGGCGCCGCCGGCGCTCGTTCCGATCGACGAGCTGCCGCGGAAAATTCTGACGAAGAATCTCGCCCCGATCGACTACCTCACCGGAGACGCGGAGAGTCCGCAGCGCCGCCGCGCGTCCGTCTCGGTTGCGCTGATGCAGAACTGGGCGCTCTCTTCCATTCTGGAATTTACCGTCGTGAGTGAGGACGATGTGTTGAACGCAGCTGCAGACGACGGACTCCGTGCAGCAGCTCTAAAGGACGCGCCAAGCGAAGATTCACAGAAAGCGAACGATTTGCATTGTGAACAACCTGCTCAAGTAGCCGCGTCTGTTGATTTCTTCACAGCAGAGAATTTCTGGGCGATACGACGTGCCTGCGCCACTTCTCCGCTCCTTGAGAATAGCGATGGCAATGCCAGCAGGTCTTTTTCGATTTCTGAACCTGATTCTCAGCGGCAGCTCGACGAGGCGTTTGCCAACCCCTCGCTACCTGTTCCGCAAATGCTGCTGATGCGTGTTACGCTGGATTTCGTGCAGCTGTTGCTGCGAGAGGACATTCCGCACAACATTTTTCTTTATCCGGGTCTGGAGAAGATCGTTGTGGCAGTGCGGGACTTTGACAACCGGCAGGCTGAGAATGCGACCGCGACGCAGGTGGCCTCGCTGGAGACATTCGGGTGGTGGATTTTGCCAGATCAGGAGCAATTTCGCAACTACAACAAGCGAGACTTGGATGCCCTCCTGGAATCCGTCGCGCTGCAAAACCAGACTCTGACGCTTGTACAAGACCTGGCAAAGATCGTAGGCGCCGCGCTGAAGGACGAGGACCACCTCCTTCGGAAAGCAGGAGTGAATCGTTCCTCGTCTGCGTTTCAGAATGAAAATTTTTCGCATGTTTGCGACGATTCGAATTGTTCCAATACTTGCAACGCGCAAGCGGCTGCTGGAGGTAGCGTGTCGCACCTTGCGGAGAGTCCTGGAAATAAAGAGGAAAACCAGCCGACACACTATAAAAATCACGCCTCTAGAGATGACCTATACGGTGGCTATACAAAACGTGAAAGCGGCTCAGTGCCTGCGATTTTGAAGCGAGGAGAAAACATTTATGTTCTTGTTTTTCGTTTGTACAACGACGATCGATGCTTGTTGAGAGGAGATGTGTGCTGATTTCTTGACAAAAACACTCGCCCCAATTTCTCGACAAAAACGGTCTACTACTCGGTTGCCTCGTCTCTTGCCTCGATAGCTCAAACTTCCCTACCTTTCTGATATTGAAAGCGTTGGATGTTGAGGATACATGGTTTCTCTGAATTGTTTCGCAGAAGCTCGTAAAAGTCGCCGACGATGGAGCCTCGCCGCTGAGAGCCAATCGAGGCGTAATGCCACACCATGGAATCACAATCATGAAAAGGGAAAGAATCAAACACTAGAAAGAGATTTACTAGTAGTCCGTGCAGCCTTTGGTACTTACTAGAACGAGTTTGACATAAAGTGAATTACAGCGCAAAAGGGACACCCGACGACGAATCATGTCCATTTGGGGATCCTCGACAGGTCGCCCGCCCGGGGGCGACAAGAGAGCGGAACGCCGGGATCGCATGAAAAAGGAGAGGGATGACCTCAAGGTCCTGGCCGAGGACCACAAAGCCATGATTGCCTCGGCGGATGCGGAAGCGGCCGCCCTCAACACGAAGCTGAACGAGGGTCAGCGAGTGGCGTTCAACGAGTTTCAAGCGAAGCTGCAGCAGGGAGAGGACGGGTACGCGGAGTTTGTCGGCCGCAGCGCGGAGCAGTATAACGCGGAAAGCGGACAGTGCCGCGCCCTCGACGCAGAGCTTACCACGAACCGGGGCGAGACGAAGGAGAAAAACGCGCGCAACTGCGACGTGATCAGCGAACTGGACACGCTTGCCGACAAGCGCGAAGCCGCCGGTGAAGCGGCACGCGCGGCCAGCGCAGAGGCGACGCGCAAAGCGGCGGACTTCAACGCCGACGCGGAGTTGCGCCGGGTGCGCGAGCTCGGGGAAAACGAGCGGGAGGAAGCCTATCAAGCGTACGTGGACCTCCGCCGGGAGCGCGACGCGTTGGACCTATTACGCCGTGACACGCACGATATTCGCAATCACGTGCAAGTCATCTATGTTGGGGACTCCGGTACAACAACTCCATCGACTACGTGTTTTACCGATTCACAAGCATAGAAAACTGCATCGTGACTTCTTTAATTACTAGCCTCCAGAAGCTCCGCCTGTACGTGGTTGACATGTAAAACAAGTATCCGCTAGATAGAAGATGAGAAAAAAAATAAATAGAAGCGCGAAGATGACAGGACGACCCGCGCGAATCTTATTGGGATACGATCCCCCCCCAAAAAAAAAAAGTGCGAAGGATGACAGGGAAACCCGCCCGCAGCTCGCCACTGCTACTCCTCTTCTGTTGAAGAAAGCGCAGCGGCCCGCGAGAGGAGTGGGGCTCGCTGGGTGGCGGACTTTCAGCGCCCCGCGACATCGGCCCGCTTGGCTATGGCCTCGCGCCACCCGGCTGGCTGGCCGTCGCATGAGCCGCGCCGGGCTAGCTGGGCCCCGGGTTAGTTTGGCCTCGCGCCCGCCCGGCTAGCTCGAGCCGGCACGGGCCGGGATGGCCGGGCCGCCTTTCGTTGTCTGGGCCCACCTTGCCTTCGGCCGCGCGGATTAGTTCGCTGTAGGCCGCACGGCTTCGGCTTTGGAACCTGGCAGCGTGGGCCCGGTTTTGCCGCTTCTCTGCGCGGCCTCGCTCGGCTTTGGCGCTTATTGGCCGCGCGGCCTTAGCTGCCTCTGGCTTAGAGTTGATGTCGGCGCTTAGGGTTTGCGTTTAGCGAGGAACGAAGCAAATAAGGGCGGCGAATAGAAAGGGCAAACAAAACCCGGCCGCGCGGCTTTGGCGCCTGGCCGCGCGGCCTTGCTTGGCGCTTGGCCGCCGCGCACGGCTTTGGCTCTTGGCCGCACGGCTTTGGCGCTTATCCGCACGGCTTTGGCGCTTAGCCGCGCGGATTTGGCGCTTGTTAGTTCGCACGGTTTTGGCGCCCGCGTTGCCACACGTTTTTGGCGCCCGCGTGGCCACACGGTTTTGGCGCCCGCCCGCTTGGCCGTCCGGCTTTGGCGCTCGCTGGCGTGGCCGCGCGGCTTTGGTGCCCGCCTGGCCGCAAGGCTTTGGCTCTCGTTGGCTTGGCCGCACGGCTTTGGCGGTGGCTTGGCCGCACGGCCCGGGAGCTGGCCCTGCTGCGCGGCTTGGCCACGACCTGGCACCGGCGGGGTCGGCCATGATCTGGCACCGGCTTAGCAGGCTTTGGCCATGATCTGGCACCGGCTTGGCCACGACCTGGCACCGGCTTGGCCATGATCTGGCACCGACTTGGCCATGATGTGGCACCGGGCTGGTCATGATCTGGCAGTGGCACCGGCTTGGTAGGCTTTGGCCATGATCTGGCACCGGCTTGGCCACGACCTGGCACCGGCTTGGCGATGATTTGGCATCGGCTTGGCCCTGACCTGGCACCGGCTTGGCCATGATCTGGCACCGACTTGGCCATGATGTGGCACCGGGCTGGTCATGATCTGGCAGTGGCACCGGCTTGGTAGGCTTTGGCCATGATCTGGCACCGGCTTGGCCACGACCTGGCACCGGCTTGGCGATGATTTGGCATCGGCCTGGCCCTGATCTGGCACCGGCTTGGCCATGATCTGGCACCGGCTTGGCCCCGACCTGGCACCGGCAGGCATTGCCGTGATCTGGCACCGGCCTGGCCATGCTTTGGCACCGGGCGGCTTGGCCACGGCCTGGCAAAGGCTGCCGCTTGGCAGGCTTGGATGGCCATGATCTGGCACCGGCTTGGCAGGCTTTGGCCATGACCTGGCACCGGCTTGGCCACGACCTGGCACCGGCTTGGTCATGATCTGGCACCGGTTTGCATCGGCCGGGCCACGACCTGGCACCGGCGGGCTTTGCCATGGTCCTGCACGCACCGGCTCGGCTTGGCCATGCATGGTCCGGCACGCACGCACCGGCCCGGCCCGGCT
This sequence comes from Amoebophrya sp. A120, assembly GCA_905178155.1. Taxonomy (NCBI): domain Eukaryota; class Dinophyceae; order Syndiniales; family Amoebophryaceae; genus Amoebophrya; species Amoebophrya sp. A120. Next base: position 8,106,950 of record CAJINV010000003.1, read on the forward strand.
TGGCCATGCATGCATGGTCCGCCCGGCACGCACGCACCGGCTCGGCTTGGCCATGCATGGCCCGGCACCCACGCACCGGCCCTGCTTGGCCATGGTAGGTCCGGCACGCACCGGCCCGGCTTAGCCATGGTTGGTTGGTCCGGCACGCACCGGCCCGGCTTGGCCACGGTCCGGTGCGCGTGCGTCGGCTCGGCTTGGCCATGCGTGGTCCGGCACGCACCGGCTCTGCTTGGCCAGGGTCCGGAACGCACCGGCCCGGCTCTGCCATGGCCCGGCACTGGCCCGGC